>OY856410.1:40647098-41247098 GCA_963693085.1 Alisma plantago-aquatica | reverse complement strand
GCCCCTCCTTCTGATGGAGACGAGGACTACCAGCCCGATGAGGACATGGATGCTGCTGTTGATGACGTCGACATAGATTAGTATAGCTTAGAGTAGATGTGTCTAGTGTAGTCTCGCATGACCATGTCATTTTCTTTAGGGACTATGTTTGTATCATCTATATTAGGCACATTATCTGAGATGTACTATGGCTTTTCCGCTTGTCCTTGTAGCTTTTGGTTTTATGTTTTGGATACATTTTGTATGACTTATCTTATCATGTAATCCATATTTTGATGAATGACAGTTGGTTGTTTTCATGAATTATCTTTGTGCTTCTCTGTCTTAATATGCTATGTTTGATTGAGTGTTTTGGAGAAGACCTGGTTTGTATGCTCTTCTACCCCCCTGCCTTTTTGAGATGACAAAGGGGGAGAAATATACCTCAATCATATTGCCATCATATTGCTTTTAGTGCTTGTATGGTTCTTTTCTTGTCTTTAAAACTTATATATCTTGACTTGGCTAGAATCATACAATATATATATGCTATGGCTGTTTGTGTGTTAACTAACAATGCAGGGATGAGTAAGCATGAATTGAGGGGGAGCATTACAAGACTGATCATATTTGCATCCCCTTGCAATTCTCTAAGCAAAGGTATAATTTTTCATATTCTTTTCAATATGTTGAGGAATGGTTTGTCATTGTCAAAAAGGGGGAGAATGTTGACCTAGGTGTCGCATATTGCCCATATTTTGATAATGACTTAACCATTCCACTCATATGTATCTAACATTTCTAATTGAGATCATTGCAGACATTAGATACAAGAAAAGAATCAAAATTCACTCAAAGCTACTCTCCCGGCACATGCAAAACATGTGACTTTCACCCGCTTTGTAATATAGCCCTTAGAGGCTTAGAGCAATTTTTGTAATCACTTAAATTCATGTTTTGCATTGTATCTAAGATGGATAAAATGATTGGAACTCAAAAATCCATCATTTATACAGTTTTTGAAAATTCCAAAATACCCCTTAACAGGGATTTTGTCGGCCGAATTACAAACTCGGCCGATCCATGTATTGAGGAATTTTCTGGGCTGTCGGCCGAGTTTCAATGCCAGGAAACTCGGCCGATCCACTGGTCAGTCAAAACCAAAGGAAGACTGATCGGTCGAGTTTCCCCCTGGAAACTCGGCCGACAGATTCCCTGTTGGTTTTGTCACCTAGTGTGTCGGCCGAGTTGCCTTTATTGAAACTCGGCCGATCGAACTGTACTGGAATGCAGAAAAAGCAATTCCAACCGTTGGAGGAGTTGGTGGGACTCAAAATAGATCCGTTGCAAGTTGTAAAACGGCTAGTTTGTGCCACTTAACTCACCCAACCTCAAAGGGACACCCTCAACTATAAATAGGACCTCTTGGACTTCATTCCAAGGTTGCTCATTCACATATGCTTGGTCCTAGCCTTAGTTGAGTGGTTTCCAACCTTTGAGCCCCCTTTCTCTCTCTACCTTCAATGCAAAAACGTGAGTAAGAGTGAGTTAGGATCCCTTTGTAAGAGAGCTACCATTTGTTCATTGTAAAGCTCTCCATCTTCATTCTCCCACCTCCATTCCATAATGAAGACTGTTTGAAGCTACTTCTCCGAGTGAAAGAGGAGTTGCTGCTGTTCTTCTCCGAGTGAAGGGGAAGATGTGTTGCTGATCTTCAAGGGTGAAGATTGATCGTTGCTCCAGCTCCCTTGGTGGAGGGAAAACGTGAGCAAGCTCTCCGAGTGAAGGAGAGGTGCAAGGCGAAGGGCAAGCAAGATAGGTAATTCCTTCAAGGCCGAAGACCAGAGCAAGAGTGGGTAAGTCCTTTAGAGAAGGCGGAAGACTACTTGCTTGGTGGGTAAGTCCTTGGTGAGGTAGAAGATCTTGGCTTGTTATATAAGACCTTGGATGGTTGGTTGTTGTAGCTTGTAATCTTATTTTTGTGAGAAATATAAGAGCCTCAAGTTACAAATCCTAGAGCCTAACCAACTCTAGGTAGTGGACTGACTTGATCCTAAGTTTAGGACGAGGAACCACTCTAAACCACCTGTCCAAGTGCATGTTTATCCATATCTCTTACCCTTGCTATGAATGCTAGCTTAGGACATCAAATTACTGTTTTGCTTCAAATTACACTCGTAATATAATTTGGTGGTTTAATCTATCTTGTGAAGTTTGTGAAGCTCTATTCAACCCCCCCCTTCTAGAGCCCATTGATCCAACACAAAGTACAAAACATGGGCAGCGGGGCTAGTCCCCGCGCCCCCAGTGGATGGAACTACTCGCTCCTCATAGAGGGAACAACAAAGGAGTAGGCAAGAAGAGATAGAAAGAACATCATCTCCACTGAGGAGAGAAGGTTGAACCCTTGGTGGAGAGAGCAACGATCTTCACCCTTCGTGGCTTGCTTGACGACGGATCTTCTCCTTTCACCTTCTTTGTTGATGAGAGAGAAGGTAGCTTTGCAATGGAACGTGAGTCTCAGACCGGCAGCCTCGGGCGGTGGATGGAGTTGTTCTGGTAGTAGAGAGATAGCCTCTGGACGTCTGGACTCTTGGTGGATGGCCCTTGAGGTCTTATTTATAGGCCTTGAGTAAGGTCAAACGGTCTGGAGACCGTTTGGGTTCAAACGGTCTTGAGACCGTTTGGCGTCAAACGGTCTTGAGACCGTTTGGCGTCAAACGGTCTTGGGACCGTTTGAACTCCATGCGGTCTTGGGACCGTTTGAACTCCATGCGGTCTTGGGACCGTTTGGCTTCATGCGGTCTCGGGACCGATTGAACTCCATGCGGTCTTGGGACCGTTTGGCTTCATACGGTCTCGGGACCGATTGAACTCCATGCGGTCTTGGGACCGTTTGGCTTCATGCGGTCTCGGGACCGTTTGACCTCCATGCGGTCTTGGGACCGTTTGGCTTCATGCGGTCTCAGGACCGTTTGAACTCCATGCGGTCTTGGGACCGTTTGGCTTCATGCGGTCTCGGGACCGTTTGAACTCCATGCGGTCTTGGGACCGTTTGGCTTCATGCGGTCTCGGGACCGTTTGAACTCCATGCGGTCTTAGGACCGTTTGGCTTCATGCGGTCTCGGGACCGTTTGAACTCCATGCGGTCTTGGGACCGTTTGGCTTCATGCGGTCTCGGGACCGTTTGAACTCCATGCGGTCTTGGGACCATTTGGCTTCATGCGGTCTCGGGACCGTTTGAACTCCATGCGGTCTTGGGACCGTTTGGCTTCATGCGGCCTTGAGGTTAGTTTATTCTTTTATGATTTTTTTGTGCTTTTTCTGCAAGTGTAAAAGGAAAAAGTTAGTTTGATGATGTATTTACAAAAAGGGGTAAAATTAGGTTTATGTAGCGTATAAACGTAAAAAGGGTATGGAAAACTAAAGAAAAAGACTAAGATAAACTACTAAAATAGGAGGTTATCACCCCCCTAACTTAGAGTCTAGCTTGCCCTCAAGTTAGATAGAGCTGAGACATGAAATGGCGAGGCGATCTTAATTAGGGTCTCCATACTCTTGCTTCAATTCTTGACCTGAGTTCCCCAGGGGTCATATCGAGGCTTATTGCATGCCTTGATTCTTTTGGATTTTGAGAGTTGCTTGGATCTCAGGGTTTTTCCGTATCTCAAAATTTGCCTTGGGACCACATTTATTTTGTGCATGCCGTTGACTCTAATCAACTTTATACCTCTCTGGAAACCTACTGGAAGCTAGAGAGGGTATGAGGGTTGGCTAAAGGCTTTTAAGTGTAGCTCCCCTTCGAGTGGGGGAGGGGCTGTCTATGCTTTTTAGGATCTCACTACCGGGCACGACACATCTGCCTTTATGAGGGCAGCTGAATGTACCGGCCGGGCAAGTCCTTTATGAGCCTTTTCATATACTTGGAACTTTTAGGGTTTCACTACCGGACGCGACACATCTGCCTTTGTGAGGGCAGCGGAATGTGCCGGCCGGGTGAGCCCTTTATCAGTTCTTCATATAGGTCCTTATGCGTGGCACAACTCTCATGATTTTATTCGTCTCTCTGGCTTTTATTCAAAAACTCACAGGCTTGGGTTTTGGAATGAGGATTTATTTTGGGCGGCCAAGCCTCTTTTATTTTGAAGAAAGGAAAGCTGTTCTTAAAGTTTTTCAGCATGCACTTATTTGGTTTGTGGTCCACTTGCAGAACTTTTTGATTCGGAAGTTGCCTAATTTCCCTCTCATCCTCGAGATCTCGGCTTATTTCTGCCCTGATTTTGACCTATGGAGAGTCAGATAAAGAATTGAAGCAGAAATACGGGATCCATAGTAGGTGGAAATTGATAATTCGCCATTTGATGTCTGAGTGCTATTTTCTTGCAGAGACTAACATGATTCTAGGGTTAGTTGAGGTGACTATATATATAATGAATCCCCCCCTAAAGGGAATTGTAAAGAGGAAAAGGGAGTATAGAAGTTGATACCTAGCCCTTGTCTAATGAATCCCCCCCTAACTTATCACACACTCTGTCCGCAAAGTGGCAAAGTGATAGGTTGAGAAGTCATTAGAACAAGGGCTGCGAGTTAAGGCAGATTTTCGGTAGCCCCTGGAGATCGGAGTAGAATGGATGCGAATTGCCCTCGTAAAGATGGGGGCATTTGTGGCAGAAGGCTGGGCGATTGAAGTGCTCTTTGCTGTATGCTTTGGAGTGCTGACTCAGGAGCTCCATTAATTTCGCAGCGCACTCTTTTGAAATTTTGTCTTGATATTGTCTAGCAGATCCTTTGCTTGATCATACTTCAAGTTACTGTGGTAGCCGCTGCCTTCGACATCAGTTTCCTTGGGATGTCCTACTTTATCATCCATGGATTAAGTCAGGTAGCTGCTATTCTCAATATTGATTCCATCTTCCATGTTGCCACTAACTGGAGGATGGTCTTTGTTGCAAGTGCTGCTTGATATGTGCTGCTTGGTTACACAAAAGTTCACGATATCTTTGTCCTTCAGAAGTAGCTCAAATACAAATACATCTCCAATCCTCAGATCGTTTTCTATCTGAAAGTCATACCAACCAACACCCATTTTGGATATCCTACGGTTCCCATCCTGATAGTGAAAAAGTTTTACGGGAAACTGCTTTGCTGAATAACTAAGCAATGCTCGACCAATTCCCCAAATGTTGTTCAGCTTCACAAATTGAGAGGGAATGCGCAAGTAAGTATTTTTAGAAAAGACGTGATGTTGCAGCCTTGCGCTTTCCCTCTGTCTCTTGGCAGAGGAGTCTTCATCGGGGTTCGGTGTGTAGTCCGAACCTTCATCATCGTTCGAAAAGATGTGCTCGACGTCTTCTTCAGGAGCCTCACCCAGGCATTTGGTGAGGCGGGTTATTTTACACAGGACGTCAATGATCTTGGTCTTGGGAGGGACGGCTCTGGTGGTGTTGTAAGTGTCCCTTATTTGTATGAGCTTGTCTCGCTCCTCCATCATCTGCTCCCTTGTCGGAGCAGGGGCAGTTCCGGATCCGGAATCCTTGTTTGACGCCACTTCTGAAAAAAGTATGAGTTTTGTAATTTAGAGAAGGTTTGAGACAGTTTAAATTTGATATGTAGTTATATCTTTTACATTTTGTGAAAGCAAAAAGGAAACGAAGACCGAACGGTGTCAGGACCGTTTGGTTCCAAACGGTTTCAAGACCGTTTGGTTCCAAACGGTTTCAAGACCGTTTGGTCCCAAACGGTTTCAAGACCGTTTGGTTCCAAACGGTTTGAGGACCGTTTGGCCCCAAACGGTTGCAAGACCGTTTGGAAAGCGAAGAGTCGCAGGTCGCCGGCGCGGGAGAAGGTGGAACGGCGCGAAGGTGAAGAATGCGCCGGTGCCTTCGACAAAGATGAAAACGATGAGAGAACGGCGGCGGCGATGAAAGCGGTGGAAGAGTCGGTGAAGTCTTTTGACAGCGACGGCGATGGCGAAGAGAGAGACGTCATGCGATGTTAAAGGAAACGGCAACTGGCGCCATGATGGTGACGACAGAACGGCGCGGCGATGAAGGCGATAGAAGAGTCGGTGAACTCGGTCGATAACGACGGCGATGGCAACATAAGCAGCGACTGGTGATGGAATGAGCAGCGTGGAGTCGCCAGACTACCTTGCGGAAGGTGGACGGAAGGGTGACTTTGCGCGGATGCAACAGGAGCAAAAAGGGAAGCTCTTCGCACGAAAATTCTGGAGAAATCGAAGGTTCGAAGAGAGGAAGACGTAGGGGTAGGGTCGATATTTATAGTGATAGGTGGGTGACCTTTTGTATTCCAAACGGTTTGAAGACCGCTTGGTCCCAAGCAAAAGAAACGAAGACCGAACGGTTTCAGGACCGTTTGGTTCCAAACGGTTTCAGGACCGTTTGGTCCCAAACGGTTTCAGGACCGTTTGGTCCCAAACGGTTTGAGGACCGTTTGGTTCCAAGCGGTTTGAGGGCCGTTTGGTTCCAAACGGTTTGAAGACCGTTTGGAGGGGCACAAAGGGTTTGTGTATTTTTATGTTGTTTGTTTTATGGATTGTTTTTGTAGTTTTGATTATGTAGATTTTTTTTGTATTTTTAGATTAATGATGAAAGAACTTAAAGAAAGCAAAAAGACTAGAAATTAGAGAAGGTGATACTGAGGTCTTGGGTTGCCTCCCAAGAAGCGCCTTGGTTTTACGTCACTGGCTCGACGAAACTGTAAGGTTGTTATGCTGTGGGCGTAGCATCTCTGATATCGAGGGTTTGTTGATGTGTTTTGTCTTCCTGAGTGTAGTATCTTTTTAAACGGTGCCCGTTAACCGTTCGTTCTCCTCCGTTGTTGTCGATGATAATGGCGGCTCCAGTTGGGTAGATATGTTTTATGGTGAAGGGTCCGGACCATTTTGTTCGGAGCTTTCCGGGGAATAATCTGAGCTTGGAGTTGAATAAGAGCACTTTGTCACCAACGGCGATATCTTTTCTCTTAAGATGTCCATCGTGCCACATTTTTGTTTGCTCTTTATAGATTCTGGCACTGTGATATGCTGTCATTCGGAGTTCTTCTAGCTCCTGTAGCTGGAGTTGTCTGTTCTCCCCTGCGCTTTTAAGGTCGAAGTTTAGTTGCTTGATGGCCCACCAGGCTTTATGTTCCAGTTCTACTGGAAGATGACATGATTTGTCGTACACCAAATGAAACGGAGTTGTTCCAATTGGTGTTTTGTAAGTAGTACGGTATGCCCAGAGGGCGTCAGGAAGTTTGGTGGACCAATCAGTGAGGTTTTTATTCACTGTTTTTTCAAGAATCGCTTTTATCTGTCTATTGGATACTTCTACCTGGCCACTAGTTTGTGGATGGTAAGGTGTGGCAACTTTGTGATGGACTCCGTATTTTCTCAGTAATGCTTCGAAACTTCGTTCCAGGAAATGGGTCCCGCCATCAGATATGACCGTTCTTGGAACTTCAAATCTCGGAAAAATAGTGTCTTTGAACAATTTGACAATAGGTTTGGAGTCATTGGATACGGTGGGTATAGCTTCGACCCACTTTGAGACGTAATCCACTGCGACCAAAATGTAAGAGAAGCCATATGATGAAGGGAAAGGTCCCATGTAGTCTACCCCCCATACATCAAACAGTTCAATTTCCTGCCACATGGTAAGAGGCATTTCATTCCTTTTTGATATGTTGCCCGAAAATTGGCATTTATCACAGGCTTTGACAAAATCATGTGAGTCTTTTGATATGGTGGGCCAAAAGAAACCAGATTGTATAACTTTTATGGCAGTTTTCTTGGCGCCCATGTGCCCCCCCGTGGGTCCGGAGTGGCAGTGTTCCAAAACTGAGGTTATTTCTTCTTCTAGAAGGCACCGGAGAAAAAGTCTGTCGGCACAGAGGTAAAATAAGTAGGGTTCGTCCCAATGATAACGTTTTATATCATGAAGGAATTTCCTTTTATCCTGATATGAAGCAGACGGGTGGATGATCCCTGTAGCTAGATAATTGACGATATCAGCAAACCAAGGAAAACTATGAGTAGCCTTCATAAGCTGATCATCAGGAAGAGAATCCCTGATAGGGATTTTATCTTTTTCTTCAACCTCGATTCTGCTGAGGTGATCGGCTACAACGTTCTCTACGCCACTTTTATCTTTGATTTCTAGGTCGAATTCTTGAAGCATTAATACCCAGCGGATGAGCCTGGGTTTGGCGTCCTGTTTCTGGATCAGGTGTCGGATAGCAGAATGGTCAGTGTAGACGATGACTTTAGAGCCGATCAGGTAAGAGCGGAATTTTTCGAAGGCGTAGATGATAGCCAAAAACTCTTTTTCCGTGGTCGTGTAGTTTTTCTGTGCTTCGTCAAGTGTTTTTGATGCATAGTAGATGACATAGGGTTTCTTATCGATCTGTTGTCCTAAAACGGCTCCTATGGCATAATCACTTGCGTCGCACATGATTTCGAATGGTTGCGACCAGTCTGGAGCCCTTAGAATAGGTGCGGAAATTAATGCTTCTTTAAGGGTAGAGAAACTTCGCATGCATTCTTGGTCGAAAACGAACTCGGCATCTTTTGTCAGGAGTTGGGTCATGGGTTTAGCTATTTTCGAGAAATCTTTGATGAACCTTCTGTAGAACCCTGCATGACCTAGGAAAGCTCGAACGCCCCTTATGTCCTTCGGAGGTGACAACTTTGAGATAACATCAATCTTTGCTTTGTCGACCTCAATTCCCCTATCACTTACTCTATGTCCGAGGACGATACCTTCTGTTACCATGAAATGACATTTTTCCCAATTCAGGATAAGGTTCGTTTCCTTGCAACGTTGCAGGACTCGTTCAAGATTATTTAGATAGTTATCAAAAGAATCTCCATAGACAGAGAAATCATCCATAAAGACTTCCATAACAGATTCGGTTAATCCGGCGAAGATGGCAGACATGCAGCGTTGGAAAGTAGCCGGAGCGTTACATAGCCCGAATGGCATTCTTCTGAAAGCATATGTCCCAAAGGGACAAGTGAAAGTGGTTTTTTATTGGTCCTCTGGATGTATGGGTATTTGGTAGAACCCGGAGTAACCATCGAGATAACAGAAATACTTTTGGTGGGCCAAGCGCTCTAGGACTTCGTCAAGGAAGGGTAGAGGGTAGTGGTCTTTCCTTGTAGCTTTATTCAACTTCCTATAATCAATGCACATTCGCCACCGCGTTACAGTCCTAGTGGGTACGAGCTCATTTTTATCGTTGATTACTACAGTAGTGCCCCCCTTTTTTGGAACAACCTGAACTGGACTGACCCACTGAGAGTCAGAGATAGGATAGATCATGCCAGCTTTGAGTAGTTTGACGACCTCCAAACGAACTACCTCTTTCAAGTTTGGGTTCAGTTTTCTTTGATGTTCACGAGTGGGTTTAAATTCTTCAACCATAGGAAGCTTGTGCATACACAGAGCCGGGTTTATGCCTGTGAGGTCGGTTATTTTATAACCAATGATCTTTTTGTACCTCCTTAGTTTGTCCAGAAGCCTGACTTCTTGGTCTTCGGTAAGGGTGGAGCTGATAATAACTGGGCATAGCTCTTCCTTATCCAGGAAAACATATTTGAGCCCTGTGGGTAAAGTCTTCAATTCAGGGGTTTTTGGTGGTTCTGCTACTTCAATGGTAGTGATGGCTTTAAGCTCTTCAAAAGTAGCCTTTGGTGCTTCTTCTATCTTTTCTAGGTATTGGGTACATTGCTGGACTAGTTCATTTGCAGAGAACTCAACTTCTGGATTGATAAGAGCATTTTCAAGTTCGTCGATTGGCTCGGAGATTTCTAATTGCGACATTTGTTGAATTATGTCTAAAAGAAAGACCTCTTCTTGGATGCTGGGACCTTTCATACTATCAAGGACGCGGAATTGAATTGCTTCTTTTCCGAGCCTAAGAATGATGGTTCCAGCTTCTACATCGATTAGCGCTCTGGCTATAGCTAGGAAAGGCCTGCCGAAAATGATCGGATACCTCAAGTCTTCTTTGATATCCATGATGACAAAATCACATGGAACGTAGGCATCCTTCCCTATCCTTACTGGGACATCTTCGATGATTCCCAACGGTGCGGTTACGGTGGAGTCGGCTAGTTGAATAGTCATTACTGTAGGCAGCAGGTCAGTGAGACCAAGGCGTTGGCACATTGAGTAGGGCATAATGGATATACTAGCCCCGAGGTCAGCCAACCCTTTCTTTGTGGATGCATTTCCAATGCAACATTGGATTCCGAAGGAACCTGGGTCCTTCTTCTTTTTGGGTAGTTTGTTCAGGATGATGTCAGAAGTGGTTTGAGTGAGCTTGACGGTCTCCTGCTCTTTGGTGATATACTTATGCGATAGCAAAGTTTTGAGATACCTTGCCCATGCTGGTACTTCGGATAGAGCGTCAAGGAGTGGGATGTCAATATAAAGTTTCTTCATTGCTTCCTTGAATTTCTGAAACCTGGCGTCCATTTTTGTTTCTTGCAGTCTGCCTGGGTACGGAATCCTTGGTTTGAATTGCGGGACTTTGGATTCTACAGGTACATGCTCTTTGTTTTCGTCCTTTGTGCCTTCGAAGGATTTTTCAATCCCTTGTTGTGAAATCTCTTTCGTCATAAAAGTGGGCACATCATAATCATCTAGAGTGATCTTGATGGGTTCAGGAAGAATGCGTCCCGACCTTGTGGTGACGGCATTCAGCTGTTCGTGTTTGTTTTGCCCGTACTTAGAATTTGGTTCAAGCTGCCCATCAAAAGTGCTTGCCGAAGGTTTCAACGGTGCAGCAATCTGAGCAAGCTGGGTTTCAACTGCCTTCTGTTGAGCTTGTTGGTTGGCCAGCATGGTTTGCTGAGACTGAAGCATTTGTTTTATCAAAGATAGCTCATCTTTCGGTTGTGCAGTGACGTTTTTCTGAGGGTTTTGTTGTTGAGACTGTTGAATATGCAATTGCGGGTGAAGCGGGGGATGAGTGTACTGATAGTAGGCTGATTGATTTCTAGGGTAGTTAGCCCTAGGGAAATTGTTCCTTGGGTTCCCTTGATTTTGGTTAAAATTGTTTGGAAATCCAGGAGGCATCCTACTGTCAAGTCCCCCTTGTGTCTGATGTTGCGGATTCGCAGTTCCAGAGGGATTCCCATACTGGAACCCAGGATGGTTCCTTGGTTGACTGGGATTATAATAAACTTGTCCGAGAATAGTATGGATGGAGTTGACTTGCTCTGGAATCTGATCTTCAGCCTGATTAGTGATGGCCTCATAGGATTGTGGTGGTGGATGCAGATCCATCATCACATTATAGAGTATTCCGCAGGAAAGAGTCGGATGATCCGAAGAATGACAAGCCTCACAGGATCCTGTGGCGGCTTTGACTTGATGAACCAGCGGGGTTTTCTTCTTATCAATTTCCCCTAGAGTTGTTTCAAGGGTTTGCTGTTTATGAGCGATCGTCTTCAAAGCCTCGGCTATTGACTTTAGTTCCATAGATTCTTCAGCTTTAAAGACTTTTAAAACGCCTTTTCCGGCTGACCGCCCCCAATTGGACTGGTTTTCGGCTCCTAAGGTAACGATCTTCCAGGCATCTTCATAGTTTTTCCTCATGAAATTTCCTCCAGATGAGGAATCTAGGAACTGTTTAATGTCATCGCTTACCCCCCCCCCCCCGATAAAAAGTTTCAATCAATTGATTCTGTGAAATTCCATGATGAGGGCATTTGCGTAGAAGTTCCTTGAATCTTTTCCATGCCTCAGCGAGGGTTTCTCCAGGTAGCTGGGAGAAATGGTTGATCTGCCCTCTGATTTCATAGGTCAGCGAGGGTGGAAAGAACTTCTCCAAGAATTTTTCCTCTAGAGGGGCCCAAGTGGTTATGATGGGTTCTCTGTCCAATGAGTTGTACCAACTCAAGGCCCTTCCAGATAAGGTGAAATGAAACAGGTGGAGCATTATTGCGTCGAAAGCAATACCAGCTTGCGGGACCAGGCGGCATAATGCCTTAAACCATTTCAAATGGTCCATGCAATCGTCTCCTGAACCTCCTGAGAAGGAAATTCCTTGCATAATCTGGATCCACTGGGTCCGAATCTCAAAGTTTGGGATGTTGATGATCGGAGGCCGGACTGGGTGATTGTCTTCGTAATTCTTCGGGACCGCATAGTCCCTCAGTTACTTGTTTCGTAATTCGAGCTGAGCAGCCTCGGTCTCTGCTCTTAAGCGGGCTTGCTCTTCTTCTCGTATCTCCGCTTGTATTTGGGCACGGGTGTCTGCAATGAGTTGTGCCTGTTGTGCGGCGATAGCAGCATTGACTCTCTCCATCACCAAAGCGGCTTGATGCTGTTCGTCAGCCATTTGACTAGCGCGTTGGCGATTGAGACGGATTCTGCGGTGGAAACTTCTCTCTACCTCGGAGTCGAACTCTGGATCAGGGGAGAATCCTCGATTATGCGGTGATTGCATATACGGGTTCTACCTGAGTAAAGAAAAGAGAACACCTTTAGATAATAGAGTCAATATGAAAGCTTCAAGAAGATGATGAGTTATGATTCAAAAGAAAGTGTAAAAATCCTAACCAACTAGAAAAAATAAACTAAGTGAAATACTAACGTTCCGTTGTCCCCGGCAACGGTGCCATTTTTTGATGGAGCTAGGACTTACACCAAAAGATTTTCAGTCTTCCAATGGGAGTCCCAGAATTCTATCACCAAAAACCCTAGAGAGGATTGATGTCTTCCTTAGGTTTACCTAGAACTGGTGCTTAGATAACAACTCCAACCCCATAAGAGTATGGAAGCCTTATCATAGTATAGATTTAGGATCGAACCCAAAAGACAACGGTCTTGTTGCGAGCAACAAGATGGAAAACGTACAACACTTCACTTAGTTATTTTACTAATTGGCACTTATATCAAAAGGTTGGATTTTGATTGGTTTTTTAGACTAAAGCATGAAAAGTAAATAAAGTAAGTAAAACTAAGATTTAACAAATGATGATGAGTCACTGGGGTTAAGCAGGTATTCACCACCACTACACATGCATTGTATATGTACTAAGCAAGCAAGACTTATAAGCTAGATGCATGGATGTTCCACAAGACCGATGCCTTATAAGACAAGAGCGATGCATTGCATCCAAGGATGTTCCACAAGACCGATGCCCATATAAGACAAGAGCGATGCATTGCATCCTTCGATGTTTCACAAGACCGATGCCCATATAAAACAAGAGCAATGCATCGCATCCTTCAAGGGTTAAGTAGCTCTCATTCGGTACATTTCTACGTGTCAATGAAGATATGTAGTCTTCCAAAGAGAGAATCTTACTCAACCTCATGAAATGTGCATCTAAAACTAACAAGCGAGCGATAATTATCAAATCGAATAGCATCTTTGTAGGCCTAGTCTCCTATTCGGATAACCTAGCTACGAGAAGTGCGGGAATGTTGCAACGCCAGCCATTCCCGATCAAATGGTCACATGCTTTACATCATTCCCCTCGCAAAGCGTGTTCCTCGACTTACCAAGGTTACTTCCATACAGATGGAAGTGCAACGGATGGTAGTGAGTTTACTCCACTCTTTGAGATACACTCCTAGACACCGAAACGGATGCGTGGTGGATACACACACCAGAAACCAACACTAAATCGGTATTCGAGTCTCGAGAGCGGTCGTAGACAAACCACAACAAAAGACAATAGATGCATACAAGAATGTGGCCATCATTCAAGCATGTATGAAACGATTTAGTATTAAAATGAAAGGATAACATCTTTTTAGTACAAAGTACAAAACATGGGCAGCGGGGCTAGTCCCCGCGCCCCCAGTGGATGGAACTACTCGCTCCTCATAGAGGGAACAACAAAGGAGTAGGCAAGAAGAGATAGAAAGAACATCATCTCCACTGAGGAGAGAAGGTTGAACCCTTGGTGGAGAGAGCAACGATCTTCACCCTTCGTGGCTTGCTTGACGACGGATCTTCTCCTTTCACCTTCTTTGTTGATGAGAGAGAAGGTAGCTTTGCAATGGAACGTGAGTCTCAGACCGGCAGCCTCGGGCGGTGGATGGAGTTGTTCTGGTAGTAGAGAGACAGCCTCTGGACGTCTGGACTCTTGGTGGATGGCCCTTGAGGTCTTATTTATAGGCCTTGAGTAAGGTCAAACGGTCTAGAGACCGTTTGGGTTCAAACGGTCTTGAGACCGTTTGGCGTCAAACGGTCTTGGGACCGTTTGAACTCCATGCGGTCTTGGGACCGTTTGAACTCCATGCGGTCTTGGGACCGTTTGGCTTCATGCGGTCTCGGGACCGATTGAACTCCATGCGGTCTTGGGACCGTTTGGCTTCATACGGTCTCGGGACCGGGTGAACTCCATGCGGTCTTGGGACCGTTTGGCTTCATGCGGTCTCGGGACCGTTTGAACTCCATGCGGTCTTGGGACCGTTTGGCTTCATGCGGTCTCGGGACCGTTTGAACTCCATGCGGTCTTGGGACCGGTTGGCTTCATGCGGTCTCGGGACCGTTTGAACTCCATGCGGTCTTGGGACCGTTTGGCTTCATGCGGTCTCGGGACCGTTTGAACTCCATGCGGTCTTGGGACCGTTTGGCTTCATGCGGTCTCGGGACCGTTTGAACTCCATGCGGTCTTGGGACCGTTTGGCTTCATGCGGTCTCGGGACCGTTTGAACTCCATGCGGTCTTGGGACCGTTTGGCTTCATGCGGTCTCGGGACCGTTTGAACTCCATGCGGTCTTGGGACAGTTTGGCTTCATGCGGCCTTGAGGTTGGTTTATTCTTTTATGATTTTTTTGTGCTTTTTCTGCAAGTGTAAAAGGAAAAAGTTAGTTTGATGATGTATTTACAAAAAGGGGTAAAATTAGGTTTATGTACCGTATAAACGTAAAAAGGGTATGGAAAACTAAAGAAAAAGACTAAGACAAACTACTAAAATAGGAGGTTATCATCACCATATGTCTGTTTCGGTATCTAGGAGTGCTTTCACAAGTGGAGTAAACTCACTCCCATCGTTGCACTTTCATACTATGAAATGGAATCAGTTGACGTATGGAAGTGCAACCTTGGTAAGGTCGAGGAACACACTTCATGAAGGAGTAATGCAAAGTAAGTGACCATTCGTTAGGGGATGGCTGGCATTGTAATACTCCACACTCCTCGTAGTTGGTTATCCGAAAGGAAGCTAAGTCTACAAAGATACTAGCTGATTAGTTTCTCTTTGTAGGTCTTTTTATTATGTTGCATGTTTATGATCCATGTGTAGTGGTGTGAAACCCGGCAACATCCTAGTGGTTTTAATCATTGCCTACGACTTTAATTTCTACTTTCTTGCTTTTAATTTCCTTGCATCTAGTTTAAACAATCAAATCGAACTTTCGGTCTAATATCAATCGTTAAGTAGTTAAGTACGGCTAAAATGTTTTCCATCTTGTTTAACTCTAAACAAGACCGTTGTCCCATGGATCTGACCCTTAAACTATATTACGATAAGACTTCCGCGTGTCTTAACACACGCGGGTGGAGATCTTACCATAATACAAGCAAGGCTAAACTTAGAGATTCATCATCTCTAGGATTTTTAGTGGCGTTGCAAAACTCCATCAGCCAACCGGTCTCAAGACCGCATGGAGTCAACCGGTCTCAAGACCGCATGAAGCCAACCGGTCCCAAGACCGCATGGAGTCATATGATCTCAAGACCGCATGGAGTCAACCGGTCTCAAGACTGCATTAAGCCAACCGGTCTCAAGACCGCATGAAGCCAAATGGTCTCAAGACCGCATGGAGTCCAAACTGTCTTGGGGTCCAAACGGTTTCAGAGTCCAAATGGTCTTCAAGACCTTTTGGACCCAAAACTGCCCAAACCGTTTGGACTTCACTTAAAGCCTATAAATAAGACCCAAGGGGTCCTCCCATGAGGAGAAGTTTTCAGACGTCCAGAGGCTGCCTCTATCATTCCAGAGCAAATCCAACTTCCATCCTCCGCCCAGGGGCCGCCGGTCTAAGATCCACACTCCATCTTGAAGCTACTTTCTCTCTCTCTGCCAAAGAAGGTGGGAAGAGGGGATCTCATCATCAAGCAACCTGTGAAGCTAGAAGATCGTTCCTCTCTCTCTACAAGGGTTTGACTTTCCTCTCTCCTTTGTGGGGATGATGCTCTCTCTCTCTTCTTGCCTCCTTCTTTATCCTAGCTATGAGCGAGTAGTCTCTTTCACTAGGGTGCAGGGAGTAGCCCCGCTGCCCATGCTTTCATTTTAAGTAATGTAATTCATAGTTTGCAATATAGAGTTACCTCCTTTACGGTTCAACATCAATCGTTTAATGAATGCTTGTTGCTTGATCACCAACTTGTGTTATCTTTTATCACTTAGTATGAATTTTCTATGTTTGTACTACTTGATTCGAAACTCGATTGAATGTTGGTTCTTGGTGCATGTATCCACCATGTACTTGTTTCGGTATCTAGGAGTGCTTTCGAGAGGTGGAGTGAACTCACTTCCAAATGTTGTATTTTCATACTATGAAATGGAATCAGTTGACGTATGAAAGTACAACTTTGGTAAGTCGAGGAACACACTTTGAGAGGGGAATGATGCAAAGCAGTTGACCATTCATTCGGGGATGGCTGGCATTGCATCATTCCCACACTTCTTGTAGTTAGTTCTCTGAAAGGAAACTAAATCTACAAAGATACTAATTGTTTAGACTCTTTTTGCAGGTTGTGTTTTATGTTGCATGTCTTGATCCATGCGTAGTGGTGGTGAAAACCGATCACATCCTAGTGATTCCTTATCATTGTTGACAATCTAAGTTTACTTTCTTGCTTTTACTTTACTTGCATTTAGTTTAAAACAATCAAATCATACTTCTTGATCTAAATACCAACTATTGAGTGATTAAGTGAAATTCCAGCATTTTCTATCTTGTTGCTCCCAACAAGGTCGTTGTCTCGTGGATTCAACCCTTAACTATACTACGATAAGACTTCCACATATCTTAGCATACGTGGGTGGAGTTCTCTATCTAGTATAAGCAAGGCTAAACCTAATGATTTACCATCTTTAGGATTTTTAGTGGTGCATGCAATTCCACTTAAGTGGAAGCTCCATCAATCTCCCTCCTTGGTAGTCACCCATCTTCTCCTACTTGTTGAAGTATGCTTGGAGAAGCCCGCTCTGATACCAATTGTTGGATCCTAGATGGGTGATTAGATGCTCTAGAGGGGGTGAATAGAACTAAATGCACTTAAACAAAATTCATTAGACCTTCAAGGAATATCACAAAATAAGGTTGCTAAATAGGAAATTTGTGTGCAACTAAAACATGCATAGCATGGGAGAGAGAGATTGAACATACACCAATTGACAAGCTATTTAGAGTGGTTCACCACTTCAAACTAGAAGTGAGTCAGTCCACTTACCTAGAGAGTTCAACCTCTAGGATTTCCTAACCATTGCACTCTTCTATTCATTTATACGACTTACAATACATGACCACCAAAGGACTTAGCTATCCAATACAAAGAGTCTTCAACCTTACCAAGGACTTACTCACTTTGCAAGAAGTCTTCTGCCTTCTTCCAAGGACTTACCTATTCTTGCACAAGTCTTCAACCTTACAGGTATTACCCACTCTTCTTGGATCTTTCACTTTTGACTTTAATGAGTTGATTCACATTAGGTGACAAATCACGTGTGTAACAAGGTAACCTACATTTCATATTGATGAATTGATTAATATGAGATTAGATGATTACATATATATCATTTATGTGTACCAAGGTATGTTAACTAATTATGGCACTTAACATCATTCACATTCACTCAGAGAAGATTCCACTAAGGACTTACGCACTTGAGCAAGGAGTCTTCTGCCTTCACTAAGGTCTTACCCACTCTTGCTCTAAGTCTTCATCCTTGATCTTCACCAAGGGACACCTTCCCTTATTCTTCTTCACCTCTCTTAGGTAAGAGAGAGAACCTTCATCTTCATGGTTGAAAAGAGAGATGGGGAGGTGGTGGAAGTGAGAGCCTCACAAGATATACATGTAGGACGATCTCTCTTACAAATCTCCTACGCACTCTAATGGATGTAGCAAGTTATTAAGCTTAGAGAGAGAGGAGGCTATAGGAAGCACTCAACTATAGAATATGAACCTCACATAGAGTTTGCATTGAATGTTCAACCTTGGAATGAAGCCCAAGGGGTCCTATTTATAGATGGGGATGCCTCTTATCCTTTGGGAACACTTGAGAATGAAAACTAGCCATTTTGTGGCTTGCAACAGATATATTTTCACTTGTTGCAACTCCACAATAGCTAGAAGCACTTTTCCGTACAGTGCAATCGGTCGAGTTTCTATAAGGGTAACTCGACTGATAGAGTAAAAGACAAAGCCGATATTCAGACCATCGGTCGAGTTTGTCCTGTGGAAACTTGACCGACCAATACAAATCAAATTGGTCAGATACTCCATCGTTCGAGTTCTGTGTAGTGTAAACTCGACCGATCAAAATTCATTTTCAAGATCTAATCAGGATCGGTCGAGTTTGTAACTCACAGAACTCGACCGATGAACAGCCTGATGTGAATTTTGGAAAATGTCTTTTGAGTTCTTAAACATTCGATCTAAGTGCTCCTGATTTTTTCTAAGCTTAATTACAAGTCATACAATCATTACAAGTGATTTACAACATGATTCTAATGGATTTACATCATATTACAAAAACATGCACTTGTATTGACTTTGACTTGTCTTTTCTCCAATTTGAGATGCACAAGTTAGGGCATTCAGAGTGTGTCTATACCTAATCTAAAATCACTCAAGTAGAGACATTAGACACCAATATGTGGAATGGTTAGTCATCATCAAAACACAGGTTTAGTCAATTTAGACGTGAGAGTCAACATTGACCTTGAGTCAACAATATCATGATGCAACAAAATGACTATTAACTACTCAAAATGATGTCAAATAATCTTCTACAATACTATACACATGGTTTGTGTTATATTTAAAATATATTATCATGGCAATGGTTGTTTCATATACAAATAGTATCACTCCTAGGTGCATTTATAAAATAAATCACCCCAAAAGAAGAAAAAAAATGCACTAGCATGATATTAATTGACAATAAATAAAAAAGGTTATCATTTCATGCATAGATATATTTTTCTCACAAAAATGTGGTTAGATACAAACCAAATTCAGCACAAATGAAGCAGATAACATAACCCAAAATATGGAACACGTGCTACATTAAAAATTAAATGTTGGTATTATATACTTAAATGTCTTAGAACTTTAAATTTTATATTATACATGATCAAATAAGTCATAAAAGAAGTATAAGATACCAAGAAGTATAAAAAGGTGAATAAACTATAAAATCTCATTATTTCATAACATCATGTCTTACATCTCTAAATGGTGTTGTGTACACCATCAAATCAAATACGTAAGTGGATAAGGATATCATGTCTTGTATTAGATGATGACCACATAATATCAAATGATCCATAGGCATAAACAACATAATGACTAGATATTTAATATCTTACAAATAAATACTGACAGGTAGTTGGTTAGTGGGAATGTGCAATAACTTACCCTTACCCTTACCCGATAAGGGTGTGGGTAGGTGAGTAAATGTTATGAAAATCATTTACCCTTACCCATCCCCTATATGGTACGGGTAAAGGGTTAATGGGTTTACCATTACCCATTGATAGCCTACTCACATACAACTATTGAATACAATCACTAGCCTTAAAGGTTACCTTAAATCTTAAAATTTTATATGGAATTCAATCACTAATCTCAATTATCTCATCCCTATCCTGATAGGCAAAATCCTCATATTGTTCCTTTTAAGAGTTATAGTCTTAACTCTAAATTGGCTCACTAAAAAAATTAAGATATGTAGGAAGAGGGATGACTACTTTTTTCTCCAAGATCTCTTTTTTCAAGAAGAGTTATTGATACTATTTTGTAATGATCATAGAATATTGATCCTAAAAGTCTCTAACAAACAATAACCTATATTTACCTATTTATCACTAATGCATGAGTTACTGGGAGAATTAAACATGCACTAGTTTAAGAATGGAAGACATGATGGGAGTCACTTTTATGATAGATAAACCTCTTAAGGCTCGTCAGAACTCTAGGGGAATGAATGAATGTTTATACATAAGAAACTACAAAAGTGGCATGCTTCCCTAACTCTGGAGAAGTCATTTATTCCCAATCTTTTCCTCATTAGTTCATCTTTAGAAGGAAATGACATCACAATCACTTTTTTTCACCCTCCACGAGATTTGTCAAAATGTATTTGATGTGTCCAACCTTTTTAGCTTTTCTATTATTGAAATGGGGGTCAGACTTGGCTCAAGTCTACAATTCTCACTTCTATCTCATACTTTGCCTGGACAGGGGCAAAATGTTGACCCCTCATTTTTGCTCACTCAACGTGATCAATGCAAATTATCTAGCTAAGTATGCAGTCCATTCAACATTCTACTCAACCTCCACACATATAATTTTTACACATCTTTCCATGTTTTTCCAAAAATATTATCTATCCCTTGTTGCCGAATTTCACCCAATTCGGAGCCTTTTAAAAAAAATTATATTAGAGCGAAAGTGCAATTATCCTTCAGTTCTTCTTTCAATAAGTTATTTTTCATTGAATGCTCAGTGGAATTTCCTTAAACATAATATTTCCTTTTTCAATTACCTTTTCCAGGTAAATATGAAAGGTAATCATGGCCTATGTTTGTGTGCATGTTTTCTCTAAATTTCTCCAAAACATTCCTAAAATTATTGGAAAAAGGAAAATTGCCTTTTCATCAACTGGGGAGTCCAAGTGTACGAGAGCCATGTTCCACATGCCATGTGGTATATAACCTTGACCTGTGCACCCTCATGTGTGCCACATCGTGGTGATCCATAACATTTATAGATGATTCTACCTAGAAACCAAAATCCTAAAATCCACCTACAAATAGACCCCCACACCCACCATATTTGAGGCCATGTTGGTCTCTGTTGATGCTAGAAAAATGACTACCACCCTCTTTATGTTTTGTATTTCTTATGATCAGAGGATCCTTCTTCTAATGTCGCCTATCCTATTAGAGCAGTAGAATGGTGAACTTTTTTAACTATTGTGCCTAACTAATACATCTATTTTTCTACAATATCCGATCTCTAACTATTACATCTGACATGATATTTTGATACATCTATTTTGTTTTCTTCTCTAATTGACATGCCTCTATTATGATTATTGCTTTTTATTGCATCGAATAACTCAGATTCAATTTCTCTAATTATGCATCTGCTAGTCATGCTCTAATTATGCATCCAATGAAGGATTCAGTTGGTTATTGATCATATCTTATTGATGTGGATGAAGGAAAAACAACATTTTCTTCTTTACCAATCACCATTCATGTCATATTTTTTAGTTCCTCCTTTATCAGAGGTTAAAAAGACATGTAGAAAATATAACTAGAGTTTTAAGAAGTCAACCATAAATAGTTTGATCCATATACTATTATAACAAAATTAGGTAAAATTTTGTATTTAGAATGAAAAACATAGTGTTATAACAATATAAGGCCTAGTCATGTCTGAGGTTGAGTATGAAAGTGTATAAATCCTAGTTAGCAAAGTGATTACTTATGATTGAATGATTTATACAAAATCATGATTTGAGTGTTTCTAATTTTCATAATTTCTAGTTGTTTAAGTCAATTTTGAAATACTAAAAGGGTGGCAAAGTCTTTTTTTTTATCAAAATCCAATTTATTGGTGAGCTCCAGCTTGGTGTGGGTAACTATTTTTCATTGAGTGTATATTGGTCAAGTTGTTGCTCTATAGTAACTATATATCTACTAATGAAGTCATTGCCTAGTGAGTACCCTTGTGTTCTTGATTAAGAAATTTTAAATGTTTAGCTATATGTTGGTACAAATCTCTTGAATAGTGTGAGTCTACATATAGAGATGTTTGTATCCATATTTTCTATATGCAAGTAAATCAAGAGGCTATATTACTAGAAACCAATTAGTTAGTGTGATGGTTTTCAACCATTGTGTGAAAATATCTCTCATTACGCAAGTGATGGGATGAATAAAGTCACCAATACTTCCCTAAAGTGGACCTTGTGTCATGTTATTCATTGTCTTTGCAACCTTGTATAAAATTTAAGACATTGTTTATATGTACAACCTTAGTTTTTAATACAAATATTATCCATCGTCTTTCCATTCCTCTTCCTCTATTTTCTTGATACAAAAAAAGATGAAATGAACAATATAAAAAGCAACTTGGCCGATACTATATTATTATAATAGCACCACTCTAGAAAAAAATCATTGTATAAAACATTATGACTGAAACCAAGCATCTAAATTAACATTTTCTACAATGAATTTGATACAAAGGGTAAGCGCCACATAAGTTTCATTTATATTTTTTGCCTTATGTTTTTGTTGGTTTCAATAAAAGTATCACACTAGGCTATTATTGCCCGCATTAAATATGAACACATCTCGTAAGTGTGATATCAAACTAAAGTGAGATATACCCAAAATTATTCTCATTGCATCTTTGTAAGAAGTTTATTCCCTAAACCCTTTATATTTTGTTGATATTCCACTATCCCCTTCTCTTTTTAATAATTCTAGCCAACCCCCTCCACCTTTAACTAAATGACTAAACTAACATGATTTTTTCATTTTCATTTCGCTCTCTATCAACCTCTACCTAGGAGCCTCCATTTGTCAATGCCATCTCTTTTTTATTTTTTATTTTTGCTTCTCCTCAATAACACCAACCATATTATTGACTGCATATACTAATGTAGTTGTCAATATATAAATTAGAGAAAACATTATTGTGACCTAGATCTTGTGGTGTGAATTGATTTGTCATATTTTTTAATATTAGAAAGAAAATGCATACTATAAGATTAAAAAGCAAGATTTATTGAACAACAATACGACCAACCATGCTCTATGGGAGTGAATGTTGGGCGGTGAAGAAACAAGGTGTAACATACTGAATCTTATATGTAATTTCCATGTAAACATGTTTACCAAATTTCCCTTTCATTTATGTCCTTTATGTCCTTGATGTTTAATTAGTCAAGTTTATAGTGGTGTGGTAAACATTTATTCACTATTTGTACCAATAAAAGGGTTTATGCACAAATACCTCAGTGACATTTTAATGAATGACCTTAATTAGGTGTTCTAAATCTTAATATAACTTTGGTATGTGTTTTGAAATCATAAAATTAGCCTAAGTTTCAAATTTAGTTCAATTTAGATGTTGTTTATGCAAGATATGCAATTTTAGGTACATTCTGGACTTTTCTACAATTTACCCAATTGGGGGTTTTTCTTTGCAAATTGTCACATGAATTATAGTACTTAAATATTCCCTTAACATTATCGAGTTTTTGAACCATGGAGAACCTAGTTTCACCTTGGTTTGAAAGTGTTTCTCTCCAAGGGCATTTTAGGGATTACCCTCTTAATAAATGAGCTTATCTTTAGAAGTTATCAACCAATGGGGTAATTTCTTTGATTGGAGTTCGGTGGGGATGGCCTAGAAGTTTCCATGGGATTTTAGAACTGACATTTTATATTCAAGAAGCCTCTATGAGCTATCCTCTTGCATGGCCATGAAGCCCAAGGCTAAGGACATATGGAAAGTCCCATAGACACCTCATGTTTGACCCCTTCTTTATAAAGTCATATCTACCCCTTCCCACCTCCCAATTCAAAAAATATTTCTCTCCTTATCTTTCCTCCAGATTAGAGCATAATTCCTACTCTATTTGTCTATGAAGGTGTTGTCCTAAGGTAAAAGAGGGTGCCTACCTTGGTGAAGAAGGCTCATAGGGTTCCGAATTTGCTCTATTTAGGGTTTCTAAAGCTCCTTCTTTGTGATTTCGACCAAAAATAGTAAGTTTCCTCCTTTCCTTCCTAGTTTTCATGTTGTTCATCTTCCTCCCACATTCTTCCAGGTCAGAACCATGTCCTTCCATGGTAAAACCCCACCTAGAGCCCTTAAACACCTCATCTCCATGTTCTTTTGCAAGGTTTTTTCACCTTTAAAGTGGAGAAGATGCTCCTTGCTTGAGATAGGTGCTTTATTGCAGAAACCAGCCCCTCTAGCTTGGGAACCTAACTACTTGAACCTTCCCACCATCCCTAGAGTCAATTTTTATAACCCCCTTATCATATATTGCTTACTAAATGCTTAAAACTCATGCTTCTATGCTTAAAATTGATGATCTCCATCTCTATTTACCATGTTCTTCTAGGGTTTTGGTTTCTTGCTATTTTACCTTCTCTATCAGATCTAGTTTGGTTACCTATGCAACTCCAACCATGATCTTGGGTCAAATGGTGTTTTCTCTCTCTCTCCTCTCTCTCAAAGATTTCTGATTTGACATTTCTTGATTGGTTTAAATTGAAAAATTCATATCCTTTCATTTGCTTATCCAAATTTGACAAATAAATATGTTTTAGAATTGGAAAATTAATCTATATCTAATAAAAATATTTTCAAGGTCTGATTTTGAGGTTTGATGAAGGGTGGTTTTTGGAAAATGAATTTAATGCATAAAATGCATAAAAATTACATCTTAATCATCATAACTCCAAAATCAACATAAAAATATATTTTGTTAATTAGTAGAACCTAACAAGTTCATTGGTAAGGTTTTTAAAGTATAAATCTGAGTTTTTCTAAAAAGGTCTAATATTAGGGTTGCTTTACATTAATGTGCATTATGTACTCTAATACATGTTAATACATTGAAAATAGTCAAAGAGGAAATTGGACTCAATTAAAGTGGTGAAAGTTAGTAGTTGATATAAGTAAGAGAGGTATGTGCATTCCTTACATTATATGTTAGGATAATTGCATCCAAACCCTATATTTCCCTAATGAGGCTTTATTGAACCCTATTACCTCTATTCACGATTCTTTTGTTAAATTGCCTCAAAATCAGTAATGATATTCTTTTTCTTGGGTCTTGTACCCTACTACCTTGTTTCAAATATATTATGCTTTTACTTGCTATAATTTCTATTACGCATGTTGATTTTATTAGACTATTTTGCTATAGTAGTGGTACTTTTGTACCACCACCCATAGATAGGGCATGCGTTTTTGCCTTGGGTAGTGTGTTTACTCTCCCATTATAAAATTTTGTAGGTGACAGGGAATGTCTTACTCTCCCTTCACCTATAGGTTGAGGTCTAGTAGGTGCCTCAACCCTACATAGTTAATGTGGTCAATATTAATCATGCATGCAAAACTCTATATAGTTTTTCTTGATATGGAAAGCATATATATGATTATGCATCATACTCTTGTTTTCTTCATCTTGTGATGAAATCTTAGTATTTAATTTCATGTTATTTCCTCATCTTTTATTATTTTTCATTATTAGACACATACCTTGTTTTTCTCTCTCTTGCTGGGTGATTTTCCAATTACCTTAGTTTAGATCAAGGTGTTGAACATGACCAAGGAGAACATAGCTTCCAACATGGACCTAGCTTTGGAGATGTTGCTTGGATATAGATTTGAAGTAGTTTAGACTTCCCTCTACTTAGATTCTTATGTTGTATCATACATGTAAACCCTTATGGGAGATTTTGATGTACTTTTGTATTCTTTTGTGAAAATTGAATATAGTCATTTGTTTAATTCTGCTGCTACACTTTGGTTGTTTTGAAAACCAATTATTTAAATTTGAAAATTTTACATCTATTTCAGCATACCTTTGAGTGTGTTTGGAATGGATGTTTTATTCTTCAAAATTTTAGTAGGGATTGGATCCCCTCTCGGGTTCCACTCCTTAAATAAGGTCTCAACAAAATAAACATTGCTGAATTTTGAATGGTGAGATGGATGTGTGGGAAGACAAGAAAAGATCGCTTGAGAAATTACTATATAATGAATAAAGTGGGGGTCATGAGCATTGAGGACAAGTTGTGTGAGTGATGACAAAGATGGTATGAACATGTGAAATATAGAATGATTAATGTGCCTATACGAAGCAATGCAATTGAGTCAACTGGTTATTGGAATAATAGGACGGCCAAAATTAACATGGAAAGATCTTATAAAGAGAAATTTTTAATCCCTACATCTTGACCAGAAAATAACCCATGATAAAGCTGGATGGAAATGAAGGATCCATGTAGTTGACCCCAACATAGTTGGGACTGAATGTTAGTGTAACACCTCATCATGCTAAATGAGATTACTCAAAATAGAAAACATGATCAACTACTAATTAATCACATAGTCAAAATGCAGAATAATTAAAACCAATTCCAACAATGTAAATAAACTCTAGAACATTTACAAAAAGTCCATCATTCCATCCTCATATACTGTAACTAAGTATTTAGATATGGGTTTAAATACCTCAGTCACATCCTGCATACAAAAGATATTGCATATGTACATGCCATATATTTACAAACATTGGCATACTACCAAAATCTCATGTTGATATGAGTATATAATCTAGAAAACACATCCCATACACAGACCTGAGAGTACATGGATGACACTAGGACTCTACTACTAACATCTACAACTAAACAACCTTCTGAATCTATTAATCACTAGGTTGGTTCTCTTCCACAGTGTGACATCGATCTCATTGCTCGCGACCACCTAAAAAAAATGTGGTGACCCACGGGTGAGACCCAATCCCAGTGAGAGATATAACTCTCTCCAACATATATTGATTATAACATATCAATTAATAGTAAATGTGTTGAGCAGTTAGGATATTGAATAAGAAATATGAACAGATTGAACAGTTTGAGCATACTAAGCAGTTAAGCAAATAAGTTGTAACATCAAGTAGAATTACACAATTTTCATAAGTCTGCATCATATAAGAACTATGTAATGTATAGACAAGACAAAGGTTAATCAACTAATGTGATATGTATTAAACCCTAGAAATTATACTACACATATGGTATTATATCTTTTATTATTATGCCTTGGGGAGTTTGAGTCGTACCACTCAAAGTCCAACTGACCACTGCGAAGTGCTATTCAGTTCTGTATAACATCTAAGAGTGCTGGTATCCTAAGATCTCTTCCCCTTGGTCAGTACGAGTAAACTACAGTGACATACCAGTCAAACTGCCAACAGTGACATATAGTTAACTGATAACAACTAGTCTGTACTTGGTACAACTTATGACACTAGAAAATAGGGTATAAAAAACCCTCTAATCTGTGGTACAACCGTAGCTGTCCTCAATCACATCAAATGTCAGAGGCATGACCATAGCCATCCTCCATAACATTTAATTGTGGCTGACAAGGATATATCCTCAACTTGCCACCCCCACATACTCAACAATATGTGCTCCAAGTTTCCCTTGGGAATAATCATTTTACCATCCAGTAAGTTTTGGCACTAAAGATGGCTCTACGGCATAGGGCTCTACATGATTAAGGTTAAACTTGATTAAAGACTGCCAATTGAATGCATTAAGGCTTTATCATACAAGTGGACATTCAAAACCTAATTCTTTTCTAACAAGAGTATATGTATAATAACTTAAAAGGATATAAAACATTTGAGAAATAAATCTTATTCACATTACCACATTCTATCATTCATTGCAAATTAATGGACCACACTTATCATCATACTATTACAAGATACCAATATCTTATAACAAGTTGCAAGATTTTAACCCTTATTGGAATGTGAAGAGGATTTAACCTCAATCATGGCTTCAAACATGCCCAAAGGTCGTTACGACCATCACATTATTCATAGTAAGGTTATCATCATCATTCCATGCCTTAAACAAGGCTCCAAATATCATTAGCACATATGTGTCCATAGATATTAACATGGCAAGGCACTATGATATTCAAATAGTACTACAGTGTGGTTTCAACACAAGAAGAGTGTAATTCATTATCACAATAACCATTCAAGAGGTCTTATTATAACCAATCAACATAATATAATTACATTAAGGTTAGGTATAACAAGCTAGATCACATGGGAGTTACACATCCACTTATTATAGTGATTTATCAAATATAACTATATAATGGCAAAGGTAAGACCACCAATTAATGGTATTGAACCATTGAATTATCTTCACTAGGACCCACATATAATACCATGTGATTTATTCTAATCCATTGGATGTTGAATCATCCAATATTATTCATTGGATCAGGTTCATTGTTTAAGGTTATCAATTGAAGTATAAGTCTAACCATTAAATCAATTGAACCAAGGAACCATTGGTTTAAGGTTTAGTCAAATCTACAATTACATTCCTAATTCATCATATATGGTGATGACCTGATCCACCATTAATTTTTATCATTAGGTCACCATTGGTTGCTAGATCAGTAATACATTCAGTTAACACCATCAGATATTAATCCAATATCATCATCGATTGATAACATCATTAGAATACTTAGTGGATGATAATTAAACATCTAATTGAGACAAAACCTGACCTAAGGGGGTAACCATAGGTTTCCACCATACATTTGACACCCTTGAACACGAACATCAGTTGCCAAGAAAGCAACACCTTTGGTTGTTGAATGGTATGTCCATCGATTGTGTGATAGACAAGGAAAGAGCTTGAAAACCCTAATTTGAACCATCAGTTATTTTGTGCTTAGCACCAAAGTTTGATGCTATCAACATGTCCCAGATCATGTTACACCTTAGAAAGGTTTTACATAGGTTTACAAGTTCATATAGAACTGGAACAAAATAGGTAACACCACAAAAATTCGTAATTCTAAACAAGCATGGTTTCTCTATGCTTAGATCATCACATTCAAGCATAAACATGAACTAACAAGCTTCTAGTAAGCAATATAAGTGAAGAATGTTATATAACTCGCCTCTATAGAGTAGGTCAGATATCAAACAGAAATAATATTGAGCAAATAAGGCAATAAATCCCTAGATTCAGATCTGAACTTGGCCAAATACGCAATTCTCTCCACAAAGAAGCAAAACCCTAGAAAAAGAAACAAGAAGGAAGGATTTTTTAGTTCTAGAGTCATTTTCAACATGGAACAGCAGGGTTCAAACCTGGAGAGATATAGGAGGAAGAAGAGAAAATAAATAAATGGAGGAAATAAGGTAAAACTTACACTTTTAGGCAATATCACTAGGAAGGAGCTTTAGGAACCCCTAAATGAAATCAATTCCAACCTTAGATCCTTTCTCCAAGACGATCCCCACTTTCTTCTTCCTTGGGAAGAAAAATTCGTATATGAAAAGAGGGAGAATGAGGTTGGGAGAAGGAGGGAAGTTGTAGAGAGAAAATGGCTCGTTTTTGTACTTGGGGATAAGTATATGAACTTTAAGATAAAGCAAAAAGAAAAAGTTGAAGTTCTAGTATCTATCCAAGTGTCCATGGCTTTAAATTATTAAGAATATACAAGCACACACACAAGAATCTCTCCCACTATCTGTATAGACCTTCATAGCTTTACTTTGTCAAATTTCCCAGTAAATCACATAATTCATTAGTTGATAGCTACTAAAGGTAGCTCATCCATGAAGGGGTAAATCCTAAAATACCCTTGATGAAAACACCTTCAAAACATGGCTCAATTAGGAGCCCCAAGGCTCACAAATCTCAATAATGATAATATAACATCTAAGGAACATAATGTATGTGATAAATTACAAATAAAACCACTCAATTGGGTAAATTGCAGAAAAGTCCAAAATGTATAGAAAATTGCATAACTTGCTCAAACAATGTCCAAATTGGACCAAATTTGAAACTTAAGCTTGTATTATGATTTCAAAATATATAAAAATGTTAGATTAGGGTTATAGGCATTCAATTATGGTAATTAATCTCATGCAACTCATTAAGAAAGTTCAGGGGCCTTACAGTTAGATGATGATGATGAGTACAAAAAATATATACTTTCCAAAAGCCCCAACATGTGAATTTGAGAATCAAACAAAAAAGGCTTCACATTTTGTATATTTACTTTAAAGGATGATCATCAAATTGAGCACCCCCAACTTGCATAATTGAAGTTAGAATCGATCCATATCATTTACATAGGAAAACCAGGCAAACATTTTTAACCCATATTTTTAGACAGACGTGATAGTCAAACTTGAAATAAAATTTCTTCTTATTTATTATTTACACTCAACCACCTCAATAGGCATGACCATGTCGGTGAACTATGCATATTTGCCTAACACCACTTGTATTTTTGAAGTCTATTTGGATTTAAGTTTGAGTTCACATTTGGTCCAATTTAGCTCGTGTTGAGTCATAAGTTCTTTGAGTTAGGTTAGGTTTTGACACTATCTATACATAACAAAAAAATGAGTGAAATTCAGTTTGGGTCAGGTCTGAATTTACTTTTATTGTGTCAGGATTTGTTAGGGTCCACTTGGATAGTGGATCCATCTACATTTATGCTAACTACTTTTCCTAATAATATCAATAAAAATACCATGTCATCTAAAGTCAGGATTGTTTCAACTAGAGTTAAATTCAAATTGTGTTAGATTAAGTTCCGTTCAAAAAAATTTCATTTAGTTTAGAAAACTCATGAGGGTAGCGTGCATGGATTTTGTGAACCTAATAACTTAAACAAGAGTTATAAAAAGTTTGACTCAAATTAAATTGATCCTATATAGACGTGATCTGAGCCATAGGAGTCGATCTTAGATGACATTATTATTTTTATTGGAAAGAACTTTCATATGTAAAGATAGATAAGAAAACCTATCAGATCTTATGCAACTGAAGTTGAACCAACCTAAACACTTGATAGACTCATGGACGCCTATGCTATAAGATGCCTCCTATAGAAAAATGGTAGGAGGCCATTAGTATCTATTTTAGTACCAAAAGAATTCATTTTAGTGTCAAAAAATAATTTACCAAAAGAATTCATTTTAGTATCAAAAAATAATTTATGTCTTTATTAATTTTGTTAGTTTTCCATATTCACTTGAGGATGTTTGTCTCTTCTTCCATGGTCCTTTGGTCTCATATTCTATGGTCCTTTGATCTCTTGTTCTATGTCCTTTGACTTGGTCTACTTTTTCATGTCCATTAATCATCTCTTTTATGTCCTCCCCCACATACTTCCACAATCAATGCCCACTCCTACCTTATAACAATTAATGGCATTGGTCCCTTTTGCATTCTCATCATCTATATCCTTTCACCGTCAACAACTTTCATAGCAACAACATGAAGTTTTGACACCATCTTGTTCCTTTTTAGATGGTGTCGAGTCGACCAACACATGTGGCCACATCACATGTCCCTTTAAGATTCTCCACACATGTCATGCCTAGACCATTTCTCCAAGTAGTTTTTCTTATCATTTTTAGTCGTATGTTTGTCCTCGCTGAATCACGTTGCGGACATCCATAAGATGTTGGAATACCATGATGTTTGGGAAGGCTTAGTCCTTGCTCTTCATGCTTGCAAATAGTGGATGTGTGGCTTATGTATTTCCACCCAACCTTGGTCCAAGGCTTCCCCCCACTGTGATTCTGATGACTCTGATGCTACTTCCACTTTACTTAGCCATCCTGACCAGGATCTGATCTGTAAGGACTCGTTCCTAAATTACTTTAAATCCTATTTAGTTCTTACTGAGAATCAATAGTTGTTGATTTAATTTTCCCCTAATCAGGTCAAATATTAATCAAAGACATAAACCTAGTTTGTTATATTAATGTTTTGAATGATTAGGTTAGTTGGGTTATAAATTTAAAACCATAGTTGCATGAAATCATCAAAAGAGAATGTGATGATGAATTTGGTGTTAAGTATAATTGTCTAGTAAAAGATTTTTATTATTTTGCGTGTGGCTCATATTACTTTGAATTTTGTATATGTATTGTATAACGCAATTATGCATGTTACTAAAAAAATTTATAATTTTTAGACTTTCCTGGACCTATTTATCAGTCAAGTTTTCTCCAGGAAAAACTCAGTCGATCATACTATACAAGCTTAAGTATAGTAGTATAGTATTTTATTTTTTATAATTTATTGGCTTATCCAATTAAGCTCAAATATCATATGAAGATTTAATACTAATTTTAAAACAACATATTAAATTTTCAGAATTTTTGGAGAAGTTTTGTATCACAAAAGAACCTTGTATTGGTCGAGTTCTAAGAGAGACAAAGTCGACCGACCCAATTTTTCTAGAAAAATAACAAAAAAGACTGAAAATGTTTATAATTAATTATTCCAAGTACCTTAATAAGTATATAGGACTCTATTATGACCCAAGAACCTCTCATTTGTATCACACACTTAAGAGCTTTGAAATTCTTGAGAAATGAGGGGATTCTAGGGTTTGGAGAATCTGAAGTGGAAATTTCAGATTTCTGGGTTTTCTCTTTCCAAGGTTGGTAAAGAATGTACATATCATTAATATTTACTAGATTTATTTGATTTTATTCTCTCCTATGTATAGAACTCGTCACTTCCCTGATTTCGATCAAAAGATGCCAAATTAATCTCTTCTTTCATTCTTTCTTCTTCAATTCTTCTTCTTCTTCTAGGTTCTTAAGTAAAGAGTAGGAAAATTCTGTTTTCTTGAAGCAAGGACTTGATTCAAGAATTAGCGGTAGTAGCTGGGCTATGAATTTCAGGTGTTGCACACCTGAGGTGAGTGGTGTAGGTTCATTTGAAAACTATTAGTGAACTATAATCCTAAATCTCCTCATTAAACTATAATTGGTGGAAATTGAGAACTCTAATAATGCATAGGACTGTTTGCTTATTTAACATTGGATATTATTCTTGTATTGATCCTTGCGAATGAATCAAGTGGATGTTGTAGTTTCTTGATCATGAGTAATGTAAATTTAATTGAATTCATAATGCATATTGTTATTATATATACATTGCAAATGCAACATATTGTTTAAATATGGAGTGTTATATATGATATGTGATTTTTTGAGTTGTGATTGTTTCAAGCAAATTTTATATGATGGAAAAATGATATGCACAATATTTGTAATATGAATTGAAACATAGTGTATATCTGAAACCCTAATCCACATATCCTAGTATTAGAATGCAAAGTCACATATGTGCCATATAATAAACTCCTATTTTCCTTAAAGTGAGTAAATGCACTTAATATCCATTATAACCTAATCCTCTAGATAGGAGCCCCAAACACTATGATGTTTACTCGTGGTCTGCACTGGGGAAATGAAATGAGATTCCTTCTAATAATCCTTGGATTATGAAAAGGAATGTCAGATTGTGATTCTAGACCTTGAAGGCTAGGTCACCAGAATTTAGGAAAGATTTCAAGATGAGATGCTAACCTAAATTCTCTGTTGCTGAGTGAATGAAATGTATTGTATTTGAAACATTGTTATGGAAATTGTGATCTTGATGTGAACGGGATTAGTAGGGATAGCTTTGTTTAGTAACTCATACGTGATGCCCTAACTTTGATATATATGTCATTAAACATATCTCATGTTCCTGAGATGAGGTCTGTAACGTAGAGATGCATTATGCTCTTACCTAGCCAGTGTTTGGCAACTCTGAGGTAGACTAGAGTTTGTTGTTTATTTTAAGGTTTTCAATTAACTCTAAGATGTGGACAGTGAGTCGTTGACACGAGAACCTGGCGTGGCAACTTTTACTTGATTAGGTACAAATCAAGTAATTTTAGGGCAAACCTAACAATGAATCTTGACAAGCCGAGAATAAAATTTGATTATCAATCTCTGATTACATGGTAGTTCTATTTGTTATTTCATGTTCATTTTATATAACTTATATCTTTCATTATTTGCGTGTTATTTAGAATTGTTTGGTTTAATCTAAAATATACTTATCTCTTATCAGTTTTAAGAGGATTAATTCAATGTTAGTTTTGTCTTGAACCAGTTCCATTCACTCAGTGTGTTGATAAGTGGTGGTTCAAATTTTTATAGGTATTGATTCAACTTCAATTCATCGAGGAGCTTCTCATATGTAGTCATCTTTTCTTCACCATCTGAGGTGGAGAATTCTCTTCTTGTTGTAGGTTACATGTATAGGTTGTCCCTATACTAGGGAGTTTTGGGAGGGTGTGTGTGCTTGTAGTGATGTACTTTATCTCGATCTAGGTTGTTTATGTGAATGTAATAGTGTAACTTTCTACTTCATGTTGTATTAAAGTTTTATATTGAATAATTCTTACATCTTGAGCTTGCTTATATATGATCTGTTGAAAATGAATAGTACTTTGTTGCTTGTTCTAGATCTGGAATCAAATAAAAAAGTTATTTGTATTTTTCATACAATCGAATGCCTTGATTCCAAGTTTTAATTATTAATTTGAGATTTAGTGTGGTTAGTTTGGATAACACCCTGGGGTCTCAGAGGTGGGGTCCCACACGATTGATGTGATTGTGGGCTTGCCTGCCTCCAAAAAGCCTGACTTTCTAGCTCCTATTCCTTGCACCTTGATGGTCTGTCAGTTATTGATTGCCTCCACTTCCTATGAACCATCTCGAGCTCAACCCAAATCGTATGGATTTTATCTTTCGTGTGGGTGTCCCTTCAGTAAAGAGCATCTACTCCTTTGTCATCTCCCATTTACTGACACTTTGTGTGCTGCCTTACAACAAGTGGCTTCTTGTCCTTCCTCCCTTGATGCTTGGGTTCATATTTTATTGCTCCATGTTGCGCTCTCTACCGCTTTTGTCCTGAATCTGCCCAAGAATGCTTAGCACAGGAGCGTACCTCGCTCCAACAACTCATGTCCTTAAGGTCCTAGAAACATGAAATTCAAGACCTGACGATATCCAAGAACTCCTTGCTCAGATCTTATCCCACCATTGTCCTTTTATGCATGCCGAATCTGGTGAATTTGAAATTTCTTATGCCTAAGACAAAGCTCAAGGATGGAAAATTTTCATCTACCATCCGAGTTCTCTCCTCTAGCGGCATTTCCCCCCTCTAACGCTACCACTCCATTGGAGCTTGATGCAAAACACCCCAAACCCCTCTCTTAAGGGACACCATGCGACCAATATTTCTTGCTCTCTCTTTATTGGTTCTCATAATATGGTTTATGAGACAATCTTATCCTTTCAAAAAGGGACTTCTGCACGTGACTATTTCGTGCATGACATCTTCTCCATGCTTTGTGTGGTGCAGTAGCGGCCATTATAGATGACTTTTTGAATGCAATGTCAATTGTGGTCAACCTTTGGCTTGTCGGTCATTGTCCTGCCTCCCTATCTCCCTATGATGATAGTTCTCCTTTGATCCCTCTTCTCTAGCCAGGCAATGGCATTCAACCTATTGTGATTGGAACAATTTGGCGTTGCCTTATTTCCAAGATTGCAATGAACATTGTCTTTCCTAACGTTGAGAATTATCTTAAGGATCATCAATTTGGTGTTGGTATTCCTAGGTGTTGAAGCTTTTTTACATGTTGTCACTCACGTTGTCCATGACCAACATCATCTTACCACTCTTACGATGGTCCATTTTGACTTCACTAATGCTTTTAACATGGTTCGAGATCCACCATATTTAAGGAGGTCTGTCTTCATTGCCGAACTATTACATGGTGGGTTGAATTTTGTTATAGCTCCCTAGATCCTCTCTACATGGATCAAACTGAGTCTCTTCTCTCTACTACTGTGGTCCAACAAGGTGATCTATTGGGGCCACTTAATTTTTCATTATATCTCCATCCTCTTATTTTGATACTAAAGGATGAATGCCATATAAATCTTCTTTCTTTCTATCTTGATAATGGAAACCTCATTGGTGACACTACTAAAGTCTCCGAGGCACTGTCTATTATCTAAGAACGAGGCCCAAAATTTGGTATTTATATTAATATTAAGAATATGGAAATATTTTGGCCTTCACATGATCCAAGATGAACCCCAGAGTTTGGTATGTTCCCTACTAACATATGCCATCCAACATGTGGAGTGAAGATTTTAGGAGGTCTTGTTTCCACATATCCAGGTTTTACGTTGGAGCTTCTCAAGGAACGTGTGTCGAAAACTCTTACCATGATGGATTCCTTGGCTTTTGTTTAGGACCCACAATGTGAGCTTCTTCTTCTCCGATCATGTGTTTGGATTCCCAAGTTGTTTTTTGCTCTTCAAACAATACCCCCACATATATTGCTTCTACACTCAATGATTTTGATCATGGTCTTCATCAATGTCTTAAACGTATTATTGCTGGCAATGACCCAAGGTTTGGTGATCTACAATAGCGCTTGGCAATGCATGCTATGTACCTCATAGAGTTGAGCATCAAATCTTCTCATGATTGCAACAAGTTTGTTTATATTTCCTCTCAGATCCACACCCAGAAACTCCAAGACCACATCCTACGAGAGGTTGGATATGTGCCTATATATTTCTCTTTTGTTACCACACATGATGCCATCTATAAAAACTTGTCGTTGATTTACTGGTCTCAGTTATTATGTATGCCTTCATCCACTCCAAGGACCCATTCTAATTTGACAGACACTTACAACAAAATTATTGTCCAACAATTTACTACAAGTGGCCTTCCTCAATGACAGCTAGTGGTCATGCACAAGACTTCCTACTTGTTATTTCTATTGATGGACTTAGTTTATCCATGTCATCTATTAAGTATCGAGCTATCATTTTCTATAGACTTATGATTCCCATGTATGTAGGATATGAACGTTGCCCGCTTTGAAACACTGCAGATCTTGACGCCTTTGATGATCATGTTGTTCATTGCAACACAAGACCTGGTTATAAGTTTCAGCATGACTTAATTTGTGATACTCTTTTTGATCTTGTCTCTCGAGTTTGGATAAAGGTCCTAAAAGAGGCTCTTGTGGCCTTTCTGGGCACACGACCTGATGGTATCCACTCTCAAGGTCTTGCTGACATCTCGTTGATTGGACAGATGGGAAACACACATGTGTTGACCTCACTGGAGTTTCTCCTCTGTCTGGTATTCTTTCAAGTAACTTTATAGTAGGCCAGGCAACTAGTGATGTTGCTGCACAAAATGTACAAAAACATTGTGCAACATGTATGACAGATCACCATAAATTTTTGCTTTTTATTTTTGATACATGTGGAGTACTTGTTCTTCTCTTTTACAACGCCTTCAACACGTCACCGATAAGAACCTCATACTACAATCTTCTTCTTACAATTTTGTTTTTAGATCCATAGGATTTGCCATCTAGAAAAGACTGACAACTCAATTTTGTTGCTTGAAGCTTCTTGAAGGCATTTCTGTAAAGAACTTTTTAACTCATTTACAACAATTGTAGTGATCGACTATAAGTAAATTACAAAAACGAATGGAAATTGACGAATACAAGCATCTTGTCAACTGAACAAAAAGATAGAACGACAACGAAACCAAAAGTGTTAACTCTCTCTCTACAGTTAATAGTAGAGGTGCGTGGAATTCTTAAAAGAGGCGGAGGATTCTAAAATATAAGCAAAAAGAAGGGCGTTTATGAAGAAAAAAAACTCTTCCTTCAAAGCGTGTCAAATTAGTTTTTTCTCTATCATACTTTAGCGGAGCTGGCTGTTTACATGATTTGGTAGATACAAATCAACCTAGACAACAGTCCAACCATCTTCTGTACGTGCATGGTGCTATGATTACACCAACCAAACACATTGATTGGCAGCAACCCTTTCAATTCCGATCTGGACCGCACATCCGAATGATGCAAACACCGTGGGACAACGAAGAGGAACAGTGTCCTTCTCATGGCAGCTAGTGTTACTCCGGCCCCTCCTTCTTCCCTCTCAGCCACACTGCACTACACTTAATTCGACGGCCGTTTCTGCACTTTCTCCGTTGCAGCATTCACCCCCGCATCCTACGGAATCTTCCATGTTCCATCATGCTGGCTCTTTTTCAGCTAGGTGTTCAAGAAACGATTCCGATCCAATCGTTCTTTCTCTCTCTGTTTCCGGAGGCATTAACAACTCGCGAAATTGGGAATAACTAATTTAGTTGGCTGCTAGTGCCGGGAAAACTCAAAGTCAATTAAAACAATAAATGATGAGGGAAGTAAAATGGAGAAAATATTTTTGTGCATAACTTTCAATCCGGAATATATTTTTTGATGAAATAAATTGAATTAGAATCCTTGTAGAAAATACTTTCCAACGAGACTAGTGTTGATATATTTTGAAATAATGATAATACGCGAGAAACATAGTATCATACACATATTCTGGGTACAGACGTACAGTACTCGTGAGTACTGTACTTTTGAATTACAAAACCAAGCATAATTGTATAACTGATATAGAAGTATAAGTACAGTATCTACAAAATCGCATACCAACATTAGTCATCTGGACAATTTCTTTTACAAAATACAGGCATAAGTTGAGTACCCACTTGTTAATGACCTCAAAAGTACAATGCACATCAGATCAAGAATCACCTATAAAATGCAACCATAAGTATTGTACCCACTTTTTAATTTCAACTGAGTTACTGACGCATAAGTACAGTACCTAACAAATTATAAATCAAGCATAATTGTATAACTGGTCTAGAAGTATAAGTACAATACCTACGAATTGTCATAGCAATATTTGTCATCTGGACAATGTTTTTTTACAAAATACAGACATAAGTTGAGTACCCACTTGTTAATGATCTCAAAAGTACAATGCACATCAGATCAAGAATCAGCTACAAAATGCAACCACAAATACTATACCCACTTATTAATTTCAACTCATTTACTCAAGCATAAGTACAGTACCTAACAAATTACAAAATCAAACGTATAACTAGTCTACAAACATAAGTACAATACCTACAAAATCTCATAGCAACATTGATCATCTAGACAAATATTTATTTCAAAATACAGACATAAGTTGAACACCTACTTGTTAATGGTCTCAAAAGTACAATGCAAATCAGCTCAAGAGATCAGCTATAAGATGCATCCATAAGTACGGTACCCACTTATTTATTTAAACTCAGTTACTTAAGTATACGTACAGTACCTAGCAAATCATAAAAGCATGTATAATTATATAACTGGACTAGAAAAAAAACAAAGTGCCTACAAAATTCCATAACAACAATATAAATATTTGTATATGACGTAATGTACCTCAAAACACAATTACCGTACCCCAAAACATATGTATTGTACCTTGAAATATGAATATTATATTTTTCTCTTATATTATTATTACTTCAAAATATATCAACATTGATCTAGTTAGAAAGTATTTTTATAAGGATTCTAATATTTTTTGTTTCGTAAAAAATTTATTCAGAATTAAAAGTTATGAAAAAAATAATTTTTCTCTCATCTTTTAATTCTCATTTTCGCTTTAAATTAGACAGTTCAGCCACATCAGCAGTGTCCCCTCCCAACCACCGGGTGGGCGCCCGGGTGGGAGAGCGTGGGTGGGTGACGTAGCTCTTATTCTTTGTGGACAAGAGCAAGTGGGGAAACCAATAAAGATCATACATGTCTTCTGTTCAAGAGAGGGCGTCTCTATGGCAGCAGCTGTGCCGGTTCAGAATGTGCATGCATGCACGTATCTTTGGTATTAATAACCTGGACTTGTGCCCATGCCGGATCTTAAGGTGGGCTATCTTAGGATGGGTATTAATAGCCTTCATGTCGATCTCTTGCCCCCTCCACCAAGGGACAAAACGACGAAGGAAATCAGGAATCCACACAAAACCATCATTGCATGCCCATTCGACCATTATGGTTGTGACTGGTGCTAAGGTCCACACAAAACCATCATACTAACCGCTGTGGTCATACCGGCATGGAGATTAGGGTGAGTTCGGCTGGAGGAAGAAGGGCGTATCGTCATGCGATCTGCCTAGTCTGTAAGACGATGCGATCTGCCTCTACAACTGGACGATGCGATCTGCCTCTACAACTGGACGTGTGGTGTGCTGCGCCTCCTGGGAACCGACATCACTCGCCATCCAAGTTTGTTAGGGCTGTTTGGGCCAGCCAAATGGGTGACACCCCATGGTGATAGACTGGCGCTGAGGCTTTATCATAGGAACCTTACGTGGCTTGGTGGACCGCCAGCAGTCTATCGCGTACCAATATTGTCACCGATAAAGATAAAAGAAATGGTATACGTGAATGTAAGAAATGGCGTCTTTTATCTTGAATATTGGCATAAGATTACATTTAGTATAGAGATTGACCAATATTGGCTCTCACAGCAATACATTTTCCGGTAATCCGATATATGAGAGATCTTGGATGTTCCTGTGCTAAATGAAGATAGATTGATTAGAACGGATGATTTGTTTAAAGTACGGTCCAAGTGTATCGCTGAGAACCTTGGTGTGCGGTTGACCACACTAAAGGGTCAACATTTCGTTAGGAGTTCTACTGGGGGTTTTCTTTGTTATTAGGACGATGTGTGTCACATGGATTCTAGGGAACCATTTTGTGAGATCAGAGCCGGGGAGTGAGCGAAGAAAGATTGTTAGAATGTATGTTTTAAAAGTTGGCCAGGATGTGTGATATAAAGACATGAAAATGTCATCCCACCCTCATAACTTGTTATGCTAAGATCTCTTGCAACGGACCATACATTTTTTTATCATTGTATGTTAATGTATATAAGAGACGGATCCAATGGTCTTTGTATGTATTGTGGTGTATGAACCAAAACCAACATGTGTTTTGTGGGCCATGTTTGTTAAAGTGGTTTGTAAAATCATTGATGGTATGGGTAATAATGGCATGCCTAGTATTGTTGAGGGATCACATGAATGACGGGGATGAAATGGATTTTGATCTATTATCAACATGGCATTCTCAACGGAAAAAAGTTCACGTTGTCTTCTTTTAGCCAGTGACATTTATATCTATTCTTTCATAAGAGTTCCATGTTGAACAAATATAGTTTGGATCATGAGGACGGTAGAGTTTTTTTTAAAATTGGGATATTTTGTTAGAAAATTAAGGGCAAGAACATCAAGTGAGATTAGTTTCACAATTTCAAAAATGAATGTTTTGTTTGGGAGTCTAGATGTGAATGAGGCCAATGATTTGAGGCTCTTGCAAATGCTAAGAATTATGTGTTTAAAAGTAGCAAAGGAGTTCAAGTTAGGTAGATATTTTTCTAAACCATGTTGATAAGAAATACTTTTTGATGGATATATGTGAAGATTAGAAATGTCAGATGGAAAGGTCTAGATCCCCGTAGTTTGATTTGGGTGATGAGGATGATGGATGTCTGATTTGAGAAGAGTTTAGGAAATTTGGTCTATGAGTTTTGTGGTGGAGGTTTCTCCATCAATGGTTGTTGATGAATCTAACTATTTTGACCTGGGTGGGGACGACAATATGTTCAAGTACAAAGATCATCTTCTAGAAAAAACATATAAATTAAAGATATCAAAATGTATCATATGATGTCAATTCTATGAATGAATCAAGGATATGTTAGTCTAGGAAAGCATCTGAACAAGTCACTACTACTAATACTTCATCAGGCCGATCAACCTTAATCATGGAGTATCTATTGATTGTCTATCTAGTAGGTCCACCTAGTTTACATGGGTAGTATAGTTATTTCTTTTAATATTATTATTTGAGGCCCAATATCCTAAGATGTTACAATAACCTCCACTTCGATTCTTCATTTTCTCATCAAGGGATCAACTACACCCCTCATAATCTTTTCATCATTTCAATGGAGGACCATGTACAATAGGTCCCAATTAGGGCTAGCGTGAGTGTCATGAAATTGTTTGTTACCCTAGGTCCACACTCCTAATGTATACAAAACCAAAGGTGAGAAAACTTATCCGTTCGTCCCTAGAATGGCACAAAAAAATTCACACAGGCAATATATATGAAATGACAATAACAAACTACAAAGATAAAAAGATACTAAAAAGAGATAGAGAAGAATGTAGCCATTTCTACTTCTAGCATCCCCTTAGTGTTTCATTTCACAGAGTAGAGCCTTGAGTGCAGCAGATCGTCATTTCACAACTAAAAATTCAATAAAAAATATATATTAATGATAAAGCATTAAGTACATTATGAAAAACATGTAACTGTCATTTAAGAGTAATATTAAAGTTGCTTGGCTAGAACATAATAATGAAAAAGAAATAGAAACAAGGTGAGAAAACTTAATGACTTTCTTTTATACCAAGTATGTTTTGGATTTCTTTAACCATTATATCAACATTAGGCTGCATAATGGATCTCTCTATATTATGTTCAAGCTTTGTCAATATATTATAACCAAACATGAAAGCAATATTCATAGGAATTGGTATATCCTCAATTTTGGTAAAATTGAATTACATAAATGTATTAATTTGTAAATTCCCCGATGGTATTATTGGTGGAATAGTAACATTTTTCACCTTTGTGGTATGGGTTCTTGTGGCACAAGGTAAATAAAGGAATTTTTATATAGATTAAAGATAATGGCTTTTCAAATATTGCATAACCAAAATATGGAACAATATGTAAGTTTTCATGGGAAAATTCCTGATTCTTTAATTAATAAAAGGAAGATACCCTTTCCTAGTTGTTTGGATTGTTGAGTAAAAATGATATCTTTTTGATAGGAAGGAACTAATGGTAGTTGTTATACCAAAATCGTATCTATCTCAACGAAGAAAATAAGGAGATTATTGTGACATCCTCAGATTTTCTAAAACTTAATCTGATGTGCGACGTCTAAATTGAAACCCTCACCTCAGCGAGAATCCCAATTGAAACACCACACACTAGGCTAAGAAGAAGAAAATCAAGGGAGTCAGAATGAAACAATAGTAGCACATGGACATGAATAATAATAAAACCATACAACACATGTTCACCATTCAACATATAATTACAACATGAATTGTTACAACATTTGATATTACATATTGAACAACAAACTTATACATATACATGTACTACCAGTAAACTATAGGCTCTTAAGACAATAGGTCCACCTTTACATTAGCTCGCTACACAACTCTCAACTACATTAGATCTTCAAGATCATATATCCACAAACCTAAACAAAAGAGTAGATGTGGTACACGTCAGCACAATATACAAGAATAGTGTACTACGTACGCCTATGTGTCTTTAATATACCTCTCATTACCAAGCTTGGCAATAAGATACAATTAATACTTTGAAGTTATAAACAAATATAAGAAAAAGCATATACTTGCACAAAGATGTTCATGAACAAAAGAGAACACATATTTTATGCTCATTTTTCATTATATCATCCATGCATTGACCTCTTAAGGTTGAATGCATTAAAGGCCTTATGATCGACTACCAAAGAGTTGAACATTTCATCATGTGATCAGACTACCAAAAATTTGGATCACTTTCAAGTACTTGACTACCAAAGAGTTGAAGTACTTTATTTTCCAGCACTTGACTACCAAAGAGTTGAAGTGCTTAGATATAATGGAACATATATATTTTGTTTCATGTGCTCATAGCAATAAGTATGTAAAATCAAGAAACATAGCATATAAGAATAATCATCTCATCCAATATCATATGCCAAGTATTTATTACGCATATAAAATAAGCATATTGTATAATAAGCCAAGTAAGAGGTAATGTTGTACCTTCCAAAGAGATAATGTAATCATGCATTCTTGATGTCATCTATATCTTTGAAAAACAATGATCAAGACAATATCATACATATCACCATCAGGTTCTCATCATCTCAACCCTAGTTATGTTCATTAGGGTTTTACTTGGTTCATTAGGATGTTCCCATCATTATTTCTTATCTTACTCTTCTTGTGGTTATTTCTCTGATCTTATTTTCCAATTATGTTACATATTAGGATTCATCATATGAATATTAGCTTCCATATCCTTTTTGTACGCATATTAACCCTAGACCATATTCATTAAACATATTAGGGTTACAACCCATGTATTAAGGGTCAACTTCATATAACATGGATTTCATGTATAAAACTGATATCGGATCCACATATTATCTTATAGTTATTGATATGAGGATATTCTATAAATTTCATCATTTATTGAGTATCTATGTATTAGTTGCATTTTATTTAGGGTTATAAGCCCTAGATAGACATTCTAAGTGAATTACATGATTATGTGTCATAACATGATCATATCTAATGTCACATGGATTCTAAAACACAATTAAGAGTTATTGATGCATTCTCATAATTTTAGGTCTTCATCTGATATTTATTATCCATTAAACAAGCATTATACATATTAAATGTTATCACTGATATTCAAGCATAAAAAGACTGATTTAAAGGTGCCATATTGTTCTACTCATTTTTTTTAGAATTTCGGTATATTACTTGTATTTTTATGACCATCGAGCTAATTTCAAGATCTGAGCATTTTTGGGATATATACCTCTTTAGGCCAATCGTGTGTCGCCACGTGGACACTTGGAGAGGTACGAGTCTTCTTTTCTCTCTGGGACCTTCTTGGTTTGAGTTCTATGCCTGGTTTGGATCAGTTTTTTTGGTTTGGTGGTCTGGGATTGAACCCGATTTGTCCATTTCCCCTTCTGTCTCTCGCGTAACGTGGTTTGCAAATGCCCAAAGCCCGCATCCTCTGTTCCATAGGGTGTCTCCACGAGGGAAGACCTCCGACGAGCAATCAACAAAGTTGGAGTGCTCCTTATTAGCTCCTCATGCCACCATCATCTTTGGCATCAACTTGCTCTCCTTCGGGGCTACTCCTCTCCTAGGCTTCTCTTGGGGAGCTCATTCCCTGCAAGGGCGCCACTGCCTAGCCTTGGCTGTAGCAGAGCAAAGAGGTGATTTGTCTCTACTCCCCCTCAGACTGATCCAAAGATTCATACATCTTTGCAGGGTCTCCCCAAACTCGACCTCAACCACCATTCTTGGTGAGAAGCATTATGCACATGCTCTAAACTTCATCTTCAAGCTCCATCCAAAAAGGGTTGGCCGACCAAGAGGACCACCATCGTAGTGCACACAAGTGCCTTCCCTCATCTCCCCAGACCTTAGTCTTCATTGCTCCTTCATTTTCCTCCTTCGAGCTGCCATCTTTTTTCCATCTCCTTGCTTCTAGCTACCTCCCACAAAAGCATAGTGGAGAAGTCATGGAACTAGAGGGCTCAAACTCTCGTTTCCTACCACCACAAACTTCGAATAAAGGGTCAATGTGGAGAACGAACCAACATGAAGATAACTACTCGCTCAGATTATCTCCTCAAAACATGTCCATGAGTTGTGGTGGTGGGAAGGTTGTGGCACCTAATTGCCCCACTGCCTTGCTATAACCGCAAGGTAGGGGATGACACAGGGACCCTTCATCTCCAATCTAAGGGTTAGGGTCAATGTGCACTTAAAGCTGATATGTGGTTTCTCCTCCTCTAGGAAAACTATTGCCAGATCAGAGATCTAAGGCCAATATCCAGCCACACGAGCCAAGCCCAAAAAGCCAGGGATGTTGTATCCAAACATAGGCTAATCAAATCAAAGACCTTGGTCTAATTTACTTTATGAATCAACAAAAATCACCGATCTGAAAACCAAAAATCTCCTTCTAGGATACTCCAATTGCCGCCAAATTTTAACCATAGCTTTGCAATCCTACAGGCTACATTCTACTCAAATTTAGTGATAAAACTTAGCTATTTGATCATCCAAATAAATACTTCAAAAAGACATGAACTTAGGGACCTTGATCATGATATAACCCTCAATCAACACTCAATCTTTAGAAAAACACTTAGGACTCTCAAACAACTCAACATACATGACTTCACTTATTTCATTGGACATTTAAGGATTCCAAAGGTCCACTCCATCACACCCTACACACCTTAAAAGATATTTCATCCCCAAAATTAAGATAAAATCTAGTCTTTCACATCATATACATCTTAAAAGAAATTTCATACTCAAAATTATAACCATCCTCTTACTTCAAGGAAACCCTAAAAGGTCTTCATACATATGTAGGGCACCACTCTATGTGCAAAAACTATACAAACAAAAGCTCAATAATCATATCCATACCATTATTATGAGGTTTTAAAACATCTAGGGTGAAGCCCTTAACATATAACATTGGACAAGGGTTTAGAAACTGTAGCTATGTTATCCCATCTGTTACATTAGGATTCTCATATTCTTTTTACCCAAGCATTCAGGTTTCAACATCATATTACCATGTTTAAAGGATTTAACTAAGGTTAACCCATTATATTAAGGTGACATCAACATTTTATTGAGCTAAAAGTTAGAACATGTTCAACTTTAACATATGCCCTTTAGGAGGGAGTTAACTAAAGTTAACCCACTTTATCCAATCTAGATCACATCAAGGTGTCATAATCATTACATTGTGCTAACTATCAAACTACATTCTTCAGCTTTATTAAGCACTAAGATTAAAACATCATGTAACATGTTTCATTCATACAATCCTATTTCATTGATCATAATAAATTGCAACATTTATTAGTGATTTCATCACAAGGTTAGCCAACAATATCACATTATCATCATTATTCATGTAGATGGTTAACCATTTTTACATACAAATCTATTAAACCATTACTAGGTTTTCCATCATATCATGTCTATGTATCACGTCTCAAGATTAGATCACATCCCTATATATATTATATCATGGTTGTGCTAAACAAACTTAGGTTAGTGGCTAATCAAACATATATCAAAACTTTATCTAGTCCAACTGAGGTTCTCCTAACCCATATCATGAGGGTAGTTACATGCTCAGTCTCTTTGAGCCAACTCAACTCTATGAGTATCTCGTATGCATATACTTTATTGTTTCTCTCTTAGTCTAGGATTCTCAGATTACCTTATTGACAGTAGTGATTTCTTTACGAGCTCTAGCCACATAAGTACATATCCAAAACATGATATGATATCACCATAAAAGATTCTCTACCCCTGATATATTCTTACTCAAAACTCTCTATCTTATAAACATTGCTAGATTCCTAGAAGGTACCACCAACCCGAGAATAAGGCTTCACAAAAACTAACATAGTTTTACCTCCTCCAGGGTCTTGGGACTCTCTCTGCCTCACCCAGATCCTAGGTTCTCATATTTCCTGATTCACATATGCATATATATATTTAGCCTCTCTTTAACTCTAGGGTTTGGTCCTCCCAAGTACATCTATGGTTCAGGATATCTATAGGAATAATGCATTAAGCAACTCAACTCATTCATTCAGGAGTGTTGTAGTTTAGGACATATCATAAATAATATCTCTCATAATTCTCATATCTTAGAGCTTAGGTTCTCTGACCTTCTACCTATGGGTCTCACTCTCTCTGGAGTTAACCCAAAAACTGGTCCTAACACTAGAGGTCCTCCTTTGCAAAAGAGCTTGAGGCTCATGTTGATCCTCATCTTATCTTAATTTAACATATCTTATCTCATAAAAGAATGCATACTTGCATCATCAAAACTTATCTCAAATCCTCAAAACTGAACTTAAGTCCATAAAGAAAAACATAGATCATCAACCATCTTATAACATCTATGTAAGACTTACATCATCGGCAAATCTTATTACATCTATTCCATCTATCATATATTCCAACAAGGCTCTAGATATCTAATCTAGAACTACACTCTCTTCTAGACTGATGCCATTCACTTTCACTTAGGTTGCATGATGACGCGTCTTTTACGTACGTCTAAATGCAAGTGTACGCGTCACGTAATACAGGCCTTGTGAGGCCCGAGTCAAATACAGGGAGACGTTGTCTCAGTGACTACTACTAACTACAGTACAATTATCTAAGCCGGTAGAAAATTTGAGATAATATGTTTTTAAAGGAAAACAAGAGAAAATTAAAATTAAAAAAAGTTTGTTTGAGTCACGAGAGATGGAATACTTCAGGAATGCCAGTTTCACCATGGATCCCCGTTGTATCTTCTTTTACTGGCTTTTATATAATTTACCTTCTTCCGGGATAGAAAGCCTGTACTGAGAATTGCCCACATTCACAGTACAATCCACTACCTAATTCTAAGCGAATTCCATGTCTATGGTAATTTATATCTTAGATCAGGTGCTTTACGTTCAATCTCTAGGTATCTTCCCACTACCAGTACATTACCTTTACCAAAGAATGCGTAAGATAGTGTTTATGCGTGGGTTTTAGGCATTTAATTCTCCTTCCAGATTAATTATTCGCCTAAGATTTCCAATGAAGGTGATCAATCAACAAAAGAACATTCATTCACACGCATTAATATCCATGAATTAGGAGGGAAAATTGCATTAAATCATGTAAAAGTCGATACAGTGGTTCTCCGGGCTACTCTCGGGTCCTAAGGAATAAAGGGGTTTAGCCCCGCATGGTTTTTAGTTGAAAATACATGGAAAGAGAAAATAAAAATGTGGGAAAAATGAAGGAGATTCATGTAACCCCTATAAAGGCGATGTTCTAGATCATTCTCCTCGAGAAACGTGCGTTCTGCAACCTTCCAGTGGTAGAAACACCCATCAAAGGTGCTCGAATCGTCCGATTGTCGTCGCTTAGCTTCGCGCTTCTCTCCCTCTCTTCTCTTGTCGTCCCGTGGTAAAACATGATGTCCCCTTTAGGTATGGCCGTCCTCCCTTTTTGTCATAGGTCACTTATGATATCACATAACATAGATTGTTGGATTGGGCGGCTGATTTGGATTGCTGAAATCCGACAGAGTCAGTGGCACTGACTTGGTGGTCGGTGGCACCGATGGTATCGGGAACACATTGATCTCTGGCAGAGTCGGTGCCATCCACTGGGATGTCGGTGGTACCAAGATGAGGTGAGTTTCCTCCCTTTTTCACTGAAGCTAACTTGGTGGCACCGACCTGTGTGGTCGATGCCATCAAATTGTATGCGTGATCACTTCTATCGCTAGAGCTTTTTCTTGGTGGTACTGACTTAGTGGTCGGTGCTACCGACTCCTTTGGTTGATTTCTACCTGGACACTAATGCCACGTCGGTGGCACCTACTTCAAGGGTCGGTGGCACCGACTCTGCACTATGCATCATATACCTGAAAAATGCTGAAAACCGAATATAAGTCCATGGAATGCATAAAATCATATAAATATGATGAAATAAGCATGATTTGATGCAAATAGAGTGTATAGGCCAACAATAGTGATTTATGCAAATATAAACAAAGAAATGACAAATAAGTGCTCAAAACACATATAAAATGGGCTTGTAAAAATGACACAAAACATGTGCATCAAACTCCCCTAAGCTGAATCTTACTCGTCCTCGAGCAACAATTCCTTTGGATCTGATAGAGATAAGTCAACAAAATGGCATCATGCATACGGTACATCTAAAAATCTCCACCTTTCGGTCCTCATTCCGGCCTTCACTGACCACTGAACACTAACTGCCTTATAGGCGACCAAAAATCTCTATCCAAGATGTTCATCCCCCAAACAATGAAACACTATCAATTAAAGTAGTTAATATGAAAACTCATTCGGTTCATACTTTGTGCATCGTGTGATCTCCAATCTATGTTGCCCTTTTTCTCTACCTACCATCTAGATGGAAGCAGTTCTCCTGATAAATAATGAATGAGGAGAAAATCAATTAAGTGGCCTACCAATAAGAGCAATGGGTAGTTGTAATGGGTGGCTGTGGAAGAATCATGAGCACATAAAATCATTCATGCAATCAAAATTATGATAACCCTATGATGATGAGAATTTTATAAAATGCTCCAAATTCCTAATCATTGTGGTGAAATGATGCATGCAACTATATATTGTGCCACATTCACCACCTATTTCTTGATCGGGCCAAACTAAGCAATCGAAGAAGACGCCTATATATTCTCCCATATGATCTTTTCTCCAACTGCTGCTCCGTCACCCATTGTTGCTTTACTGGTACCTTGAAATTTCAAATAACAGTGTATGAACTGATACTAATAATTGAGAAAGATAAATAAGATTTGCAATTCAGTTCAAAAGATTAAAATAAAATTACAAGAAAAAATAAAAAGTGGCCTAGAGTGGCCGACCACATCACTCGTAGTGCTGAGAGCTTGTCGTCTCCCCAGTAATGGCGCCAAAAAATTGACACATATTTTACGTACATCTAAACGCAAGTGTACGCGTCACGTAATACAGGCCTTGTGAGGCCCGAGTTGAACACAGGGAGACATAGTATCAATGACTACTACTAACTACAATACAATTAGCTAAGCTGGTAGAAAATTTGAGAGAATCAATTTTTAAAGCAAAACAAGAGAAAATTAAAATTTAAAAAAAGTGTGTTTGAGTCACAAGAGATGGAATTTCTCAGGAACGCTAGTTTCACCATAGATCCCTATTGTATCTTCTTTTACTGACTTTTATATAATTAACCCTCTTCCTGGATAGAAAGCCCATAGCGAGAATTTCCCATTTTCACAGTACAATCCACTACCTTATTCTAAGACAATTCCATGTCTATGGTAATTTATATCTTAGATCAGGTGCTTTACGTTCAATCTCTAGGTATCTTCCCACTACCCGTACATTACCTTTACCAAAGAATGTGTAAGATAGTGTTTATGCGTGGGTTTCAGACATTTAATTCTCCTTCCAGATTAATTAGTCACCTAAGATTTCCAATGAAAATGATCAATCAACTAAAGAACATTCATTCACATGCATTAATATCCATGAATTAGGAGGAAAAATTGCATTAAATCATGTAAAAGTCGATACAGTGGTTCCCCGGGCTACTCTCGGGTCCTAAGGAATAAAGGGGTTTAGCCCCGTATGGTTTTCAGTTAAAAATACATGGAAAGAGAGAATAAAAATGTGGGAAACATGAAGGAGATTCGTGTAACCCCAGGAAAGGTGATGTTCCGGATAATTCTCCTCTAGAAATGCACGTTCTGCAGCCTTCCAGCGGTAGAAACACCCGTCAAAGGTGCTCAGATCATCCGGTTGTCATCCTTCGGCTTTGCACTTCTCTCCCTCTCTTCTCTCATCATCTCGTGGTGCAACGTGATGTCCCCTTTGGTCTGGCCACCCTCCCTTTTTGTCCTAGGTCACTTACGATACCACATAACGTGGATTGTTGGATCGGGTGGCCGATTTGGATTGCTGAAATCTGACAGAGTCGGTGGCACCGACGGTATCAAGAGCACGTTGATCTCTGGCTGAGTCAGTGCCATCGACTGGGATGTCAGTGGCACTGAGCTGAGGCGAGTTTCCTCCCTTTTTCACTGAAGCTAACTCGGTGGCACCGACCTATGTGGTCGATGCCATTGACTTGTCTGGGCGATTGCTTCCGTCCCTAGAGCTTTTTCTCAGTGGTACCGACTCCTTTGGTCAAATTCTACCAGGCCACTGATGCCACGTCGGTGGCACCGACTCTGCACTATGCATCATATACCTAAAAAATGTAGAAAATCTAATATAATTCCATGGAATGTGTAAAATCATATAAATATGATGAAATAAGCATGATTTGATGCAAATAGAGTGTACAGACCAACAATAGTGATTTATACAAATATAAACAAAGAAATGACAAATAAGTGCTCAAAACACATATAAAACCGACTTGTAAAAATGACTCAAAACCCATGTATCAAACTCCCCTAAGCTGAATCTTACTCATCCTCGAGCAATAATTCCTTTGGATCTGATTGAGATGAGTCAGCAAAATGACATCATGCATAAGGTACATCTAAAAATCTCTACCTTTCGGTCCTCATTCCGGCCTTCACTGACCACTGAACACTAACTGCCTTATAGGAGACCAAATATCTCTGTCCAAGATGTCTGTCCCCCAATCAATGTAACACTATCAATTAAAGCAGTTAATATGATAAACTCATTCGGTTCATACTTGGTGCATCGTGTGATCTCCTATCTACGTTGCCCTTTTTTTCTACCTACCATCTATATGGAAGTAGTTCTCTTGATAGATAATGAATGAGGAGAAAATCAATTAAGTGGCCTACCAATAAGAGCAATGGGTAGTTGGAATGGGTGGCTGTGGAAGAATCATGAGCACATAAAATGATTCATGCAATCAAAGTTATGATAAGCCTATGATTATGAGAATTTTATAAAATGCTCCTAATGCCTAATCATTGTGGTGAAATGATGCATGCAACTATTATTTTATCTCAAGATAAGACAAAATATCTACAAAACTACATCATGTACTAATTCTTCCTTATGATATACGTAAGACTATGCCCTTTCTCCCTCACTTTCTAAAACTCTACTCAATCCTTTTTTTAAAACTTTTGTTTCGAGCCCCCTTTCAACATGCTATTACGAGCTTCTACTTACACTACATTTTTTTTAAAATCATGACACTATTTTTTTCTTTATTTCAAGGGTATGGGAAAAGTCACTACCTTATTATGTTTTAGAAGAATGCTTAGCACATGATGATACTATATGATTTATGTAATGTAGTTGTAAGTATATGAACAAAGATGTTCTGTGAGTAAATGACATGCACCAAAATTTTTGTTGTGCATGTATATTTTTCTATATTTTTTTCATTTTTTACTATTGCAAGAAAAAATGAACAACTATTATGCAAGGTCTATTATGAAACGTAAATGCAATAAAAAAGAAAGAATGATAATATGTACTCAATCTTCTTATGGTGGAGTGTAAAGCAGATGTATGCGGTGGATGAGATCACTCGACTAAGAGATAGAACCTTCAGAGAAAATCATATGTCCCTCTCTAATGACCTATGTATAGGGTAATCACGAGATTTCTTTCTTGAATTTGAATTTAAGGTCACATTAGTGTTTGATCATTTTAGGATCAACAATCCTTGTCAATCACTTTCTTAGACAAATTAGATGGTCATTTATGCTCTAATGTCCTAAAGCTGACTTACTCAATCACTTCCTTAGTTATGTGACTAGATTACTCACAAGATCAGCTCGCACATTTTAAATTTACTTCGCAAAATTGCACCCACGCCAGAGATTGATATTTTCACAGAAACCATGCATTTACTTCTCTACAGATTATACTAGATAGAATGTGGATCCTAGATAATAGAAAAACTAATTTTTTTTCTTTCAAAATGAAGCAAAATAACTAAAATAAAAACTAAGATAACAGAAAATAAAAAATAAGATAGAAGTTGTGATGTTTTAGCACCCCCCCTAAGCTTGAAAATGACTATGGCCTCGTAGTCAAAATTCCAACTTAAGAGGTGGAACATCGGTACCATTTTCTCTGAAGGGTGGTGGAGGTGGATGGTTGGAGGCTCATTTGACCAAATTGTGCTTGATAATCTCCCTCTTCTTGGTGGACAAAAACGTGATGTACCCACTAAACCTGGAACAATCAAAACTTTCGGTGGCACCGACTTGGAAGTTTGGAAGTCGGTGGCACCGACTTTGCCTTCCCAAATCCGATCCAAGCACTGATCCAATCTCGATGCCACTGACATGGATGTTGGTGGTACCGACTTTGTAAGTTCTGCACACTTCCAAACACAAATCAGGGAACCATTTTAAAAAAAATGGCTAAAAATTAAGGAAAACTAAGTGCATAAAATTAAAAGAACATAAATAAGCAATCTAAAAGTTGGGTTGCCTCCCAACAAGCGCCCTTATTTAATGTCCTAGGCTTGACATGAGGCATACCTTCAACCTGGGTTGTCAAGGGGTCGCTTTGATGATTAATTTGGAAGCTTAAATTTCACTCTATCATCATAAATCCCAAGTGTCAAGTAACCTTGCCCAATAGCAGTGATCACATCAACCGTAGCTTGGAATGGCCTTCCCAATATCATCTTAGATCCTTTCATCTCAGGCATATCCATGACCACAAAATCTACATGAAATATGAACTTGTCTACTTTGACTAGCACATACTCGCATATTCCATGTGGCTTAACAATTGATCCATCAGCCAAATCAATTGTCATATAAGTTGTTGTTGGCTTCTTCAATCCTAACTTTTGAAAACTATCAAGGGGCATGAGGTTAATGCTTTCCCCTGAGTCACATTGTACTTGTGGGAATTTATGTCCACCTATAGAACAAAAGATGTAGAAACATCATGGATCCTTCCTCTTTCTTGGTAGCTTTCCTTGAACAATAGAACTCACCACTTCATCAACACAACAAACATCTGTATCTGTATCTGTGATCCTCCATTTCTTGATGATGATGTCTTTCATGAATCTTCCATATGCAGGGATTTGCGCTATAGCTTCCACCAGTGGGATGTTGATGTGGAGCTTTCGGAAGATCTCAAGAAATTTCCTAATGTGTCGTTGCTCCTTCCTTGGGTTCAGACTATCTGGGAATGGAACACTTGGCTTCTCTATGCACTTGTGCGGTGGAACATAAGGAACTTTGAGGGTCTCCTCCCCTAAGCTTTCTTCGACACCACCTTCTGAGATAAAATTTGACACATCTTCTGTCGATAGCACAACTTGTGGCTACTTCTCTTTGCTCGTGGGTGTCTCCTTGTTGATTGTGGTCGATCCACTACGGAGTAGAGCCTTCACCTGCTCTTCCTTGTGTGGCGTTCTACACCCTCCCAGTAGTCCATGCAAATTACAAGGGTATGGAACTTTGGGGACATATTCCATATCTAGCTGCATGACGTTTTGCTTAGGTATCTCCTTAATAGGGGGCTCTGGCTCCTTGCTGACTGAGATATATTTAACATGTTGATGTTGTTGCACATGTGCTGCATTCCTAGTAGGTTCTTATTGAATAAGCTTCTTCATGGAAGCCATCTCGTCCATAATTTGAAAATTTTGACACTGCATGCTCTGTATCTGTGCCCCATGGTTTTGAAGAACCTGCTGCATCTGTCCCATAAACCTCTCATTTTTCTGGAGCAGTTTCCTCAACATCTCATTGGTACTATCTTCTTCATTGTTTCTGTACCCTTACTGCCTCATGTACTTGACCTTTTCTACCTCTTCTTCTTCTTCCTTCTGATATATCTTCTTAGCAATCAAATCAAGTTTTTCATTTAACACATTGATTGCCTTTGTCTCTACCACAATCTTGATGTGCTCTGGGCATTCTCTCTCATTAACCTAGGATTGGTTTTTAGCCATGTTCTGTAATATCTCCTGGCACTTAGATGGTGAGTTATAAAGAAAGAAACTTGTGCCTGCACTGTCCAGAGTGACACGTTCATTATGGTTGAGACCAAAGTAAAACATCTTGACTTGGTCCTCCTGATCTATCCCATGATGAGGAACTTTCCTGAGCATGCTCTGAAAATGCTCCCAAGCCTCAGAATATGACTCAGCTGCTTGTTGTTTGAAATTTTGGGTGTTCTTCACCAGCTCGTTTGTCTTTTCAGGAGGGAATTACCTTTCAAAGAAGACTTCAATCATCTGATCCCATGTCTCAGCGATTTCCTTTGGCAGGTTGTATAGCCATTCTTTTGCCTTGTCTGCCAGTGATGATGGAAACAACTTCATGTAAATAGCTGTTTGTGGAAATTTATCCACTTTCACCATGTCACAACACTCCACAAAGTTGCTTATGTGTGCCACCGGGTCTTCATGAGTATGCCCGTGAAAAGCCTGCAACTTGACTAGTGCAATCAGCCCTGGATCAATCTTGTATTGTGCCACATTCACCGCCTGTTTCTTGATTGGGCCCAACTGAGAAATCAAAGAAGATGCCTTGATCTTATCCCATATGTTCTTTTCTCCAGCTGCTGCTCCGTCACCCATTGTTGCTTTACTAGTACCTTGAAATTTCAAATAACAGTGTATGAACCGATACTAATAATTGAGAAAGATAAATAAGATTTGCAATTCAGTTCAAAAGATTAAAATAAAATTACAAGAAAAATAAAAAGTGGCCTAGAGTGGCCGACTGCAGCACTCGTAGTGCTGAGAGCTTGTCGTCTCCCCGATAACGGTGCCAAAAACATGACACATATTTTAAGTACATATAAACGCAAGTGTACCCATCATGTAATACAGACATTGTGAGGCCCAAGTCGAACACAGGGAGACATAGTCTCAGTGGCTACTAGTAACTATAGTACAATCAACTAAGCCAGTAGAAAATTTGAGAGAATCGGTTTTTAAAGCAAAACAAGAGAAAAAAAAATTGTTTGAGTCATGAGAGATGGAAATCCTTAGGAACGCCAGTTTCACCATGAATCCCCATTGTATCTTCTTTTACTGACTTTTATATAATTTACTCTCTTCCTGGATAGAAAGCTTATAGCAAGAATTGCCTGCTTTCACGGTACAATCCACTACCTAATTCTAAGCCAATTCCATGTCTATGGTAATTTATATCTTAGATCAAGTGATTTTCGTTCAATATCTAGGTATATTCTCACTACCCATACATTACCTTTACCAAAGAATGAGTAAGATAGTGTTTATGCGTGTGTTTCAGGCATTTAATTCTCCTTCCAGATTAATTTTTTGCCTAATATTTCCAAAAAAGGTGATCAATCAACAAAAGAACATTCATTCACACACATAAATATCCATGAATTAGGAGGGAAAATTTCATTAAATCATGTAAATGTCGATATAGTGGTTCCCCGGGCTACTCCTGGGTCCTAAGGAATAATTGGGTTTAGCCCTACCTGGTTTTCGGATGAAAATACATGGAAAGAGAGAATAAAAATGTGGTAAACATAAAGGAGATTCGTGTAACCCCTGGAAAGGTGATGTTTCAGATGATTCTCCTCGAGAAACACGTGTTCTGCAGCCTTCCAGTGGTAGAAACACCCATCAAAGGTGCTCGAATCGTCCGGTTGTCGTCCTTCGGCTTCGCACTTCTCTCCCTCTCTTCTCTCGTCGTCCTGTGGTGCAACGTGATGTCCCCTTCAGGTCTGGCCTTCCTCCCTTTTTGTCCTAGTTCACTTACGATACCACATAACATGGATAGTTGGATCAGGTGGCTGGTTTGGATTGTTGAAATCTGACACAGTCTGAGGAACCGACTTGGTGGTTGGTGGCACCGAAGGTATCGGGAGCACGTTGATCTCTAGATGAGTCGATGCCATAAACTAGGATGTCAGTGACACCAAGCTGAGGTGAGTTTCCTCCCTTTTTCACTAAAGCTAACTCGGTGGCACTGACCTGTGTGGTCGATGCCATCGACTTGTCTGGGCGATCACTTCAGTCGCTAGAGCTTTGTCTCGGTGGTACCAAATTAGTGGTCGGTGCTACCGACTCCTTTGGTCGATTTCTTCCTGGCCATTGATGCCACATCGGTGACACCGACTTCAAGGGTTGGTGGCACTGACTCTACACTATGCATCATATACCTGAAAAATGTAAAAAATCAAATATAAGTCCATGGAATGTATAAAATCATATAATTATGATGAAATAAGCATGATTTCATTCAAATAGAGTGTACAGGCCAACAATAGTGATTTATGCAAATATTGAAAACTACTAGAGGGGGGGTGAATAGAGTTTTATAAAGATTTTAATAATAATTGAACTCAAACAACCACAATGAAAATATTGGACAAGGAGACACAGGGTTTAGAGTGGTTCCAACCTTAGCAAATACTAAGGAAGTCAGTCCACTACCCAGTTGCTTACCCAACCGGGATTTGAAAAGAAATTTATTTTATTACCTCGCAAGGACTTTACATAAAATACAATTTCTTTTCCCAAACCCTTCAAGTAGCCTTCACCTAGAAGTAATCGCCCAACCTTGAAGCAACCTTCCCTTAAAGTAGGTGCACCAACTCCCGTTGCACCAGCCTTCTGAAGTAGCTTCCCGTGCGATAGCCTTCTTGAAGTAGCTTGAAGTCCCCTTCTCCACCTGAGAAGTCAACCCTCTCCAATCCGCAGCCTCCAACCCTAGGAGTAGCAAGGAGAGTACAAAGGATAAAAAAGGAACAAGAAGGAAAATAGAAATTACAATACCGTTGTAAGCACAAGGCTTGATTTGCCTATATCAAGCGTATAGATCTCCTAACCAATGTGTATGACAATGTGATTGTAGTGGATAGGAGATACTAGCCTATAGGACACGAAATGGGAGCAATAGGAATGAATGGTAAGTGTAGGAATTGCTCTATTGCTCTAAAACAGATTGCAAGTGAGTATTCAAGCTCAAGTATATCACAAGTATATCTTAGGTGTATTTTGGTGTCCTAAGGCATGTCCTATTTATAGGAATGGCCTATGGATGCTTAAGGACGTTCTAGACAACTTCTAGGGGTTTCTAAGTGCTTAACTAGCCGTTAGATATAAGTTAGGTGCATTAGTAACGGCTAGTTACTTTATTCTGCAGTTGTTGTCAGAGACCATCTCGGTCGACAATTTGTCGACCGAGATACCTACTCGGTCGAAGTTTTGTCGACCGACAGGCTCTCTGGATCAACGTTCATTTGCAACTGCCAACTACTTTGTCAGCTGTGTCTAACGGCTACTTGGGTCATTCTCGGTCGAGAAGTTTGTCGACCGAGAGTGTCTCGGTCGAGGAGTTTGGTCGACCGAGATTGACCCTGTTTCAATCTTTCAATTTAGGCACTAAGTAAATGTATGAGTGTGCATTTGTGAACCTATTTGAAAGGGATGACCTGTCTAAGTGTGGTGATTGGCTAGGGAAGATCTAACACTTGATTTACATGAGATCTAAGTACTTGTACATTATATATTTGTACAAGTTTACAATTGATTACATTGTATTACTTTTACAATCAAGCGTATAGTTTCCCTAGAGCTTTGTCATCCACTTTATTCCTGCAACACTCAAGTAGCACGTTAGATCAACAAGAATGAAATGTTTGTCATCATCGAAACAAAGGGATTTATTATAATGTCCAATTTATCCAACAATCTCCCCCTTTTTGAAGATGACAAACATTTCCGAAAATATGAAATAAGAAAATATAAAGCATGTGAGTTTCATACCTGAGGATTACCGTTTGTAGCCATTCTTGTTTTACAAGTGAGTGCTGGCCATCAAGATGAAACTCATTTATATTTTTTATTTTATATTCTTTCTCCCCCTTTGTCATTTCAAAAAGATATCCAGTTTGAACATTTTATTTCTTCTCCCCCTTAATTTTATATTAAGCTCCCCCTTAAATAGATATCCTATTAGGAACATGGATTTAATATCATTTTTGTCTAATTTTATCCACAATTTGTGTCTCAATCATTTGCAAAGGATGTTAGGCTTTGAAATGATATGAGATTCCTTTAAGCTTATGATGAATGTATATTTATTTCTCATTTATCAAGGGATGTTAAGCCCTAAATTAAATGAGAATCCTTTAATCTTAGAGTACATAAAAATGTCTCCAACCAAATGCAAGGGATGTTAAGCCCTGATTTGTTTATAGAGTTCCTTTAAGTACAAGCTATATCATTTTTATGAAATTCATAGATTTCTTCATAATCAAGAGTAAAAATACTAAGGTCGTAACAAGCTTCAAAAGATGTTTACAATGTTTTTCTAAGCTTCTTAATCAATTAAACCAATTTTTTGTTATGAGCTCCCCCTTAATCTTACAATTTAAGCAGTTTGATGCTTCTAAGGTCACAAATAATTTTAAATTTTGATTTTGACCTTTATCAAAAGTATACTAAGATTAAGTGCAATAAAATGATGTCCAAATAAGCATTTTGTCAAAGCTTATTTTACACCAATGAAACATAATGATCATGATGAAGCATGTTAAGTGATACTCAATATGAAAATATTTTCTTTAACAATGAAAGCATGATTAATATCTCAAGTCTTTTTAAAGATATCAATTTGAGAAATTGTGTTCTTTGCAAGCATTTTTAATAGTCATATCACCAATGAATTATTTTGCTTGCTTATCATCAAGACTCACGCATGCAATTATCATTATCTATTTGTGTCAGCACAACAGCATGCTTAATGATGAAATAGTGAAAGCATGTCCAATAGAATGATAATTTCATGAAATACAGTGATTGTAATCATTTAAACTGAATGTCATAACACATGATTTCTATCTAGATAGCTGCTTTAAAGAAAATCATGTAAAACATTATAAAATAGGGATTTCTAAACTTGATTTTCAACTTAGAGAATGATGTCATTTATATTCAACAAGATCTTCAACTTGTTTTGTAAAACAGTCATTAATAACAGATAGATAGCCATTGATCAATCAGTTGTTCAGTAATTTCGCTGCAGACTGAAATCAGTGACCAGTTCGGTCGACGATTTCTCGACCGACTGACTGCTCGGTCGACGATTTCTCGACCGACAAGGTTTCTGTTTTACCTACAAAACTATTTATTGATTTCGAGTAAAATGTAGACTATGTCTAATTCAATTATGTAGTTTAAGAATCAGTTTTAGTTGAGATAAAACATATGAATGTCAAAGTAATATTTAGATCAAATCTCAACTAATCAAAAAAATTAAGTTTTGAGGACCTTAATTAAGATAAGTTTTCAAGTTAGAGATTTTAGTTACTTGACTCATTTTGTTATCCCTTTATGTTAAGTTGAGATAGACATAAGGATGTGTAATTTAAAGTCTTCGGTCATATCTCAACTTAGTCTAATCAATTCAATTTGGGAGTTTCGGAACCCATACTAACTCAACATTCTTTTTCTTGTATGGGCATGAAAAAGAGTAATGTCCAAGACGTGAGCAGTAATGGCAACATATAGAATCAACCTCAAGTCTTTTTCTATGGTTTTGTTCTAGGTTGTTCTTTGGTACAAATGTGGCTTGATGTGCTCGTGTCTTTCTCCAACTAGGTTGTTGATGAGATTTCCCTTTGGGCTTATAACCTAGTCCTCTTCTCCCAATTTGATGATAGGAATCATCCAAAATTCTATCAAGGATTCCATTGTTGCTTAACCTACTAACTTCTTGTTGCAACTTAGCGATCTCATCCATTCTTTTCTTAATATCTAGTTTTGCTTGATCTAGATTAGATGATAAAGAATTCCTTTCTTTTACTATATTATCATAATCTAGATGTGTACACAAAACAGGTTGTTTTTGAAAATCATTTAACTTTGCAAGTAATTCAACCTTTTCTTGATTTAGAAGATCATAATTTGTTTCCAGAGTAAAAATCTTCACATCACTACTACTTAGAGATGATTTCAATGTACGGTTTTCAGAAACAATGCTATCTTTTTCAAAACCAAGAGTATTTAATTTAGCATATAAATCTTCATTTTCGGATGTAAGAGCAAGAAGTCTAGTATTTAACTCATCGTTTGCTTTACTAGATTTCTTTAATTTCTTCTTGCACTCAATATATTTATTGTGAGTTTCTTCAAGACTAGATATTAGCTCTTCTTTTGATAAATCAAGAAGGCTTACCTCTTCTTCTTCTTCTTCTTCTTCATTGGTTGTAGCAATGAGACAATTTCTGTGCTTTTCCTCTTTCTTCTTTTCTCTCCATGGACAACCGATTGTTGTATGGTTTGGTCCTAGACACCAATTGCAACTTGTTGTAGGTTGGCCCAAGTTGTTCCTTTGCCTGCGGTTGTAGTCACCTCCACCCTTCATTCTTCAAGACCTGGTTAGGGTTCCTTGAAGCCTGCTCTGATACCAACTGAAAACTACTAGAGGGGGGTGAATAGAGTTTTATAAAGATTTTAATAATAATTGAACTCAAACAACCACAATGAAAATATTGGACAAGGAGACACAGGGTTTAGAGTGGTTCCAACCTTAGCAAATACTAAGGAAGTCAGTCCACTACCCGGTTGCTTACCCAACCGGGATTTGAAAAGAAATTTATTTTATTACCTCGCAAGGACTTTACATAAAATACAATTTCTTTTCCCAAACCCTTCAAGCAGCCTTCACCTAGAAGTAATCGCCCAACCTTGAAGCAGCCTTCCCTTGAAGTAGGTGCACCAACTCCCGTTGCACCAGCCTTCTGAAGTAGCTTCCCGTGCGATAGCCTTCTTGAAGTAGCTTGAAGTCCCCTTCTCCACCTGAGAAGTCAACCCTCTCCAATCCGCAACCTCCAACCCTAGGAGTAGCAAGGAGAGTACAAAGGATAAAAAAGGAACAAGAAGGAAAATAGAAATTACAATACCGTTGTAAGCACAAGGCTTGATTTGCCTATATCAAGCGTATAGATCTCCTAACCAATGTGTATGACAATGTGATTGTAGTGGATAGGAGATACTAGCCTATAGGACACGAAATGGGAGCAATAGGAATGAATGGTAAGTGTAGGAATTGCTCTATTGCTCTAAAACAGATTGCAAGTGAGTATTCAAGCTCAAGTATAGCACAAGTATATCTTAGGTGTATTTTGATGTCCTAAGGCATGTCCTATTTATAGGAATGGCCTATGGATGCTTAAGGACGTTCTAGACAACTTCTAGGGGTTTCTAAGTGCTTAACTAGCCGTTAGATATAAGTTAGGTGCATTAGTAACGGCTAGTTACTATATTCTGCAGTTGCTGTCAGAGACCATCTCGGTCGACAATTTGTCGACCGAGATACCTACTCGGTCGAAGTTTTGTCGACCGACAGGCTCTCTGGATCAACGTTCATTTGCAACTGCCAACTACTTTGTCAGCTGTGTCTAACGGCTACTTGGGTCATTCTCGGTCGAGAAGTTTGTCGACCGAGAGTGTCTCGGTCGAGGAGTTTGGTCGACCGAGATTGACCCTGTTTCAATCTTTCAATTTAGGCACTAAGTAAATGTATGAGTGTGCATTTGTGAACCTATTTGAAAGGGATGACCTGTCTAAGTGTGGTGATTGGCTAGGGAAGATCTAACGCTTGATTTACATGAGATCTAAGTACTTGTACATTATATATTTGTACAAGTTTACAATTGATTACATTGTATTACTTTTACAATCAAGCGTATAGTTTCCCTAGAGCTTTGTCATCCACTTTATTCCTGCAACACTCAAGTAGCACGTTAGATCAACAAGAATGAAATGTTTGTCATCATCGAAACAAAGGGATTTATTATAATGTCCAATTTATCCAACAAATATGAACAAAGAAATGACAAATAAGTGCACAAACCACATATAAAATCGGCTTGTAAAAATGACTCAAAACTCATGCATCACATGACCACCTCCTACTTGTACATGTGTGGGGAAACATTTTGGCAATACATATATATAATAAAATATTATTTTTTTTTTCTCCGATAAAACACGCGTAAGAGAAAACTATTGAGGTTCGATCCAATTGGAATCAAAAACCAAATACACAAAATGAGTGTCCCACACATAGTAGAGAGTACAGTGCCATGAGAACTAGTGAAAAAGGGTGAGAACATGGTGTAGACTAGTGTAGATAATCTAGACAATGAGTGCCATATTTCTAGGGTTTCTCTCCCCTTGATGTACATCATTTCAAAATAATGCAACGTCCCATACCGCTGCACTATAAGGAAAGAATGACATCTAAGGACTTTCTATACAACAAGCACCAGTCTAGACCTAGTTCTCAGACATCTAGTTACTAACCTAGAGGCTAGGTCAGATCTCATTTCTAAAAGATGACTAATCTAACCCTAAAGATTATTATGTTCAAGGTTCTTTAGTTTTTAGTTGAATAGTAAGAAAATGTCAGGCTTTGCTACTATTCATGCTCTAATACCACCTGTGACGTACCCAAATTTTTTAAAACTTAATTTGATGTGTGATGTTCAAATTGAAACCCTCACCTCAACGAGAATCCCAATTTAAACACCCCACACTAAGCTAAGAAGAACAAAATTAAGGGAGTCAGAAGGAAACAATAGTAGTGCATGCACATGAACAATAATAAAACCATACAACACATGCTCACCATTTAACATATGATTACAACATGAAGTGTTACAAAATTTGATATTACATATTGAACAACAAACTTATACATATTCATGTACTCCCACAAAACTAAAGGATCTTAAGACAACAGGTCCACCTGTACATCAGCTTGCCACACGACTCTCAACTATCCTAGATCTTTAAGATCATATGTACACAAACCTAAATGAAAGATTACATGTGGTACACGTCAGCACAATATTCCAGAATATTGTACTGAGTATGCCTACATGTCTTTTATATACCTCAAATTACTAAGTTTGGCAATAAGATAAAAATATTTCTTGACAATTATAAAGAAATATAAGAAAAACCATATACTTACACAAAGATGTTCATTAACAAAAGAGAACACATATTTTAAGCTCATTTTCCATTATATCTTCCATGCATTGACCGCCTAAGGTTGAATGCATTAAAGGCCTTATGATCGACTACCAAAGAGTTGGATCATTTCATAATGTGATCAGACTACCAAAGAGTTGGATCACTTTCAAGTACTTGACTAACAAAGAGTTGAAGTACTTTATTTTCCCACACTTGACTATCAAAGAGTTGAAGTGCTTAGATATAATGGAACATATATATTATGTTCCACATGTTCATAGCAATAAGTATGGAAAATCAAGCAACATAGCATACAAGAACAATCATCTCATCCAATATCATATGCCAAGTATTTACTACCATATAAAACAAGCATATTGTATAATAAACCAAGTAAGAGGTAATGGTGTACCTTCCAAAGAGATAACTTAATCACATATTCCTAATGTCATCTATATCTTTGACAAACCCTGATCAAGACAAGATCATACATATCACCATCAGGTTCTCATCATCTCAATACTAGTTATGTTCATTAGGGTTTTACTTGGTTCATTAGGATGTTCCCATCATTATTTCTTGTCTTACTCTTCTTGTGGTTATCTCTCTGATCTTATTTTCCAATTATGCTACATATTAGGGTTCATCATCTGAATATTAGCTTCCATATCCTTTTTGTGTGCATCTTAACCCTAGATCATATTCATTAAGCATATTAGGGTTACAACCCATGTTTTAAGGGTCAACTTCATATAACATGGATTTTGTGTATAAAAATGATATCATATCTACATATTATCTTATAGTTACTAATATAAGAATATTTTGTAAATTTCATCATTTATTGAGCATCTATGTATTAATTGCATTTTATTTATGGTTATAAGCCCTAGATAGACATTCTAAGTGAATTACATGATTATTTGTCATAACATGATCATATTTGATGTCACATGGATTCTAAAACACAATTAAGAGTTGTTGATGCATTCTCATAATTTTAGGTCTTCATTTGATATTTATTATCCATTAAATAAGCATTATACATATAACATGCTATAACTGATATTTTAGCATCAAAATATTGATGTGAAGATGCCATATTGTTCTACTCATTTTTTTGAGAATTTTGGTATATTACTTGTATTTTTATGATCATTGAGATAATTTCTATGCATTATTGAAGATCTGAGCATTTTTGGGTATACACCTCTTTAGGCCAATCGTGTGTCGCCAAGTGGCCACTTGGAGAGGCACGCCTCTTCTTTTCTCACTAGGACCTACCTGGTCTGGGTTCTGTGCCTAGTTTGGATCAATTCTTTTGGTTTGGTGGTCTGGGATTGACCCAGTCCATCTGTTCCCCTTCTATTTCTCACGTAACGCGGTTCACATATGCCCAAAGCCCGCGTCCTCTATTTCGTAGGGCGGCACCGTGAGGGAAGGCCTCCGATGAACAATCAACAAATATGGAGTGCTCCTCGTAGGCTCCTCATGCCACCATCATCTTCGGCATCCACTTGCTCTCATTCGCGGCTGGTCCTCTCCTAAGCATCAGCTGGTGAGCTCATTCCCCACAAGGGCACCGCCGCCTAGCTTTGGCTGCGGTGGAGCAAAGAGGCGATTTGCCTCTGCTCCCCATCAGACTGATCCAAAGCTTCATACAGCTTTGCAGGGTCTCCCCAAACCCGACCTCAACCACCATTCTTTGTGAGAAGAATTACCCACAGGCCCTAAACTTCATCTTCAAAATCCAACCAAAATGGGTTGACCAACCAAGAGAACCACCATCGCAGGGTGCACAAGTGCCTACCCTCATCTCCCTAGACCTTAGTCTTCATTACTCCTTCTTTGTACTCTTCTGATCTACCTTCTTTCTCCATCTCCCTCCTTCCGGCTACCTCCCGCAAAATGCATTGGAGAGGTCATGGAACTATAGGGCTCAAACTCTCATTTCCTACCACCACAAACTTCGAATAAAGGGTCAATGTGGAGAACGAACCAACATGAAGATAAGTGCTTACTCAGATTATCTCCTCGAAACATGTCCACAACTTGTGGTGTTGGGAAGGTTGTGGCGCCTACTTTCCCCCACTACCTTGCTATAACTGCAAGGTAGAGGATGACACAGGGACCCTTCATCTCCAATCCAAGGGTTAGGGTCAATGTGCACTTAAAGATGATCTGTGGCTTCTCCTCCTCTAGGAAAACTATTGCTAGATTAGAGATCTAAGGCCAATAGCCAGCCATGTGAGCCAAGCCCAAAAACTTAGGGGTGATGTGTCAAAACTTAGGCTAATGAAATCAAATACCTTGGTCTAATTTACTTTATTCATCAACAAAAATCACCGATCTGAAAACCAAAAATCTCCTTCTAGGATACTACAATTGCCACCAAATTTTAACTGTAGCTTTTCTATATCACAAGATACATTAATCTCAAATTTGGTGACAAAACTCAGCTATTTGATCATCTAAATAAATACTCCAAAAAGACAAGAACTTAGGGACCTTGATCATGATATCAACCTCAATCAACACATAATCTTTAGCAAAACACTTATGACTCTCAAACAACTCAACATTCATGACTTCACTTATGTCATTGGACATTTAAGGATTCCAAAGGTCCACTCCATCACATCCTATACACCTTAAAAGATATTTCATCCTCAAAATTAAGCAAAAATCTAGTCTTTCACATCATATACATCTTAAAAGAAATTTCGTCCTCAAAATTATAACCATCCTCTTACTTCAAGGAAAAACCAAAAGGTCTTCATCCATATTTATGGAACCACTCTATGTGCAACATATATACAAAAAAAAGCTCCATAATCATATCCATACCATTATTATGAGGTTTTAAAACATCCAGGGTGAAGCCCTTAACATATGATGTAGTACAATGGTTTAGAAACTCCGGTTATGTCATCCCATCTCTTGCATTAAGATGCTCATATTCCTTTTACCCAAGCATTTAGGTTTCAACATCATATTACCATGTTTAAATGAGTTAACTAAGGTTAACCCATTATATCAAGGTGTCATCAACATTTTATTGAGCTAAAATTTAGAACATGTTCAACTTTAACATATGCCCTTTAGGAGGGAGTTAACTAAAGTTAACCCACTTTTTCCATCTAGATCACATCAAGGTTTGATAATCATCACATTGTGCTAACTGTCAAATTACATTCTTCATCTTTATTAATCACTAAGATTAACACATCATGTAACATGTTTCATTCATACAATCTTATTTCATTGCTCATAATAAATTGCAACATTTATTAGTGATTTCATCACTACGTTAGCCAATAATATCACACTATCATCATTATTCATGTAGATGGTTAACCATTTATACATAAAGACCTATGAAACCATTACTAGGTTTTCCATCATATCACGTCTATGTATCACGTATCGAGATTAGATCACATCATTATATACACTACTACAGAAACCCCATTTGGCGTCGGTCTTTTAACCCCATTTGGCGTCGGTTTCCGACCGACGCCTATGTGGGCGCCGCTAAAGGTCGAACATTTCGGCGTCGGTTTTTTAACCGACGCCTATTTAACCTATAGGCATCAGTCTTTTAGTAGACAACCGACGCCAAAATGGTTCACGCCACAGAAAACGGCGTCATCTAGGGAACTTTCTGCGTCGGTGATTTACTAAAAGACCGACGCCTATATTCCATGTAGCGTCGGTCTTTTAGTTGATAACCGACGCATAAAGTGCCCTAGATGACGCCATTTTCTGTGGCGCAAACACTTTTGGCGTCGGTTATATACCAAAATACTGACGCCTATACTTCAAGACGACACGGGCGTGCTTCCCTGCACGGCCGTGTTTAGTACTATAGGCGTTAGTTTTATATGCATAACCGACGCCTTTTCCACCACGGCCGTGCTATCCTGCACGGTCGGGTTGTTTGTACTATTAGGCGTCGGTTTTTATCAAATAACCGACGCTGTATGGCTTTGCTGACGGTTTTCTATAAATAACCGACGCCTATTTATATATATATTTTTTTCATATCAGTTTGCAGGCCTGCTGTGGTTGGTCAGCAGGATGAGAACCTGCTGTTCAGTTTTCTGAACTGCAGGTTTACGACATCTATTGATATCAGCCTACAAACAGGCCGCAAACCTGCAAAAGTCACAAAGAAAATTTCACACAAGTACATACATTCAGACATCAATTCAATTCTCACATTCACACATATAGAAACATTCAAATACATGTATTAACATTCAGAAATATTCATTTACAAAGTATCATTCATTATCACTATCAACATCCCAATTATATCTTACAATTGCCACTGCTTGTATGGCTTTTGCCCATTCTTCTCTTACTTCATTTAATGCTTCCATCGTATATGGAGCATGTATATATTTTAAGCGTTTACCTGTAGTGTTGTCAGTTTTAAACACCTGCAAAGAGAATGATGTATATATATAAGTAATAATATAAAAATAAGATAAGATTGATATACTTCATACTAACTAATGAGACTATATATAATACCTCATGTATGGTATCGATGTCCAATGCGGCATATTTGATAATCATCTGCATAAATCGCATCACATAGTATGCGCATGCCCAACCATTGTCTTGTGTAGCACACTATAAATTGAAACATACAAAATAATACAACTAAGCACAATTCACATCAATAATATATATATTCGAGTCGGGAACTTACTTGTACGTTCTGCCAATTTATTGGCTGGTTCTTTTTCCTTGGGACCATTCCTCCATCCTTTTTGAATGCATCTAAACCCCTACATGTTAATATAACACAATAAATTGCATAAGTAAATAGTAATGTAATAAAAGATAATAACTGATATAAAAATGAAATATTTTTCACCAGAATAATGGCATTCTCATTACGTGTCCAATTTTAGTGTTTAATGTACTTCCCGCGGGATCTAGATAATAAACAGTGAACGTCCCGGGGACAATAACTAGTAACTCCCAATGTTTACCGCTAGAGGTAAAAAGTTAACAATTAATAACTCAAAATGCACAATAAAAATGGAATTTTCTTAAGTCCAAATTATAAATAAAGTAAACTTACTTGACATTGAATGGAGCTATTATTATCGTCTTCTTTTGCTGACCAAAAATTGTAAAAGCATCTATACAGTATTGTTGAACATTATCATGGTCTTTAGCTACCATACTAATCAATGATGGAATAAAAAATCCCACATGATGAAATGCAAATTGTTTGCAATGATCTTCGACTAAGTAGCTGCAAAACATGTATTACGTATGCATTAATATATAAGAAACCAGATCACCGGATCTTACACAAGGTATATGAATGTATAAACAAGATCTCACCTTATCCATGTCTCTATCATTGATGTATTCAGCCAATCATACATAAACAGCTCAATAATATCTTGTATAAATATAGAGCTATCGTATGATCAACCTGCATAATCTGCATCTAAAGAAACTATTATAGGGCAATGTATATTATGTGGACGTAGCCAACATGCCATTCCCCTACAAGAAGGACCTAACGGGTATGTTAGGTCAGTTGGAACCCAAGTTGGTAATGCGGGAAGTGGAGGTGGAGGCCTAGGTGCTCCTGGTGTCTTCTTTTTAACCTGTATATATAATTTCAGATCAGTTGACATAATATATACACATTTACAGTCTAAATCAATGTAAATTTATCTTACAATTTCAGTCGTGTAGACGACATCTGCTTTGGGCCACAATATGACCCCGCCTTCTGCCTCACCAAGTGTATCAATATCTGGGTGGGCATATGGCAATGCAACTTCCCTCCAATCGGGTAACACACGTAATGGGCCCACACGAACATAGCCCTATGGCATTGGAGTCCCGTGAAACCTTTCCCCAGGAAGGGACAAGTAAGCTTGCGCCTCTGCAACAACATAGTCTTGTATTCTTAAGCGGCATGGCTTCAATGCCTACAAATTTACGTAAAGAATGTTATACATATATACATATAATCTTGAAAACATATCATCTTGAAAAGACTAGCTACAATGTCATAAATAATACTTACAGCAGACGTGCTAGGCGATGGGTCTCCAGGATTACTCACAGTCTGTGCATCAGGAGAAGAGTGGGTCGCCATAGGCGTATTGGAAGCCTGAGATGCCTGCCACCGCAGCAATTCTTCCTTGACCTTCTCAGCAACTACATCGTTGACCTTCTTAGCAACTAAATCCTCAACTCTCTTATTCTCCTATACATGGATAAAAGAAACATTAGCTTCTTATTAATGAATTTCCTTTTGCAGTAACATTCTAAAAAAAGAATAGGTTACCTTTTCTTGAGAAAGTCCCGCTCTGGGTTTGCGCTGGGATGGCCCAAAGAATGCTTTGATGCCAACACCAGCGCCGACACCTCTAACACGTCCAGGATGCTCTGGGTTACCCAGAGCAACTGTCAATTCATCCCTTGTGCCCTGAGGGATGAACATGCCTTGTTTCCTCTGCTCGTGCAGCTCCCCTAATCACCATAAACAGAAATTGGTAAGTTAACACCAAAAATAATCAATATTCAAACGATTTCTCTAAGAGTTGTATTTTACCATTTTTGCAGCCGCCTCAGCAGTTACATGCTTCTTTATTTCACCCTTCTTGTTTTGCCTGCCAGCTATCCAGATATCATGGCGAGGCATGGGTATGGCAGACTCCTGAGTAGGAGAAGACTCCTGAGTAGCCGCAGACTCCGCCTATAGTCTTTGGCGAACGCTTGCATAGCCTTTTGGACCCATAGTGTGGTCATGCACATTCAGTGCACGCCTTGCTTTTTGTGCGTCACTGAGGGCCAAGTTAGTATGCACATTAAAGATTTGGTTAGTAGCACTAAATGTTAATCTTGAATAGGTGAATACAATGTATATTAATTAAATTGGGAGTGACGCCTAATACCTTGAATTCTTCAGATTTTCTTGAAGCAACAAAATTGTCCCAATCTTCTTTGTCCAAGAAGTTCCATTGTTCAAGGGATGACTTCTTCTTCTTATCACCCTCTTTTATGTATTCTCTGTTCAGATTTGTCCTATAATTCCTAAGCATCTTTCCAGCGCGTTGCATCACATTTTTACGATGCAACTTCTCATCCAATGCAAACAGATTCTGTAAAATAGAAATGTTATTAACTAGTATGCAAAATAGAATTGCAAATAATAGAATTTGTAATCTACAAAATAGAATTGCAAATAATAATAACTCACGCATAAATCCTTCCATATCAAGTCTTTTTTCCCTTGAGGAACTTTATGCCAATTGTCATACTTAACACCACAATGGCTCCGAGTGGTACACCCAAGATAGTTTACAAAATTATTGCGGTTCACTCCAATTGGATTTCCTCCATTATCAAACTCCACCACCAATTTGGATCCACTACCACTTAGCGCTAATAACTTCTTCAACAGAGTGATGCCCCTTTTCTGGTTAAGTGTTTGGTGCTGCGCATCAAGTTGCTCCAGTGCTTCAGTGGGTACAGGTGCATCAACCTAAAATTTGACAAAAATAAAACACACTAAATTAGCCCAATATAGAAATATAGGATATATGACATAACTAGAAGATAATGAATTTTATAGAAATACAGGATATGTTTTTAGAACTTACATTAGTATCCTCACCATGCTCGTCATGGACAGCATGCTCATCATGGACTTCATGCTCATCATGGACATCATGCTCATCATGGTCAGCCATCTGAAAATGTCATTTAAAATGCAAACATTTAGCATTTGTATTAACTAGAAAAAGGCAAACATTTAGCATTTGTATTAACTAGAAAAAGGCAAACATTTAGCATTTGTATTAACTAGAAAAAGGCAAACATTTAGCATTTGTATTAACATACATGTCTCTAAAATTGTGATCTTTTATCAATTAACAATCCTTCATTGTGATCTCCGCGCACATATAAGTCATCATTAACTTCAATATTTTGTGGAGTGGGCAACCCAACTGAGAATGGACTGGAGTCATCATACTTATCATAGTACTCTTCTTCATCTATAGGATCTTCAATGAACTGTCTTTTACCATGAAGAACAACCGACCATTTATCATTCGCAGGATCATCGATATAGAATATTTGTTTCGCCTGTGATGCCAATATGAATGGTTCACCCTTCTCGCCAATCTTTTCAAAGTTCACCAAAGTGAAACCCAATTCATCCACTATAACGCCTTTGGTTTTATCAACCCAATTACATTTAAAGAGCGGAATTTTGAAATCTATGTAGTCAAACTCCCAAACGTCCTCAATGACACCGTAATATGACATTTTAGCTTCACGTGGACTCTTATCCTTTGCACTTGCAAAGTACATAGTCGACGCTTGAAGAGTGACCCCACTATTTTGGACGACACTCTTATCATCTTGGCGCTTTGTGTAATATGTGAATCCATTAATGTCAAACCCTTCATAAGACATAACATTCGGTTTTGGTTTAAAGGCGAGGCATTTGATAGTTTCTGTAATATCATTTGGTGTTTGAGATAGTTGATGTAAGACTTTATCTTCAAACCACTTAGTAAAAGTCTTATTATGCTCTCTAGCAAGCCACATTGAACTTGCTCGAGGATGTTGTCTCTTTATGAAATTGGTATGTTCCTCGATATAAACACTCACTTCATCCATATTGTGTAAAATATACAAGTGAGCTTGTTCCAACTGCTCACGGCTGATTACTTTCACCCGTGATCCCAAAATTCCTTTGCCCTCCTCAATATTCTTTATCTTTATCAGGAGTGTCATTACCACTGAGAAAGTCATTGCAAAAATCCATAACCTCTCTCGCCACATAACCTTCAATAATACTCCCTTCAGGCCGATAACGGTTTCGAACATCACCTTTAAAAACGCTCATGTATCGTTCAAAGGGATACATCCAATGCAAGAAAACTGGTCCCAACATTTTCACTTCCCTAGTCAAGTGGACAACAAGATGTACCATGATATCAAAGAACGAAGGAGGAAAATACATCTCAAGCTGACATAGGGTAACAACCACTTCGCTTTGCAAATTATCGAGAGTATCAGGGTCAATAACTTTGCTGCATAGACTGTTGAAAAAGAAACAAAGTCTGGTAATTGCAAACCTTACATGCTTCGGCAATATAGATCGAATTGCCATGGGAAATATTTGTTGCATTAGAGTGTGACAATCATGAGATTTAAGACCTATCAACTTCAGATCTTTCATTGATACCAATCTACGGATGTTGGATGAGTAACCATGTGGCACCTTAACATTTACCAAGCATTCACAAAAAGTTTTCTTCTCCTTTCTAGACAACGTGTAACAAGCGGGAGGTAAGTATGTTCTTTTATTACCCATTTCACGTAATTCTGTTAATTCTGACCTTATTCCCATTTCACGTAGGTCCAGTCTGGATTTTATCCCATCTTTAGTCTTACCTGGTATATTTAATAGAGTACCAATGATGCTATCACAAACATTTTTCTCAACGTGCATTACATCGATACAATGCCTGACTGTCAAAGAACTCCAATAAGGAAGATCCCAAAATATTGACTTCTTCTTGAATGAAGAATTGTCACTCCGTGTGGCCATACTACATTGTGATTTCTTACCAAATTCATTGACAATGTCTTTTACTCTTTCATAAACAACATCCCCTGGTATAGGTTTAGGTGCACTCCGTTCATCATTCCATCCATTGAATGCTTTGCGCTTCCTACGATATGGATGGAATTTTGAAAGAAACCTTCGATGACCAAGATATACAGTCTTGCCGCCATGTTTTAGTCTTATTGAATCAGTGTTTTCTTCACATATAGGACACGCTTTAGCTCCTTTGACACTATATCCAGACAAATTCCCATATGCTGGAAAGTCATTAATAGTGCAAAACAACATAGCGTGCAAACGAAATGTCTCTCTTGCTGAAGCATCATAGGTCATCACACCTTTAGCCCAAAGTTTCTTTAAGTCATCAATCAAAGGTTCAAGATAAACATCGATATCATTTCCGGGTTGTTTAGGGCCCGATATCAACAATGACAACATAACGTACTTATTTTTTATACACATCCAGGGAGGAAGATTGTATATAACAAGCATGACTGGCCAAGTGCTATGTTGGCTGCTCAATGTCCCGTATGGATTCATCCCATCTGTACAAAGCCCAAGTCTTAGATTCCTATCTTCTTCACCAAATTTAGGGTACAATAGATCAATCTTCTTCCACTGTGGGGAATCAGACGCATGTCGTAGGATCCCATCATTATTTTTCTTAACATCTGCATGCCACCTCAAATTCTTCGCATCTTTCAGATTTGCAAACAAGCGTTGAAACCGTGATATTATAGGTAGATACCACAACACCTTGGCAGGAGAACCAGTTTTGGACTCCCCCGAAGTCGTCAATTTATACCGTGACGCACCACATTTTGGACAATCTTTCAAATCTACATAGTCCTTTTGAAATAATACACAATCATTCGGGCATGCGTGTATCTTCTTGGCCTCCATTCCCATTGGGCACAACATTTTCTTTACCTGGTATGTTGAGATTGGAAGCTCGTTTCCTTCAGGAAGCATTTCTTTCAACAAAGTCAACAATGAAGTGAAGCTTTTATCGCTCCATCTATTGTTAGCTTTCAACTTATACAATCTCAACACAACGCTAAGCTTTGTAAACTTAGCACAGCCTGTGTATAACGGTATCTCAGCATCATGCCCAATGTTTGTAAATATAGGAGGTGGATCGGTGTGCTCTACCCTACAACTATCCAGCATCGCATCAACGATGTCTGCTGGAACTGGTTCGTTCACATTTACGTCATCGGAGGCAATTTCTTCTTCCACCCAAGCACTGCTATCGACATCTACTGGTTTCGATTTTCAAATCTCTCCATGCCAGTGCCATTCTGTATATCCTTGTACAATCCCGTTGCACATGACATGACTTTTGATTTCCTCAACAGTGTTGACTTTCAAGTTGTTACCGCAATGCCTACATGGACAGTAGAACCTATCTGTAGGTTTTTTCCTATGTTCCTCGGCAAATCTAATAAACTGATCAAGACCAGATATAAACTCTGGGGTGCAACGATTACGAATGGACATCCATGATCTATCCATTCTATGATCAGAGAAAACAAGTATATATTAGGAAACAAGTATATATTAGGAAAAGATTAGGCAGCATTTCCCCGCTGTTCTCTAAGTACATATGTACTTAGAGAACAAACGGGGAAATGCCAACAAACACATGTGATTTCATTCTTATATATAATAAATGTGTACCACCTATCCCATCCTTGAACACCTAATCTCACTAGTAAGTGTATAATGTGTATTGGGTTTTCAAGAAAATTTCGGTAGCATTTCCCCACTGTTCTCTAAGTACATATGTACTTAGAGAACAAACGGGGAAATGCTACCAAAATTTTCTCGAAAACCCAATACACATTATACACTTACATCCTAAGTGAGATTAGGTGTTCAAGAACAGTCCCAAACCGGGGACTATCCAAGATTTACTCCTAATGAGTCAATCTTGGACGGGTTTCTAGGACAACAAACACAATAATAGATATCTACAATGAAGCCGGACTCCATACAAACAATATATAATTTAGTGATTGTTCATTCTAAGTTATACCAATGTACAAGTAATATAAAAAACAATGATTGTTCACATTCTAGGCCAATAAACACATGTGATGTCATTCTTATATATAATAAATGTGTACCACCTATCCCATCCTTGAACACCTAATCTCACTAGTAAGTGTATAATGTGTATTGGGTTTTTGAGAAAATTTCGGCAGCATTTCCCCGCTGTTCTCTAAGTACATATGTACTTAGAGAACAAACGGGAAAATGCTACCGAAATTTTCTCGAAAATCCAATACACATTATACACTTACATCCTAAGTGAGATTAGGTGTTCAAGAACAGTCCCAAACCGGGGACTGTCCAAGATTTACTCCTAATGAGTCAATCTTGGACGGGTTTCTAGGCCAACAAACACAATAATAGATATCTACAATGAAGCCGGACTCCATACAAACAGTATATAATTTAGTGATTGTTCATTCTTATTTATACCAATGTACAAGTAATATAAAAAACAATGATTGTTCACATTCTAGGCCAACAAACACATGTGATGTCATTCTTATATATAATAAATGTGTACCACCTATCCCATCCTTGAACACCTAATCTCACTAGTAAGTGTATAATGTGTATTGGGTTTTCAAGAAAATTTCGGCAGCATTTCCCCGCTGTTCTCTAAGTACATATGTACTTAGAGAACAAATGGGGAAATGCTACCAAAATTTTCTCGAAAACCCAATACACATTATACACTTACATCCTAAGTGAGATTAGGTGTTCAAGAACAGTCCCAAACCGGGGACTATCCAAGATTTACTCCTAATGAGTCAATCTTGGACGGGTTTCTAGGCCAACAAACATAATAATAGATATCTACAATGAAGCCGGACTCCATACAAACAGTATATAATTTAGTGATTGTTCATTCTAATTTATACCAATGTACAAGTAATATAAAGAAAAATGATTGTTGACTTTCTAGGTCAACAAACACATGTGATGTCATTCTTATATAATAAAGGTGTACCACCTATAACAAACACATTGTCCAACATTAGGTTCAACACTTGAAACATACATTCGTTTTCAACAGAAAAAATTTGTATCATTAGGGTCCAACATGTGGATTATATGGGACATACACATCAAGGTGGTCATAAGGGAGGATATTTCCTTATTTATGAGTAAGCGATATAAGATTAAGATCCATATAAAAATTAGGGCAGAAGTAAGAAATAAATCTTCTTTAGGATACTATAGACCCTTATGGATGTATTTAGGGTCATAGGTACCATCATAGAACAAAAGGGGTACACTCTAGGATTTAAGATCACACTACATCATGTATTTTATACAAAATTACATGTATGTGTATATAAAAAATATATTTATAAGGAACTTCTATACATATCTAATCAACAAATCAGTAATTAACTAAGTATTCATCAATACTTACTATTAATCAGTATCTCTAATCATTAAAATCGGCAAGCAGATCAGTAATTGTAAATAACAAACTATGAATTGTTGAATTAAAGTAATCACTAAAGTAATACTAACCAGTAGTACCAATCATTAATCACTGAAAGCAGCAAGGAAATCAGTTAAACTAATCATGCATTACTAGTATATAAGGAAACCAGTAGTTCATACCTTTTCCAGCAGTGGTGGTCGAAGCAGGAAGAAGGGGGTGGCGCCGGGCATGAGCAGGAAGAAAGGAGCTAGGGCGGCGGTGGGCAGGCTGGTGGGCAGGCAGGTGGGCACCAGGCGTGGCGGCGGCGCCGGTTCTCAGGCGTGGCGGCGGCGCAGGCGGTTGGAGCAGCAGGGCGGGCAGCAGGGGCGGGCAGCAGGGGCGGCGGAGAAGAAACGCGCCGGAGAGGGGCTCCGGAGAGGGGACGACGGAGATGGGGCGTCAGAGAGAAGCGTCGGAGAAAAACTAGCAGCAGCAGCAGAGAAATCGCCGGAGAAATCGCCGCAACAGGGAAATAGGGTAGCAATGAAACAGAAGAAAGGGGAAGAGTCGGGCGATCGAGGTTTATGAAGTTCCCAAATAGCGTCGGTTGTTTACAACAACCGACGCCTAAACATCTTTAGCGTCGGTTTTTTGCAACAACCGACGTCCAATTGGATGATATTTTCATGAAAATGTTTGGCGGGAACCACCTTCAGCGTCGGTTATACAAGGATAACCGACGCTGAAAGTGACATTTTCGGCGCAAATTTTCATAGCACATAGGCGTCGGTTTTCTAGGTATATAACCGACGCTGACAATGACACTATTTTTTTATCGAAAAATGGATTTCGCGGGCGACTTTAAGCGTCGGTTTTTTATAAACAACCGACGCTTAATACAAAGCGGTACCCGTGTCTGGCTGGTCTTCGAATATAGACGTCAGTTTGCTTAAACAACCGACGCCTTATATGATAGGCGTCAGTTTTCCTTAATAACCGACGCCCAGAAAAGCAACACTGAATGCTATTTCTGTAGTAGTGATATATTATATCCTGGTTGTGCTAAACAAACTTATGTCAGTGGATAATCAAACATATATCAAAACTTTATCTAGTCCAACTAAGGTTCACCTAACCCATATCATGAGGGTAGTTACATGCTCAGTCTCTCTGAGCCAACTCAACTCTATGAGTATCTCGTATGCATATACTTTATCTTTTCACTCTTAGTCCAGAGTTCTCGGATTACCTCATTGGTACTAGTGATTACTTTACAAGCTCGAGCCACATAAGCACATATCCAAAACATAATATGATATCACCATAAAAGATTCTCTACCCGTGATATATTCTTACTCAAAATTCTCTATCTTATAAACACTGCTTGATTCCTATAAGGTACCACCAACCTGAGCATGAGGCTTCACAAAAACTAACATAGTTTTACCTCGTCTGGGGTCTTGGGACTCTCTCTCCTTCACCCATATGGTAGGTTCTCATATTTCCTGATTCACATATGCATATATAACCAGCCTCTCTCTGACTCTAGGGTTTGGTCCTCCCAAGGACATCTAGGGTTTAAGATATCTATAGGAATCATGCATTAAGAAACTCAACTCATTCATTCAAGAGTAGTCTAGTTTAAGGCATATAATAAAACATATCTCTCATAATTCTCATATCTTGGAGCCTAGGTTCTCTGACCTTCTCCCTGTGGGTCTCACTCTCTCTCGAGTTAACCCAAAAACTAGTCGTAACACTAGAGGTCCTCCTTTATGAAAGAACATGAGGCTCATGTTGATCCTCATCTTATCTTAACTTAACATATCTTATCTCATAAAAGAATGCATACTTGCATCATCAAAACTTATCTCAAATCTTCAAAACTAAACTTGAGTCCTCGAAGACAAACATAGATCATCAACCATCTTATATCATCTATATTATACTTACATCATCATCAAATCTTATTTTATCTATTCCGTCTATCATATATTTCAACAAGGCTCCAGATATCTAATCTAGAACTACACTCTCTTCTAGATTGATGTCATTCACTTTCACTTAGGTTGCATGACCACCTCGTACTCATATTTTTGTGGGAACGCCTTTTTGTAATACATATATAGAATAGAATATTATATACATTTTCTCCGATAAAACACGCATCAGAGAAAATTATCAAAGTTCGATCCGATTGGAATAAAAAACCAAATCCACAAAATGACTGTCCCACACATAGTAGAGAGTACAGTGCCATGAAAACTAGTTAAAAGGGGTGAGAGCATGGTGTAGACTGGTGTACCTACTCTAGAGAACAAGCGCCACATGTCTAGGGTTTCTCTCCCTTTGATGTACATCATTTCCAAATAATGCAATGTCCCATACCGTTGCACTATAAGGAAAGAATGACATCTAAGGACTTGCTATACAACAAGCACCAGTCTAGACCTAGTTCTTGGAAATCTAGTTGTTAACCTAGAGTCTAGGTCAGATTTAGTCTCTAAAAGACGAATAATCTAACCCTAAAGATTATTAAGTTTAAGGTTCTTTAGTTTTCAATTGCATAGTGAGAAAATGCCAGGCTTTGCTATTGTTCACGCCCTGATATCACCTGTGACATCCTCGGATTTTCTAAGACTTAATATGATGTGCGATGTCCAAATTGAAATCCTCACCTCAGTGAGAATCCCAATTTAAACACCCCACACTAGGCTAAGAAGAAGAAAATCATGGGATTCAGAAGAAAACAACAGTAGCACATGCACATGAACAATAATAAAACCATACAACACATGTTAACCATTCAACATATAATTCAACATGAATTGTTACAACATTTGATATAACATATTGAACAACAAACTTATACATTTACATGTACTACAACTAAACTATAGGATGTTAAGACAACAAGTCCACCTGTACATTAGCTCGCCACACAACTCTGAACTATCCTAGATCTTCAACATCATATGTCCACAAACCTAAGCAAAAGATTACATGTGGTACACGTCAACACAATATTTAAGAATATTATACTGAGTATGCCTACATGTCTTTTATATACCTCTCATTACTAAGCTTGGCAATAAGATAAAACTAATACTTGGCAGTTATAAAGAAATACAAGAAAAAACATATACTTGCACAAAGATGTTCATTAACAAAAGAGAACACATATGTTAAGCTCATTTTCCATTATATCATCCATGCGTTGACCGCCAATGGTTGAATTCATTAAAGGCCTTATGATCGACTACCAAAGAGTTGGATCATTTCATAATGTGATCAGACTACGAAAGAGTTAGATCACTTTCAAGTACTTGACTACCAGAGAGGTTAAGTACTTTATTTTCCAGCACTTAACAACCAAAGAGTTGAAGTGCTTAGATATAATGGAACATATATTATGTTTCACATGCTCATAGCAAAAGGATGGAAAATCCAGCAACATAGCATACAAGAACAATCATCTCAGCCAATATCATATGCCAAGTATTTACTACACATATAAAATAGGCATGTTGTATAATAAACCAAGTAAGAGGTAATGTCATACCTTCCAAAGAGATAACTTAATCACATATTCATGATGTCATCTCTATCTTTGACAAACCCTTATCAAGACAAGATCATACATATCACCACCAGGTTCTCATCATCTCAACCCTAGTTATGGTAATTAGGGTTTTACTTGGTTCATTAGGATGTTCCCACCATTATTTCTTGTCTTACTCTTCTTGTGGTTATCTCTCCGATCTTATTTTCCAATTATGTTACATATTAGGGTTCATCATCTAGATATTAACTTCCATATCCTTTTTGTGTGCATATTAACCCTAGATCATATTCATTAAGCATATTAGGGTTACAAACCATGTATTAAGGGTCAACTTCATATAACATGGATTCCATGTATAAAACTAATATCAGGTCTACATATTATCTTACAATTACTGATATGAGGATATTCTATAAATTTCATAATTTATTGAGAATCTATGTATTAATTGCATTTTATTTAGGGCTATAAGCCCTAGATAAACATTCTAAGTGAATTATATGATTATGTGTCATAACATGATCATATCTTATGACACATGAATTCTCAAACACAATTAAGAGTTATTGATGCATTCTCATAATGTTAGGTCTTCATTTGAGATTTATTATCCATTAAACAAGAATTATATGTATTACATGCTATCACTGATATTTAAGCATCAAAAGACTGATGTAAAGGTACCATATTGTTCTACTCATTTTTACAAGAATTTTGGTATATTTCTTGTGTTTTTATGATCATCGAGCTAATTTCTATGAATTAATGAAGATCTGAGCATTTTTGGGATTTATACCTCTTTATGCCAATCGTGTGTTGCCACGTGGCCACTTGGAGAGGTGAGGCTCTTCTTTTCTTGTTGGGACCCACCTGGTCTGGGTTTGGTGCCTGTTTTGGATCGGTTCTTTTGGTTTGTTGGTCTAGGATTGGACCCAGTTCATCTGTTTCCCTTTCTGTCTCTCACATAACACGGTTTGTAGATGCCCAAAGCCCGCATCCTCTGATTTGTAGGGCTCCGCCATGAGGGAAGGCCTTAGATGAGCAATCAATAGAGCTAGAGTGCTCCTCGTCAGCTCCTGATGCACCATCATCTTTGGCATCCACTTGCTCTCCTTTGCGGTTTCTCCTCTCCTAGGCATCGCCTGGGGAGCTCATTCCCTGCAAGGGCACCTCCGCCTAGCTTTGGCTGTGGAAGAGCAAAGATTTGTTTTGCCTCTGCTCCCCCGCCGACTGATCCAAATCTTATGACAACTTTGTAGGGTCTCCCTAAACTTGACCTCAGCCACCATTCTTGGTGTGAAGCATTGCCCACAGGCCCTAAACTTCATCTTCAAGCTACATCCAAAAAGGGTTGGCCGACCAAGAGGACCACCATCGCAAGGTGCACAAGTGCCTACCCTCATCTACCCAGACTTCGATCTTCATTACTCCTTCTTTTTCATCCTCCAAGATACCTTCTTTCTCCATCTCCCTTCTTCCATCTACCTCCCACAAAAACATTGTGGAGAGGTCATGGAACTAGAGGGCACAAACCCTCATTTCCTACCACCACAAACTTCAAATAAAGGGTCAATGTGGAGAATGAACCAACATGAAGATAACTGCTCACTCAAATTATCTCCTCGAAACATGTCCATGACTTTTGGTGGTGGGAAGGTCGCGGTGCCGACTTGCCCCACCAACTTGTTGTAACTGCAAGGTAGGGGATGACACATGGACCCTTCATCTCCAATCCAAGGGTTAGGGTCAATGTGCACTTAAAGCTGATATGTGGCTTCTCCTCCTGTAGGAAAACTACCGCTAGATTAGAGATCTAAGGCCAACAGCCAGCCATGTGTGCCAAGCCCAAATACTCAGGGGCAATGTATCAGAACTTAGGCTAATGAAATCAAAGACCTTGGTCTAATTTACTTTATTCATCAACAAAAATCACCGATCTAAAAACCAAAAATCTCCTTCTAGGATACTCCAATTGCCACCAAATTTGAACCGTATATTTTCTATCCTGTAAGCTACATTTCACTCAAATTTGGTGATAAAACACATCTAACTGATCGTCCAAATAAATACTCCAAAAATACATGAACTTAGGGACCTTGATCATGATATCTTCCTTAATGAACACTCAGTCTTTAGAAAAACACTTAGGACTCTAAAAAAACTCGACATGCATGACTTCACTTATGTCATTGGACATTTAAGGATTCCTAAGGTCCACTCCATCACATCCTACACACCTTAAAAGACATTTTGTCCTCGAAATTAAGCTAAAATCCAGTCTTTCACATCATATACATCTTAAAAGAAATTTCTTCCTAGAAATTATAACCATCCCCTTACTTCAAGGAAAAACCAAAAGTTCTTCATCCATATGTAGGGAACCACTCTATGTGCAACATATATGCAAATAAAAGCTCCATAATGATATCCATACCAATATTATGAGGTTTTAAAACATCCAGGGTGAATCCCTTAACATATAATGTTGGACAAGGGTTTAGAAACTCCAATTATGTTATCCCACCTCTTGCATTAGGATTCTCATATTCCTTTTACATAAGCATTTAGGTTTCAACATCATATTACCATGTTTAAATTAGTTAACTAAGGTTAACCCATTATATCATTACCATGATTAAAGGAATTAACTATGGTTAACCCATTATATCGAGGTGTCATCAACATTTTATTGAGTTAAAAGTTAGAACATGTTCAACTTTAACATATGCCCTTAGGAGGGAGTTACCTAAAGTTAACCCACTTTATCCATCTAGATCACATCAAGGTGTCATAATTATTACATTGTGCTAACTGTCAAACTACATTCTTCATCTTTATTAAGCACTAAGATTAACACATGATGTAACATGTTTCATTCATACAATCTTATTTCATTGCTCATAATAAATTGCAACATTTATTAGTGATTTCATCACAAGGTTAGCCAACAATATCACATTATCATCATTATTCATGTAGATGGTTGTCCATTTACACATAAATATCTATTATACCATTATGAGGTTTTCCATCATATCATGTCTATGTATCACATTTCGAGATTAGATCACATCCATATATATATATATACATACATATATATATATATATATATATATATATATATTATCATGGTTGTGCTAAACAAACTTATGTCAGTGGCTAATCAAACATATATCAAAACTTTGTCTAGTCCAACTAAGGTTCTCCTAACCCATATCATGAGGTTAGTTACCTACTCAATCTCTCTGAGCCAAATCAACTCTATAAGTATCTCGTATGCATATACTTTATGGGCACTAGTGATTGCTTTATGAGCTCTAGCCACATAAGCACAAATCTAAAATATGATATGATATCATCGTAAGATTCTCTACCTGTGAGATATTCTTACTAAACACTCTCTATCTTATAAACACCTCTAGATTCCTATAAGGTACCACCAACCCGAGCATGAGGCTTCACAAAAACTAACATAGTTTTACCACCTCGAGGGTCTTGGGACTCTCTCTCCCTCACCCAAATGGTAGGTTCTCATATTTCCTGATTCACATATTCATATATAACCAAGCTCTCTTTGACTCTAGGATTTGGTCCTCCCAAGGTATCTAGGGTTCAAGATATCTACAGGAATCATGCATGAAGAAACTCAACTCATTCATTCACGAGTAGTCTAGTTTAGGACATATCATAAAACATACCTCTCCTAATTCTAATACCTTGGAGCTTAGGTTCTCTAACCTTCTCCCTGTGGGTCTCACTCTCTCTGGAGTTAACCCAAAAATCGGTCCTAACACTACAGGTCCTCCTTTGTGAAAGAGCTTGAGGCTCATTTTGATCCTCATCTTATCTTAACTTAACATATCTTGTCTCATTAAAGAATGCATACTTGCATCATCAAAACTTATCTCAAATCCTCAAAAATGAACTTAAGTCCTCAAAGACAAACATAGATCATCAACCATCTTATATTATATATATAAGACCTACATCATCATCAAATCTTATTTCATCTATTCCATCTATTATATATTCCAACAAGGCTTTAGATATCTAATCTAGAACTACACTCTCTTCTAGACTGATGTCATTCATTTTCACTTAGGTTGCATGATCACCTCCTAATCGTACATGTGTGGGGACACATTTTTTTTATACATATATATATAATAAAATATTATATAGTTTTTCTATGATAAAACAACGTTAGAGAAAACTATCGAGGTTCGATCTGATTGGAATGAAAAACCAAATCCACAAAACAAGAGTCCCACACATAGTAGAGAGTACAGTTCCATGAAAACTAGTGAAAAAGGGTGAGAATATGGTGTAGACTAGTGTAGGTACTCTAAACAAGGAGTGTCATATGTCTAGGGTTTCTATCCCCTTGATGTACGTCATTTCCAAATAATGCAACGTCCCATACCACTGTACTATAAGGAAAGAACGACATCTAAGGACTTGCTATACAACATGCACCAGTCTAGACCTAGTTCTCAGACATCTAGGTTCTAACCTAGAGACTAGGTCAGATCTAGTCTCTAAAAGATGACTAATATAATCCTAAAGATTATTAAGTTCAAGGTTCTTTAGTTTTCAGTTGGATAGTGAGAAAATGTTAGGCTTTGCTATTGTTCATGCTTTGATACCACCTGTGACGTCCCTAAATTTTCTAAAACTTAATCTGATGTGGTACCAATAGCTCAACCAAGTAAGTAAGCTAAGAATTCATATGAGCATACATATAAGCAAACCAATACCATATTAGAGTCAAGAGGAAAACGTACCTTATGAGTAGAGAACAAGTTATGACCCATGATTAGATTCTAGCGATGGTCCAAACCCAAGGTAACCTAAGAGATAAGAAGACATGATTGGTTCATAGATCAATATGATAGTGATATTCTAAACATCATACGAGTGATGTGGATATTTCCATAGATCTAGGTTTCACTTAGTTCAAACATAGATTCCAAAGTCCCAAGGCATGCATATATTACATAGCATAGCCCATCTGTCATGATTAAACCTTAGGTCTAGGTGAATCCTCCATATGATGAGTGATTCAAAACATATATAAGTTAGATTTAGATGTATGGGACACATGAGGTTTAGAATATTACCATGTTCTAATCATGAAGGTTACATTTAGTCGTGCTACATCAATTTAATGATACATAACCTCGTATCCAACTCATATGATCCTGAAAGAACATATGATACATTAAGGGGGATTTTAGTGATATAACATGGTAAATATACTAATTTTATCTAGGTAGATAAAGACATTTGCATAAAAGTGATCTTTCATCATATAGAAACAAACTAGTTCAACAAGATCACTTTAATGCCCAAATGTGAGCACTTGAGATCTTATAAGGCGATAAAGCTTATTTATACAAGTTCATCATTTAAAAGGGTACAAGACATGATAAGTTACTAATTTCAAGGCTACACAAACATCTTTGAGCAAATTTTATATCCATCAAAGCATAAGGTTTACCATACATCACCTAAGGTCATGTTAAGACACATCAAGTATCATAAGACATTAATTAGGATCCAAGAAAGGTTATGATAGCAAAATATTGCACTTTAGGATGAAATATATTGATTTAAAACATTCTTAGAGATGTCAAGAACCCTTCAACAAGTTTGATCATTAAAGAAGTGGTCTTTTTCAAAAAAAAATTCATTTTGCATCATTTAAGAAAAATTAGGGTACAAAAGATAGTAAAGTTCCAATATTGAAGCATCAATATGTTCCAGTGACAAATTTTAGGACAATATACAATTTTGGGGCATAAAATAGAAAACTTGCACATTAAATAAGATCAAACATTTCAATAAGACATGAAAAGTATGTATTTTGTGATATTAGGAGAAAACCATGAGGATTTTAGGTTATGAGTTTGTTCCATTGGATAGATCTCATTGAGGGGATCAAAATTTATACATTATATGCAATATTTGGCCAATGGATGTGGAAGATATCATTTTTCATAGTTGTACCGCAAAAGCAAAGTTCATGGACCGTTGGATCTTGATCCAGTGGTTGGGGGTGGACCATGCAGCCCGAATGGTGTTGACACCCAGTGGCACCTCCCGAACTCCCTTCACCGCTTGCCCCCACTGTGCATTACTTGAACATGATTGGGAGATGCTCCCTACCATCTTTGGAGCCCCATCATTGTTGTCCACATAGATGGTGTTCACCACCAGTCTGGGGTTTCTATCCATTCCCACCTGACACTGAACACAACCTACACACATCAACCCTCTGAAGAAGAATCACCACCATCGTGCAAGGTGGTTGCACACCAAAAGTAAAGGTTGATCATGATCTAACTACAGAATCAATTGTTTGTGCTCAACTCAGCCACACAAGTGGGTTGGTGGCCTAATTTCAATCCAATGGGAGGCATGGGAGAAACGCCCAAAGAAAAGGTTAGGCGGACACTGCTATGAGTGGGTAGGAGGAAGAGCTAGAAATACAAGGGGATAGGGTTCATGAAAAGTAAAGGAAAGAGGGGAAAAATAATATGGTGGGGGTTAAATAGGAAACTTTGGGGTTCAAATGTGTCAAAAGGGTAGAAAGGTGGCGTCAAACATGGAGTAGGTGGTGCTAGAGTTGGTTGCACTGGGTAGCCATACATTGGTTGAAGAAGCATATGTGTCCGTAGTATAGGGCCCCGACATGATGCTTCAAAATCCAAAGGTTGAGAACATCTATTCAAGAATTCATGACTTGTGATTGGGTGGTCAAGACAACTTTTGGTTGACTAGGAAGAGAGGCTTCTTGGGCCATGTGAACTTGGTTATTTTGGGTCCAAGAAGCAAAATAAGGCCCGAATAGGTTGGAAAAAGGGGCTAAAAGAAATATCCAAGGTCATGAGTTCAAATGGACATTACATACTCATAGTTGCTAAAATTTTGATGAAATGACATGCCTTAGAATCATGAGAAAGAGCTCTACAAGATGAATATAAGAATAGGACACACAATTTCACAAGGATATTTTTAGTATTTGAAAGAGTAATAACGTGTGATATGAGTTTAGAAGTTGATTTTTTTTATCAAATTGAGTATGACCATGGTGTCACAAGTGTATTAGACCAATTGTATTCATCAGATGAATTTTGATCATGAAACTAAGGATAAGAGGAAGAACAAAGATCAAGGTAGTGATAGATGGGTCATACATTGAGGTGAAAGAAATTTTCACTCCATCACATCCTCCCCCCTTAAAAGGAATTTTTCCCCCAAAATTAACACAACCCCTCAATTGATATTGGGAGTTCACATCTCATATCACCATCATCATAGAATTTCAATAAGGTATCATTATCACTTTCAATATCACTCTCATCCCAAAATTGAAATCTATATTATAAATATGCACTAATACCTAATTAACAAATACACATTGTTAAGTTATGAGTAACAAGATAAAATCACAGTCACATAGGTCATTGAATTGGGAAAGATCATCGCAAGGGTCACAATTTTGGAAAATTTATCCTATATATCACCAAAGTAGGAGAGATCACATTTCAAGTCAATCACATAGAGTTCATGAGTAAGACATGACTTCCATTCCAAATGTATAGGGTTCTAGCTTCTACATTGGCCTAGGTGGGATTATACATCCATGATTGAGATTTCAAATTTCAAAAATTTGAGACAAACATCATAATGTCAACATCATCATGTTCAAAATCAATGGAAGGTCCCACATCAGTCCACATGGAGCCAACCTCTAAGTCATAAATCAAGTGAGTAAACATAGTCTTAATATTTGAATTGGGGAACATGAATGTCATCAGTCATATATGTAGGGTGATCTCAAGATCCAAATAGAGTGATTATAAGAGCCAAGTCAATACCAAGATCAATAATCACGAGTCAAGATTTCATAAATCAATGTCGAGAGTCAAATCTAGACATAAAAGTCATAAGTCCAAAAATTTCTAAGCTAGGGTTTAGTTTCTTATTTAGACCCTAGGGTGACTTAGGGATCTACCCCCATAAGGTTTTTATTGATATTCCCTACACATTCTTCTTGAGGTTTCTCTATGACATTTGAGCACATTAAATTTTGTGTATTTCTTTAACTTAGATTTTCTCCATCTCTTAGGGTGCAAATCATTTTCTTTATGTCCCAACATTGGGATCATGATGACCTTCCCTCCTGGGATTGGTCTTCTCAGTGACCTTCCCTCTTGGATTTGTTCTTCATGTTGGCCTTACCTCCTGGACTTGACCTCTTGGCGACCTTCCCTCCTAGGCTTGGTATTCATATTAGCCTTCTCTCTGGGACTTCACCTCTTGGCGATCTTTTTTCTTGGGCTTGGTCTTCATATTGGCCTTCCCTCCTAGGCTTGGCCTCTTAGTGACCTTCCCTCCTGCGCTTGGTCACCTACTGTCAGCCACTTCCATAGTGATTTTTTATGTCCCTTAGACATGGCATAGTTGGATTTAAAGAATTATACATAATATTTGTTATTTTATTCTTTGTATACTTAATCCTCCAAACATAAGATGACATTCAAGGTCATCTCAATTCTTATATCGATTGATTAACTGGCCCTTATAGGGGTGATGATTCATCCATATGCATCAATTGAGAAACAATTGTGTGACATTTCATGGTATCAACATCTATTTCATTGTCATGGTATGTGTCATTGATGAATGAAAAAAGCATAAGTCTTTCTAGGAACTTAACCACTATCTATAGTCAACATCATCTTATTCCAAGATTGTCATTAAATCGCGATTAAGATTGAGTATCAATATCATCATATATTTTACCTATTGGAGTCTTAGGTCAACAAATCAGAATAGTATGAAAGGGTTTACCTTTCTAATCTCTAAATAAATCCATGAGATGAAAATATAGAGATAGAAATAATAGAGAGGTGACCTAGGTTAGGGGAGTCATAATTCAACTACCACACTAATAATACATCAGTCAATATTAGCCATGAGTCATCAAGCATATCCGAATAGGGAGAGTATCAACTAACAAGTCATGTTTCACAACATCACGAGTTAAACATCAAGATCCTTGATGGGGCAACCATATTTCAAGATTTTGTGAGTTCAAGGTCATAATCATGTTCCCTCCCTTTCAAGGTCAAAGTTAAGGGTATGTCTTGGAAATCAAGAAGTCAAATTGAGAATTTAAGAGTTTGAGTATAAAAGTGCACAATTCAAATTAGGTCCATCATATCATTCAAATTGAGGCTACAATAAGGAATAGAAGTCAATAGGAAATGGCTCTAGTATCTAAGTTATCACATCATCATCTAGGGGTCCAAGGACGTATTCATATCAAGTTTTGTGGCATTATACATATCAATAGGGTGAAATTTACTTATATACATTTGAGGTTTGATCAAAATAGGGACAACATGGGTTTAAATAAATAGGGACCTCATCAACCATGAAGTGTAAAACATGAGTTCCAACTTATTTCACTATATCAAGAATGTACCTCAAACATAGAAACACTTTTATCCATTTTAGTAATATTAAGTACATTAATTTTAAGAGTTAGTTAATCATGATATGGTTTGTCAGATCATGGCATCATCATATTTCAAATAAATTCTTGTTTTCCTTCGCATAAGCTACCCAAAATTGAGATTTCATGTGATTAATAGTCATGAGAGAAGAATCACATGAGGGGACAAGAAATCTAACTAATAATAATTTACTTGGGTGTCTTAGATAGTTCTTAAAGAAGAGATGAGATGCTAGAAGACTCTCTAAACTTGAAGGAAAAGATTTTAGTCCTCCATGGGCTCTTAAGATGTGTTATGTCTTTAACATATATAGAGGCCCATGTGTTTGGCTCTTATATTGTCATGAACCTATTTGTTACCCTAGGTCCACACTCCTAATGTATACAAAGTCAAAGGTGAGTGGACTTGGGCGTCTGTACATAGAATGGCACACACAAAATTCACAAAAGAAATATATATGAAAAGGCAATAAAAAATTAAAGAGATAACAAAATTTGAAAAAGAGATAGAGAAGTTGTTGGTATGTATGCCCAAAGAGCCAACCATATGATGATTGGGATATGGCATTAGATATCTGATTTGATAATAATAAAGGAAAGCTTCCAATTTATTTTGTATATTCAGTTATGAGATAATGCATTACATAATAAATGTCTAGAGAATGATATTACTCAATGACGTATGTCTTCAAGTACGTTACTTGGAAGAATGAGATCATATAGATGTCAAGAGTTTATACATTCTCATTATGTCCATGATTGGTTGTTATTATGGAAGGAAGATAGACAACAATAACACATAAGATCAGAGTGTGAGTTGGTTGATGACTAAATCTCATTAGTCATGATATGAAAATATCAAACCAAGCACACATATACATGTTAGGGAACTGTGTATGGGATAGACCCACCATGAGATAGACACATGGAAGCCATCACCATGGAAGTCATAGTCAGGTCTCATAGTGATGGTGGTGGTTGTGGTTCTTAGACATGAAATCACTGCACTCATCACATGTCGTTGGGTACACTTTGACATCATCAAATGTAGTCCTAAAATATGGGTTGTTATAGCGGTGATGATTGTGGGACTTTGACACAAGGGGTATGACTATGAGTGATAGATATGAGATTTGTCCCTCTGATAGGAGTATGATATCCAAGGCCTCTTGATTAGAGAGACTAAGAAAAGTATGTCCATACACATGTGAGTCAATATATGATATTGAGCTTACATATATCTCATGCAATATGCTCTGGTTCAAGGAACAAGATTGACTAATAATGAGGATGAGTACTACATGCCTCTAGTTCAATATGGATATCAGTGACAAAGGAACTATACAAACACTATAACACCATACACATATTTTAGGTTGAAGTTGTTCCCCAACTTTCCATTCACTTGGGTAGCAATGACATGAGACTAGCACCACTCTTTGCTTACGATGTCATAAGCTAGTTATAGACATTCACTACCAATGTGATATGTGACCTATAGGGTCACACACATAGGAACTCATCTAGAAGAGGAGTTTGATAATGAATGATAATTGAATTGATTACTAAAGTGTTTAAGTATTTCAATTCACACAACAAATAAGCTAACTAGACTGCCAAATGATTAATTCAAGTGTTGAGACTGCTATTTGGAGTGTCAGACTGATTGCATTATACATTGGTTGAAATTTTTCCTAACCTGGGATATGAGATGCCCATCTCACTTATGTGAAATGACCATCTAGCTTTGTGTGAGACGCCCACCTCTATTACACCAAATGGTTGTTTGGTTTGGTATGAGATGCCCGTCTCAGTTGCACCAAACGCCTATTTCGGGGGTACGTCAAGTTGAGTACTAATTTGAATTTAATTGCCAACATATGTGCAGAACTGGAAGGTGTAAAATGGCCATTTTTCTTAGAGAAATGACCTTATCATGGAGAGATGACCGTCACACTGGATGAGAAGACTGTTTCATCGCACACAGGTTGTGAAACTTCCAGAAAAGTTGCAAAAATTCAAGATCTTCTTGTCCTTTTCACTCCCAATTTAGTCTTGCATTGTCTGGGTATTGGGAACCCTGAACCTAACCCCTCCTATATATAGAGGGGTAATGGGGGCTTCCCAAAACACAATTACTACATAGACAATTGAGAATCAGTTGATCTTACAATTGTTGTCCGCTTTGGTTGTGGTAACCATGAGAGCCCAAGCAAGTCATACCCGACTAGGGAGGGATAGGCACGGTAGAGCAACAATTCAAATCAACTAAGCCGATTGTAAATGGTTGAATTGGTTTTAGTTAAAGAACATATGCAAAAACAAAATGAATTTAAAGGTTGAATTAATCAGAGTTCGAATGGATTCCTTAGGATAGTGGTTTACCATGGATAACACTAATAATCGATTTCACACACACTAACATCTATTATTTAATTATCTCAATCCTTGGATAAGGAGACTATAGCCAGAATTACCTTCTCCTGTAGTGTAATTCACTACCTAATCTAATGCCAATCCCACTTCAGGAGTTATTGGTTGATTAGTTGGATGCTTTATGATTATTCTCTGGGTTTCTCCTTCCGTTTACACTCCACTTTTCCCAAAGGAAACAGTACACAGGTAAAGCTATGCTTTAAGATCCTAACCTCTCTCCCAAGATGACTAAGCATCTATCAATCCACTCATGGTGAACAAGAACAAGTAGAACACAAAGCTTTCATACATTTATATCTAGTAAAAAGAGATAAAATTAATATTAATGCATAGAAATGAATCACAATGTATATTTGGGGTACTCCCGGATCCTAAGGAATAAAGGTTTATAGACTTGCATGGTTTTCATCAATGAATACATGGAAAGGAAGAAGAAAAACATGGGAAACATTAGGAAACTAAGGTAACCCCTAAATTTCTGTCTGTCTGGAAGATCACCTCCGTTGTATGTGCATTATGTTGTCTTTTGGCTGTAGAATCATCCTCTAGAGGTGCTTGGATCTCCACATTTGAAGCTTTTAGTCCTCGATTCTTCTCTTCTATCTCTCTGGTTGTCATGCAATGAAAATGACTACCTCCTCTCATCTAGAAATTGTCCCCCTAAGTCATAGAAGGCACTTAGGGTACGAAATAACATCTACCATTAGATTAGAGTGAGATCTACAGATGCCCTGATCGGTCAGACTCAGTAGTACTGACTAGGTGAGTCGGTAGTACTGAGTCACTTAGGTTTAGTTGTGCAATCTCGATCGTGCCAGTACTATTAACTGGACTCGATACCACCTAGTCTTGTGATTTTCAAGCTGCCTCCCTAACATCAACTTGGTAGCACCAAGTTGGAAACTCGATAGCATCTGTTTTCTAGATTCATGCTGGGGTTTACTGATGTTTTTTTTGTACTACTGGCTTCAGTTTTTAGTAGCATCGACTCTGGGTAAGTTTTTGGGTCCATCAATGATGTCAAGTCGGTACCGCCGACTGTTACCAGATTGGTAGCACCGAGTCCGTGGATCTTCCTTGTACCTGAAAATGCACAAAAACATCATAAGTACCTGGAATGTGTAGAATATAACATAAAATTGTTAAAATTATATAATTTGATGCACTCAATAGAAAGAGGCCATCTATGCCATTTCATGCATAATAAATCAAATAAATGACTAATCTACACATGAAATCAAGGAAAAATGTACCTATAATAATGACTAAAAACACATGCATCAAACATCCCAAAGATTAAATGTTGTTCATCCTTGAGAAACACTCTCTTGAATCTATTTGACAAGAGTCAACAAAAGGACATAACACATACATTCCTTTCTTAATCAAATCCACCTATCGAACCCTAAACCAACCTTCATTGAACACTGAACTGATAATTTCTCTAAAGTGATCAAAAAATTCCATAAAAGATGTCCAACTTGGGTCAATGACACTATCAAGAAAGTAGTTAACATCATAATTACTCAGACATTTGCTTGATGTATTGTGTGAATCCCTACACTAAATTGCTCTTTCCTAACTACCAACTACTTGGAAGCAGATCTCCGTATAAGCATGAATGAGGAGATAAATCATTAGAGTGGACTACCAATAAGAGCAATTAATGATTCAAGATGGGGGGCAATTGAAAATTCATAAGTACATCCAACCTATTTATGCATAGAGGATAATGAACCTAGATGGATGAAAAGAATGCCATGCATGAATCCTAATGCCTAAAATTTTGTTCTTTTTAGGAAATGATGCATGTATGAACGAGTTGAGATTATTTGACAATGCAAAAGAATGCACATGTGGATTAAATCATCACTAAAACAAACATGCATGATATACTTTCTCCTTGTTTCTTTTGAACAATTTTTTTCTTTTTTTCAACAAGGCTAATTTTTATGCTTCTTGCCTTCATGATTTTATTCTTTTTCTATTTTTTTTCTTGGAGGTATATCCCTGCACTTTAACTTCATAAATTGAAATCAAAATCCACATGTTCAAGAAAATATGCATGCAATGTTGAAATGTATGCAACTACATGAACTGTGTTATGCAAGCTAAGATGGTATGCATTGAAATCATTCACGCATCCAAATGCAATGTTTTTCTTTCTTTTTCAAATGCAAGAAAACTAACTATTATGTTCCTATCATTCCATTCATTGCAATCAAGGAAAATATCTTGGATTAGTTATGTATTTTTGAGGTGGTGAGTCAAAAATTAATGGAAAAGAAATGGAATCACACAATGAAGAGACAATGCCTTTCATTATATTATTATGTGTCCCTCTTAATTGGCCTATTTTCAGGGTGATCTATAGGTTTATTTCTTATATTTTCATTTAAGGTCTCATTATGGTTTTGTCAGTTTAGGCTCAACATCTTCACAATTCACATTCCCGAGTTGATTCAGACTTTCATGTATGTCCTAAGTCCTAATGCTGACTAGTTCAAACACTTCCTCAAGTGGTGTTACAAAAAGATTTTATAGTTTAATCTTTTAAGGAGATGATCTTTTTCATGCAACAACATAGAGAGGACAATTTATTCAAAAAAACCATGTATTTACTACTCCACAATTACACTAGATAGATGTGGATCCTACACTTTCACAACTACAAATAAAATAAACAAATAAAAAGATAAAAATAAAGACAAAGATAGAATGATGTTCCAACATTGCCCCTAAGCTTGAATATGACTATGTTTGCATAGTCAATACTCACACCCAAGAGGTGGAATAGTGGTACTAGGGCTCAGAATGGAAGAGGTGGCATGTTGGGTTCGTGTGGAGGGAACATCCCATGGAATGAGAGGTCTGTAGATGGCATTGGTGGTGGCTGTGGGTACTCCCCAAAGTATCCACAGTTCTAGTAATTGTAAAAGAAAGGCTATTGGTACTTCTCCATCCACTTCAAGATCATGTGAACATTCTCTTGGTTGTCTAAGAGAAGGTGTTCATTCTAATAAATCGCCTGTTGGTTCTGGTACATCCTTCCTTGAATGTCTTGTACATCGGCCAGTGTTTCCTGATGCTACTGTTGTCCAGTCTGGATCTCCTACATCATGGTATACATACCTGCCATGTTGTACATGTCTTACTCCTCCTAGGAAGGAGGTGGGGCTGAGGAAGTCGAGGCAGTATAGGTGCGGGCCCATTTGTGCGGGACCACTCTCCTAGTGATTGGGATGGTGGGCTCCACCTCCTCTACATTGTCATTGTCATCACTGCTATTCTCCTTGTCGTCACCCTGAGCTACTACTCTGGGTAGATCTTCTGCCCCCCTCGTTCAGTGGCCTCTAGAGATGGTTCACCCCATGCAAGTTGAAGATAGGGTCGGGGAGGCTCTGCTCCCAAAACAGTCCTCAGAGCATGAAATGCACATAGAGCACATTGTGGTGGCATTGAAGAAGGTGCGCCTTGTAGAAGTTTAGGAGGTCCAACTTTGTTTTATCCTCTAATGGCTCGAGGGTGGAAAAATATAGATGAAAATGTAGTGTAATGAGGGTGATGAGACCCCCAAATAAACTCGGCGCCTTCCTTGTCACATTGCGCCACACAAAAATCATATGGAGTAGAAGGAAATCTCCAAAGTTAACAGTCTCCCCTTGCAGTAGCCTATAGATACAGTAGAGATCCGCCTTTTGCACCTTCCCTTGAATTTGATCAGAATGATAAAAAATAGTATTGGTGAAGAGGTAGTGAAGGAGTCGAGAAAAAGGATGCTCAATATCAATAACATAACTGATATGCCAGTTTATATGAAATCCCACCGACACCTCAGTCAACTACTCCCAGGCCAAGTCATAGTCGAAGTCAGATGGGGTCGAGCATTTTGGGACATGAGCCTAGTTAAATATGTGGTTGAAGGCCCTCAGCATGATAGAATAGTTGTTGTTGAAGAGGTAAAAGTTGACTTTTCCTTCCTGCCATTCACCTCCTATCTTCTGCTCAGGGGTGAAAAGAACATCAAGCGATGCCAAGAACTCTAGGATGAGATTTGGGTAGGTCTTCTAGTCACTGAAGAAAGGATTATCCCCCTCCATGAATTGCTTCTGACATACCTGAAAACTACTAGAGGGGGGGGGGTGAATAGAGTTTTATAGATATTTTAACAATTATTTAACTCAAACAACCACAATGAAAATATTGGACAAGGAGACACAGGGTTTAGAGTGGTTCCAACTATAGCAAATACTATAGCCGTCAGTCCACTACCCGGTTGCTTACCCAACCGGGATTTGAAAAGAAATTTATTTTATTACCTCGCAAGGACTTTACATAAAATACAATTTCTTTTCCCAAACCCTTCAAGCAGCCTTCACCTAGAAGTAATCGCCCAACCTTGAAGCAGCCTTCCCTTGAAGTAGATGCACCAACTCCCGTTGCATCAGCCTTCTGAAGTAGCTTCCCGTGCGATAGCCTTCTTGAAGTAGCTTGAAGTCCCCTTCTCCTCCTGAGAAGTCAACCCTCTCCAATCCGCAGCCTCCAACCCTAGGAGTAGCAAGGAGAGTACAAAAGATACAAAGGAAAAAGAGAGAAAATAGAAATTACAACTTATCCTTTGAAGCACAAGGCTTGATTTGCCTATATCAAGCGTGTAGATCTCCTAACCAATGTGTATGGCAATGTGATTGTAGTGGATAGGAGATACTAGCCTATAGGACACGAAGTGGGAGCAATAGGAATGAATGGCAAGTGTAGGAATTGCTCTATTGCTCTAAAACAGATTGCAAGTGAGTATTCAAGCTCAAGTATAGCACAAGTATAGCTTAGGTCTGTTTTGGTGTCCTAAGGCATGCCCTATTTATAGGAATGGCCTATGGATACTTAAGGACGTTCTAGACAACTTCTAGGGGCTTCTAAGTGCTTAACTAGCCGTTAGATATAAGTTAGGTGCATTAGTAACGGCTAGTTACTTTATTCTGCAGTTGCTGTCAGAGACCATCTCGGTCGACAATTTGTCGACCGAGATACCTACTCGGTCGAAGTTTTGTCGACCGACAGGCTCTCTGGATTAACGTTCATTTGCAACTGCCAACTACTTTGTCAGCTGTGTCTAACGGCTACTTGGGTCAATCTCGGTCGAGAAGATTGTCGACCGAGAGTGTCTCGGTCGAGGAGTTTGTCGACTGAGAGTGATCCTGTTTCAAGGTTTCAATTTAGGCATTAATTATGTGTGTGAGTGTGCATAAATGATCCTATTTAAATGGGATGACATGTCCAACTATGGTGTTTGGCTAGGGAAAATCTAACGCTTGATTTACATGCAATTCTAAGTACTTGTACATTATATATTTGTACAAGTTTTTACAACAATGATTACATTGCATGAAAATATAAACAATTTAGCTTGTGGATTTTCCCTAGTTGCTTTGCCATCCATCTTAGTCCTGCACAGTCAAGTAGCTCGTTAGATTAATAAGAATGAAATGTTTGTCATCATTGAAACAAAGGGATTTATCATAATGTCCAATTTATCCAACAATCTCCCCCTTTTTGAAGATGACAAACATTTCCTAAAATATGAAATAAGGAAATATAAAGCATGTGAGTTTCATACCTGAAGATTACCTTTTGTAGCCATTCTTGACTCATTTATATTTATATTTTTGATTTTATATTCTTTCTCCCCCTTTGTCATTTCAAAAAGATATCCAGTTTGAACATTTTAATTCTTCTCCCCCTTAATTTTATATTAAGCTCTCCCTTAAATAGATATCCTTTTAGGAACATGGATTGATGTCTAATTTATCCACAATTTGTTTCTCAATCATTTGCAAAGGATGTTAAGCTTTGAAATGATATGAGATTCCTTTTACGCTTATGAATGTATATGGATTTCTCATTTTATCAAGGTATGTTAAGCCCTAAATTAAATGAGAATCCTGTAATCTTAGAGTACATAAAAATGTCTCCAACCAAATGCAAGGGATGTTAAGCCCTGATTTGTTTAGAGAGTTCCTTTAAGAGCAAGATATATTATTTTGATGAAATTCTTTTTCATACAAATTACTTTTAAGAATCCGAAGGTCATAACAAACTTCAAATGATGTTAACAAATGTTTTTGTAAGCTCCATAATCAAATAATCAAATTTGTTTTTATAAGCTCCCCCTTAATCTTACAATTTAAGCAATTTAAGGCTTTTAAGATCACAAATGATTTTAAATTTTTGATTTTGACCTTTATCAAAAGTATACTAAGATTAAGTTCAATAAATTGATGTCCAAATAAGCATTTTGTCAAAGCTTATTTTAGGTCGCCCTTGACTACGACCATAGCGCCCCTTGGTCAATTTTAATTTTAACCAAGAGGCAAATTCTTCAGATTTCCAAGATAAACATATGTGAAGTATAATTTCTGCAGATAGCTATAAATATCAATTTGAAGCACATTAAGATATACCCATTATAAAAACTTAATATGAGCATCATTAGTGAAGTCTTTGTCCTAGATTTTTCTAGAATGCATGTTTTACATTCGTTGTAAATGATGTTTCATATGCTTATGGGTACAGAAATATCAAATCCCATTTCTTCTTATACCCTTATCATAAGATTCTTTTAGAAACAATGAATTATTTTGAAAGCATATATTTAATGTCTTTAAAGTCAAGATAAAAATATTAATATTTTGAAAGCAAGATTAATGTCTTTAAAGTCAAGATATTTGCTTTTGATTTCTTAGAACAAGCAAATAGATAAAAATATTAATATTTTGTTCTAAGAGGCACCGTTTAGCTTGACATAGCAACATCTTCATCACAAGCTGTGTCCACAATTATTATCTATTATGTCACGATGCTTTTAAGCTAATGACATTTACAATTATCCGAATCACAATGATCATTCATGATTTGTATATATGAATCAAAGCTTATTTTAAACCAATGAAACATAATGATCATGATGAAGCATGTTAAGTGATACTCAATATGAAAACATTTTCTTAACAGTGAAAGCATGATTAATATCTCAAGTCTTTTTAAAGTGTGTAACATTGTGTTCTTTGCAAGCATTTTTAATAGTCATATCACCAATGAATTATTTTGCTTGCCTATCATCAAGACTCACGCATGCAATTATCATTATCTATTTGTGTTAACACAACATCATGCTTAATGATGAAATAGTGAAAGCATGTCCAATAGAATGATAATTTCATGAAATACAGTGATTGTAATCATTTAAACTGAATGTCATAACACATGATTTCTATCTAGATAGATGCTTTAAAGAAAACATTATAAAATAGGGATTTCTAAACTTGATTTTCAACTTAGAGAATGATGTCATTTATATTCAAAAAGATCTTCAACTTGTTTTGTAAAACAGTCATTAACAACAGATAGATAGCCATTGATCAATCAGTTGTTCAGTAATTTCACTGCAGACTGAAATCAGTGACCAGTTCGGTCGACGATTTCTCGACCGACTGACTGCTCGGTCGACGATTTCTCGACCGACAAGGTTTCTGTTTTGATTTCGAGTAAAATGTAGACTATGTCTAATTCAATTATGCAGTTTAAGAATCAGTTTTAGTTGAGATAAAACATATGAATATCAAAGTAATATTTAGTTACTTGAATCATTTTGTTATCCCTTTATGTTAAGTTGAGATAGACATAAGGATGTGCAATTTAAAGTCTTCGGTCATATCACAACTTAGTCTAATCAATTCAATTTGGGGGTTTCAGAACCCATACTAACTCAACATTCCTTTTCTTGTATGGGCATGAAAAAGAGTAATGTCCAAGACGAGAGCAATAATGGCAACATATAGAATCAACCTCAAGTCTTTTTCTATGGTTTTGTTCTAGGTTGTTCTTTGGTACAAATGTGGCTTGATGTGCTCGTGTCTTTCTCCAACTAGGTTGTTGATGAGTTTTCCCTTTGGGCTTATAACCTAGTCCTCTTCTCCCTATTTGATGATAGGAATTATCCAATATTCTATCAAGGATTCCATTGTTGCTTAACCTACTAACTTCTTGTTGCAACTTTACGATCTCATCCATTCTTTTCTTAATATCTAGTTTTGCTTGATCTAGATTAGATGATAAAGAATTCCTTTCTTTTACTATGCTATCATAATCTAGATGTGTACACAAAATAGGTTGTTTTTGAAAGTCATTTAACTTTGCAAGTAATTCAACCTTTTCTTGATATAGAAGATCATAATTTGTTTCTAGAGTAAAAATCTTCACTTCACTACTACTTAGAGATGATTTCAAAGTACGCTTTTCAGAAACAATGTCATCTTTTTCAAAACCAAGAGTATTCAATTTAGCATATAAATCGTCATTTTCAAATGTAAGAGCAAGAAGTCTAGCATTTAACTCATCGTTTGTTTTACTAGATTTCTTTAATTTCTTCTTGCACTCAATATACTTATTATGAGTTTCTTCAAGACTAGAAATTAGCTCTTCTTTTGATAAGTCAAGAAGGCTTACCTCTTCTTCTTCCTCCTCATTGGTTGTAGCAATGAAACAATTCTTATGGACCTCTTTCTTCTTTTCTTTCCATGGACAGTCGATTGTTGTATGGTTCGTTCCTAAACACCAATTGCAGCTTGTTGAAAGTTGGTCCAAGTTGCTCCTTTGTCTGCGGTTGTAGTCACCTCCTCCCTTCATTCTTCAAGACCTGGTTAGGGTTCCTTGAAGCCTGCTCTGATACCAATTGAAAACTACTAGAGGGGGGTGAATAGAGTTTTATAGATATTTTAACAATTATTTAACTCAAACAACCACAATGAAAATATTGGACAAGGAGACACAGGGTTTAGAGTGGTTCCAACTATAGCAAATACTATAGCCGTCAGTCCACTACCCGGTTGCTTACCCAACCGGGATTTGAAAAGAAATTTATTTTATTACCTCGCAAGGACTTTACAGAAAATACAATTTCTTTTCCCAAACCCTTCAAGCAGCCTTCACCTAGAAGTAATCGCCCAACCTTGAAGCAGCCTTCCCTTGAAGTAGATGCACCAACTCTCGTTGCATCAGCCTTCTGAAGTAGCTTCCCGTGCGATAGCCTTCTTGAAGTAGCTTGAAGTCCCCTTCTCCTCCTGAGAAGTCAACCCTCTCCAATCCGCAGCCTCCAACCCTAGGAGTAGCAAGGAGAGTACAAAAGATACAAAGGAAAAAGAGAGAAAATAGAAATTACAACTTATCCTTTGAAGCACAAGGCTTGATTTGCCTATATCAAGCGTGTAGATCTCCTAACCAATGTGTATGGAAATGTGATTGTAGTGGATAGGAGATACTAGCCTATAGGACACGAAGTGGGAGCAATAGGAATGAATGGCAAGTGTAGGAATTGCTCTATTGCTCTAAAACAGATTGCAAGTGAGTATTCAAGCTCAAGTATAGCACAAGTATAGCTTAGGTCTGTTTTGGTGTCCTAAGGCATGTCCTATCTATAGGAATGGCCTATGGATACTTAAGGACGTTCTAGACAACTTCTAGGGGCTTCTAAGTGCTTAACTAGCCGTTAGATATAAGTTAGGTGCATTAGTAACGGCTAGTTACTTTATTCTGCAGTTGCTGTCAGAGACCATCTCGGTCGACAATTTGTCGACCGAGATACCTACTCGGTCGAAGTTTTGTCGACCGACAGGCTCTCTGGATTAACGTTCATTTGCAACTGCCAACTACTTTGTCAGCTGTGTCTAACGGCTACTTGGGTCAATCTCGGTCGAGAAGATTGTCGACCGAGAGTGTCTCGGTCGAGGAGTTTGTCGACCGAGAGTGATCCTGTTTCAAGGTTTCAATTTAGGCATTAATTATGTGTGTGAGTGTGCATAAATGATCCTATTTAAATGGGATGACATGTCCAACTATGGTGTTTGGCTAGGGAAAATCTAACGCTTGATTTACATGCAATTCTAAGTACTTGTACATTATATATTTGTACAAGTTTTTACAACAATGATTACATTGCATGAAAATATAAACAATTTAGCTTGTGGATTTTCCCTAGTTGCTTTGCCATCCATCTTAGTCCTGCACACTCAAGTAGCTCGTTAGATTAATAAGAATGAAATGTTTGTCATCATCGAAACAAAGGGATTTATCATAATGTCCAATTTATCCAACAATACCCATCGCATGTTGTCAGTAAAGCCTACCCTTTTGATCAATGTGCAATTGCCATAACGCATTGGGATGATCTTCCTTGTCTGCAACTCTTCATAGAGCGTCCTGATCTCTGAGGATAGTTGTTTAATGTGGGTAGGACAAGGGACCAACTCACCATGTGGGGTAGTAACTCCTCTCCTAGGGGACATGGCATTGATGCAAGAAGGAGGCTAAGAGAATAGAAGCTTGGGGATGACCGTCAGCACCTGGTGCAGCCTTGCTCTGAAATGTAGTATGAGTGGATTCTGAGTGTGTGAAGAAAATGACTCCACCACCCCCTATATAGCTAAACACGGTAGAGTCGGTACTACTGACTTTCAAGTCGGTGGTACCGAGTTGGCTAGAATAATACATGGTCAGTAACATCAACAACTTATGATTGGATGACGTTGATGGTGTGGATCGCCCCAAGTCGGTGGTACCGATGATGATTTGGTAGTACCGACTGGTGTCGTGGATCGGTACCACCGACCACTCGATGAAGCATGTTGTGGTGGTTGGATCACAAGCACACAGATTGTTGACGTGTCTAGTCGGTGGTACATACATTAGGGTCGGTAGTACTAAGTTGTTGAAATTGTCAGTGCTTTTGAATTTGTGGGCTCGATATACCAAACCTGGGCACATTCAAAAGTCAGTAATACAGACTGAAAAATCAGTAGTACTGAGACCTTATCAATGAGTGCTTAAAAGATTTTTAGAGACTCGTTGGTACTGACCTATTAAGTTGGTGGTATAGAGTCTGTGCTGCAGTTGCAGACAATGCACTGACCTCATTTCGGTGCCACTGATTGATAAACTCGGTGGTACTGACTTTTAAGCCCTACACATTCCAGAAACAAGTCAAGGTACCATTTTTACAAAAATTCAAGTAAAGTAATAACTAAAATGGAAATTGAACCTAAAAATAATGCAATAAAAATTGGGTTGCCTCCCAACAAGCATCTTTGTTTAGTGTCCTAGACTATACGGTCTTTAGAGCAAGAATCTATGAATGGTGCAAAGTTGCACCTCCTCTATCTATGGCTCTACCTCCCCTCCAAAATAGTGCTTAAAGCTTTGGCTGTTTACAAGGAATGACATGTTCCCATCTACAATGTTCACAACACCATGGGGAACACTTTTTCAATCACAAACGGTCCACTCCACTTGGACATTAGCTTAACCGGATGCAGCCTAAGCCTATAATTTAAAAGGAGGACTTTTTGACCTAGAAGAAACACCCTATTTAGAATGTGTCCATCATAAAGTTTCTTAGTCCTTTCCTTATATATCCTAGAGCTTTCATAAGCATTCATCCTGAACTCATTTAATTCATTAAGTTCCAAAATCCTCTTTCTACCCACTTCATCTATGTTGAAATTGAGCTTCTTCATGGCCCATTTAGCCTTATGCTCAAGCTGTATGGGTAAATGGCATGCACAACCATAGACCAGCCTAAAAGGTGTTGTTCCTGTTGGGGATTTGTAGGTGGTTCTATAGGACCAAAGATCATCACTTAGCACACAATTCTAGTTCATCTTACTGGTTGAGATTGTCCTTTCCAAAATTTTCTTCACCTCTCTACTGGACACCTCAACCTATGCTTGAGTCTATGGGTGATATGGAGTACCCACTCGGTGCTTCACCCCATAATTTCTCAGTCTAGCTCCAAACTTCCTATTAGTGAAGTGGGATTCTCCATCACTAATAATTAGGTGGGGGACACCAAACCTACAGAAAATGTATTCCTTCACAAACTCGCATACTACCTGTGCATCATTGGTGTGGGTTGGAATTTCTTCCACACACTTAGACACATAATAAATTACAATTAATATATAAATATTGGAATTAGACGACACAAACAGGCCCATAAAATCTATACCCCAAAGATAAAAAACCTCAACCTCCTAAAACACATTTAATAGCATCTCATGTGACTTAGAGATATTTCCTATACGTTGACACGCGTCACAATGATGAACAAAGTTGTACGCATCTTTAAATAAGGTAGGCCAATAAAACACTCTCTCTAAGGCTTTATCCGCAATCCTAGATCTAGCATGGTGTCCCCCTATGGATAGAGAATGATAGTGTGACAAGATGCTCTTTACCTCACATTCTGGTACACATCTTCTTAACAACCCATCCCTACATTGCTTAAGAAGAATTGGGTCATCCCAAATATAAAACTTCAATGAGTGGAAAAATCATTTTTTCTCTTGGTACCCCCAATCTGTAGAAAATTCCTAACAAGTTAGGTAATTAATAATATCTGCAAACCAAGGATCTTCAGTTTTAATTGCTAACAATTTCTCATCTGGGAATTCCTCAATAATGGGGATGGCTATATCATTTTTGTCCCCCCTTTCTAACCTAGACAAATGATCGGCTACAACATTCTCTACCCCTACCTTGTCTCTAATTTCAATGTCAAATTCCTAAAGAAAAAGAATCCACATAATCAATCTGGGTTTGGCATCTTTATTTTGTAACAAGTATTTAATGGAAGCATGGTTAGTCCAAACTATCACTTTATCCCCAACTAGGTATTGGCAGAATATTTCAAAAGCAAACACTACCGCTAGAAATTATTTTTCAGTAGTAGTGTAATTCATATGTGCATCAGTTGAAGTCTTTGATGCATAATATATGACAATTGGAGTCTTGTCTCTGTGTTGACCCATCACAACTCCAACTACATAATCTGATGTGTCACACATCAGCTCAAAGGGAATGCTGAAAGATTCCCCTTACATAATAAAATTCATCCATAAAAACCTTTAAGCACCACTCTACCATGTCAGAAAAAATGGTAAGCATACAATATTGAAATGTAGCAGGGGCGTTACAAAGATCAAATGGAATCTGTCTGTATGCGAATGTGCCATAAGGGTAGGTGAAAGTGGATTTCTCCTAATCCTTAGGCTCTATGGAAATTTGATTATACCTAGAATACCCGTCAAGAAAACAAAATTTGAATGACCAGATAATCGTTCCATGATATGATAAAAAAAGGTAAAGTAAAATGATCTTTAAGGGTGGATGCAATTAACCAACAATAATCTATGCACACTTTCCATCCTATCACTAGACTAGTGGAAATCAATTCATTAGAACACATTAGTAGTGATCCTGATTCCCCCTTTCTCAGGTACTACCTGGGTAGGACTAACCCACATTAAATTAGAAATTGTGTAGATTATATCTACCGACAGCAGTTGGGCGACTTCCTTCTTCACCACCTTAGTCATATTTGGATTGAGACACCTCTGAGGTTGGAAAATTGCCTTAGATCCTTCTTCGAGCCAAATCTTGTGTTGGCACAAGATTGGAGAGATCCCTTTTATGGCAGCTATGGACCACCCAAATGCAGCTTGGTTGTTTTTCAGAACAGTGAGTAGCTTTCCGTGCTGTTCATCACACAAAGAAGATGACATGATCACTGGGAGCTTTTCCTCTACAAATAAGAAAACATATTTTAGATGTGGCAGTAATGGCTTCAGTTCTAAGTCAGGTGGGCTCAATAGAGATGGGACCAATGGTGGGGGCGGTGGTCCAAGGTCTTCAAAGCATCTTGCATAGTAGCAAGGTACCACCTTCAACATCAAAATGTACTCCTATAGACAGTCGTTGCGGATGTTGTCCTCCATTCTATTCATCAAGCATGCTTCTAAGGGTAGCTTGGGTGATGACTGCATCAGAGAATCAACTTTGGCTTCTTCTTCGATAACAGGGTCATAGTCCTCTCATTCATCTTTCAGGTAGTGCATTGCTTGAGTCAGTGAGATCACCTTTGTATTTTCTAAGATGTCTACCGCTAGAGTACCTCTTTCTACTTTAGCCATAACATGGGCCATATCTAGGAACAACTTCCCTATAAATAGAGAAACTTTCTATCCATGTGTTGAAGCATGTTGCATTGCACCTTATCTCCCATGGCTTGAGAGTGCTCCAACATCTTGATCTCGAACTTGTCATCTTGGATTTCCATAGTCAAACGTCCTCTACCCATCTCAAGTATTATGCTTTCAATGGATTCAAACAATCTTCCAAGTAGAAGCTCATTGCCATGGTCATCCTGCATTTCCATCACTACAAAATCTACATGAAAGATGAACCTATCCACTTTCACCAGGACATCCTCGCATATACAATATGGCTTAACTACTGAGTTTTCTACCAACTGGATTGTCAAGTTGCTCTTCTTGGATTCCTTAAGTCTGAGCTTCTTAAAGGTAGATAGAGGCATCAGATTTATTCTCGCCCCTGAATCACATAAAGCCTCTCCAAATTTTGTCTGGCCTATGAAGCATGTGATATTGAAGCATCATGGATCCTATCTTTTAGGAGGCAATGTCCCCAAGATGAAAGTACTAACCTACTCTTTTAGAACCATGACATTAGACTCTTGTATCTTTCACTTATTTGTAATTATATCCTTCAAAAACTTACCATAAGATGGTATCTACTCAATAGCGTCTATAAAAAGAATGTTCACAAATAACTTTAAAAAATTATCTAGAAAATTCTTGAACTGTCAGTCCATCTTAGTCACCTTCAAACTATTTGAAAAGGGCACAGGAACTACAAGTTCCTTCTGGTGAGGCAGGATATAAGCCTGAGTTTTATTACCCCCAACATCATCAACTTTCTCCTCTGTAGTCTTTCAATGTGCTGACACGTTTGGTTCTTCTGCATCCACTGGTATAGTTTGATTTGTAGCTTCTTCTGCAATTGAATTGTGTGATGCATCATTCAATAGCTTCTTGCCACTATGTAGTAGAATAGCTTTCACATGATGATTCTCGAATGGTACATTAGTGTTCGCCAGAAATCCTTTTTGGGTTGGTTGCTCTAATGCACTCACATATGTCAGTATCTGAGAGATCAGTGTCTCTATGCTGCAAATACGTGTGTTATAACCCCAATTTTTGGGTTCTATTGGTGAGAAATGTAATTTCTCATATTAAAGATATTTGAAAAAATAATGATATAATTTGCTTCAAATAAATGGATTTCGTTTACAATAGCCTTGATGTGTGTGTTGTGGGATTTATTGGCTATTGGGCCCAATAACAAGGAAATAACAAAGAAAATTCAATAAGTGAATGAATAATTGAATATTTGAGAAAATGAATATGTAGAAACCTCTAGAAGGCAAATCCAAAGAGGATTTTGTGCCTCTTGGGTTCCTTGGGTACCAAGACGTCCAAGGTTGCAAAAAGAAAGCAATAAGAGAAGAAAAGATTAATTAATTTCTTTATTGAGAAAGAAATTGGAAATAATGTTAAAATGTGGAAAACACGTGAAAAGAGATATAATTGAATTATCCTTTGTGGAATTTCGTATCCCAAGGATTACTAATGATAAAAGGGAATCCCAATAAGAAAATAAAATTTAATGCAAGAGCAAATAAGAATGCAATAAGCTTTAATCAGTGTTAACTTGCATAAGAAGAAAAGACATTTATCCTTGGAACTCAAGCATGGTATACGAGTAGATAATACCAATGCAAGGTTTTCCCTCTTTGTTTGATAAGGAAAGTGAGTTCGCAAAAGAGAAGGGTTTGAAGAGCCTTTTTGGGAAAAATAAGTTATCCAATAGCAGTCTTTTCTTTATGTTTCTTTTGTGTGTAATTGAGGATATAATAACTTTGCTTAACACTCATGTGTATATATTAGGCAGGTTTTAAGTAATAGCATCGTGAAAGAGAAATTGATATATAAGGAAAAGAGGGAGTCTTTGGATTAAGCCATAAGTTGGTTTGCTTAGCAAGGAACGATGGGGCTTGGAAAGTGTTTAAGAGGAGGGAAGGATACAAGTCATATACACATGACCTAAGGGAAGAGTTTGATCGGAGGAAAAAGAACCAGGATGGAGCCACGTTATTCCTCCTCCCTTCTTGATTGTTCTAGTTTTATCCAGAGCGCTCTCCATGGTATATCTATATATATATATAGATCCCCTATAACCCTCACGTATAGAAAGTAGACACCGCCATCGCTCGTGGTCATCCAGTTCTCATCTCCACATGCTTTGTGCCCTAGACGAACTCTGGTTGAGGCACGTTGACGTCGGGTCCAGATCCTTAGGTCTTCATCCTCTCAGGAACGCTGGTGGCGTATCTTGTGCAACTCTTCTTCTCTTGCTGCTGCGGATGAGCCCGCACCTTAGGAGGGTGGCCCGAAGGCGCAGGGAGCGCCCAGGCCCTCCCTAGCACTCGTTGACCTCAGGGGGTCTGAGGAGACACGACAGACGGAGGTGCAGACCGCCGCTCAGCCAAGGGAGAGCGTCTCCTTCCATGTGGCATTCCCTGAAGGCTAGGGACGCAGCGATCCTATGTGCCTGGGTGGTGGAACCCCGTGGCCGGAGGTAGAGAGAAGTTTCTGGAGATGAGGGACCCCTCCCTGGTGGCCCGCGAGTCTAGGGAAGCAGCACTGGTCGCCGCTAGGGCACCCACGAAAGGGAGATCGCGAGGATGATGAAGGTAGAGCCGGTAGGACGGTTTTGCCCCTCGTCGGGCTACAACTTTGATCAACTTAAGGAAGGGCAAAAGGGTCTTTTCGTCATGTTTTCAAGTCACGCGAGCTTGCATGAGAACAAGGCGACGTGGTGCCCTCTCATTGGCTGTGGTAAGGTTTTCTTGCAAAAATCGTATCTAATAAACTATAGCTCTTTTAGTTATCTTGACTCTTTTAGTTATTGAACTAATAGAGACATAAATGAGAAATGCATTTCTATACCTATAGAACTTTCATCTAGAGAGCATAAATGAGAAATGCATTTCTATAATCCATGTGATGGTTATCTTGACTCTTTTAGTTATTGAACTAATAGAGACATGCATGTCTTATTTGTTGTGTAAATATGACAAGATCGTCTTCACTAGATGTAGTGGGAGGTCAACTATTCCGTTAGGACTAGTACACACTGATGTACATATACCTTTTTGGATGAATGCTAAAGGTAGTAACAAGTACCTCATTATATTTATTGATACGATTAGTAGATATCAAAATTTGTATTTTATGAAATACAAGTTTGGATCTCTTGAAGTGTTCAAGGAGATCATAAATGAAGTATGTAACTAAATTGGTAAAAGTACCAAGATACCTCGACGTCATCAATGTTGAAATACATAAACCAAGAGTTTGAGGACCTTCTGGGAGATCATTATGAAATCCACTAGAAACATATTGATATGTTAGAAAGAAGGTATCACACCCTATAAAGTTAGGGTGAAATTATCAATAAAATCTAGCTAATCTTACAATTTCTTTTGGATACATGCTTAAACACTAAACAATGTACCGTCTAAAATGGTTCAAAACACACCATATGAGATATGGCATGGGAAGTGTCCTGATGAGTCTTTGTAGTGATTAGGATTGAAAGCTTGTATAAGAAAATAGTTTTTAAAGGTATTTATCCACAAATCACATGAATGTTATCTTGTTGAATACTACTTATATTCCAGTCTGACAACAAAGTGTTTGTTGCCAAGATGGCTGAATTCCTAAAGGGAAATTAGTTCCAAAGGAATTAGTGTGAGTAAAACTAGAACTCAAAATGTTTGAGACAAACAAGAAAACATAGAACCTAAAGAGGTATGATACGGGCAAGGAGAATCACAAGCTGTTGTGGAATCTCCAGTTCCTTATGTAATCACAAAACTTCTAGTTCTAATAGAACACACCTTGAGTTTGAAAGATTGTAATATCTAATAACTCAAAAGGGCGACGAGTTGATCATAGAGATGAGTCAACAACCTACCTAGAAACTAATGAGGAACCAAATTTTGATAAATGGCTTCAGGCCATAAGATCAATGACAGACTCCATGTAAACCAACAAGGTATGACCTTGGTGGATCCACTTGAAGGGGTAAAACCTATAGGTTGCATTTGGGTCTTTGTAAGAAGATGAACATGGAAAGGTAGATTGGTTGCACAGAGTTTCAAACTAGTTCAAATTGATGAACGTGATGAAGCCTTTCACCAGTTACCATGGTTAAATACATCTAGATCATGCTTGCTATTGTACTATGAGATTTGGCATATGGATTCTAAAAACATTTTCCTTAATTGGAATAATGAAGAGGATGTGTATGTGACACAACCTAATGGTTTATATATCCACTTATGCAAATAAAGTCTATAAACTACAAAGGTCAATGTGAGAATTGAAGCAAGCATCTCAGAGTTGGAATCATCGATTTGATAAGGCAATCAAAGGGTTTGACATAAGTTAGAATGAAGATGGGATATGTGATTATAAAATATTTAGTGGGAGCATATTGATATTTCACATAATGATGGGGAATAATGTCCTTATCCTACAAATGATAAAACCTGGCAAGGAAAGTACCTTCTATATGAAGGGTTTAGGCAAAGCATCCTATGTGATAGGGATCAAGGTCTATAGAGATAGATTTTGGAAAGCTTATTGACCTAAGTAAAATCACATACATTGGTAAGATGCTAAAGGTTCAACATGCAAGACTCAATGACATAAAATTTGTCCATGTTCCATGGAGTTAGTCTCCCAGGAGCCTAGTCTCCTAGTTCTTAAGAAGAATAGGGACACATGGATAGATGCCATTGGATCTATCTTGAATGAAATGATATGTACTTATCCTGTTATCTCATATGTATTGGACATGATGATAAGATATTTGGGAATCTCGTATGTATTGGACATGATGAGAGGATATCCAGTCATCTCATATGTTCTGACATAATGAGAAGACACATATATACCTACCTAGCAATCCCATATGTATTGGACATGACGGGAGGGAATATGTCAAATACTAGTAAGAGTCAATGGAATACCATAATGAACATCCTTATGTGCTTGTGAAGCACTTATAAGATTGGTTCTTTGGTTATGGTAATAAGGAAGAGTTGGATGTAAAGGGTTACACCCATGCAAGATTTCCAATTGACAAAAAAGATTGTGATAGTGTTTGACATTAAATGAAAATTGTAAGCTAGAAAGATTTCTGAGCTAATGATATTTGTTCAAATCTACAATAGAAGCTTAGTATCACTATTTTATAAGAACAATAGAGGATATTGTATGGATCAAGAAGTTCATATGGGTGAACTTATGTGAGGTTCCAAACCATTGATGTCACAGTAGAAATACTGATGGCAACAATGGAGCTACTAGTTAGGTTGAGAATCTTAGATAGTATACTACAACACTTCCATCTCATATGAATAGTCATACAATGAAGAGATGTAAAAATTGTAAAATATTTACTTAAGGAAAACGTTGCTAAACCCGTTATAAAAGCACTTACGCAACAAAAGCATGAAGGTCATGTTAGGTCACTCAGGATGAGATCCGTGGGTGATTGTCTCTAAGTGCAAGTGGGAGTCTATTGGTATGTATGCCCAGAGAGCCAACCATATGATGATTGGGATATGACATTAGATACCTGATTTGATAATAATAAAGGCAATCTTCTGATTTATTTTGTATATTCAGTTATGAGATAATGAATTACATAATAAATGTCTAGAGGGATATATTACTCAATGGCGTATGTCTTCAAGTACGTGACTTGTAAGAATGAGATCATACAGATGTTAAGAGTGTATACATTCTCATTATGCTTATAATTGATTGTTATTTTGGAAGGTAGATAGACAACAATAACACATAAGATCAGAGTGTGAGTTGGTTGATGACTAAATCTCATTAGTCATGATATGGAAATATCAAACCAAGCACACAGATACATGTTAGGGAATAGTGTATCAGATAGACCCATTGCGAGACTAACACATGGAAGCCATCATCACGTGTAAAGTGGCAAGATCACCTCCTTACTAAAATTTAAAAGAAGTACAAAACATCCAACTTTTTTAGAAAGATAAAAGATATTGAGAGATGCATGTATAATATTGCAAGTAAATAAGCATGCACCAAATACATATAGAATGTCAATATCAGCAGAAAAACAATGAAATAAAGTTATTACATGGCTTTCTTGATAGTTCACTTAATAAATTTTTTAGAAGAAAAAAGATAGGAAAAATAGGGATCTAGCTTTAGAAACCAAGACATTCTTCAGAAGAAAATTTGAGATCTACTCCTGGTGCCGATTTTCTTGGACTTGGTCTTCACCTTGTTCAACACCTGGGTGGTTGGGAAAAACACCTAGCAAAAGGGAAAGGAAAACAAAGTATGTGTCAATAAATATCAATAGGATATCAAGGTAAAGAAAACATGTAAATAAAGGCTAGTTTTCATCATAAGATGAAGATTTCAACAGTATGAGGATATTTTTAATAGATGCTTGCCATAACAATATATAGCCGACAAGGAGTAGCTCAAGTGGTCAAGCACGATGTCTCCTCATGAAGGGACCCAGGTTCGAATCCCAGTTGTCACCTTGATTTACAACCCTCCCGGGCGTTCAGCCTCCGCCACGGGCATGGGAGAAGGGGGGATAAATCTTTCTCTCTTAATCCCAACAATATATATAAAAAATTTGCATGCATGATAATTATGACTACCTTAACTAAGTAGAGTTGAGGCACCTACTGGACCTCAACCTATAGGTGAGGGGGGAATTAGTACATTACCAGTCACCTACACAAATTTTTATGGGGGAGAATAACATTCCATTGGGCAAACTATTACATGCCCCATCTATGGGTGGTTCTAAATAAGTACCACTAGTATAACTAAATAGTCCACAAAATCACCATGCTAGAAAAGAAATCATGGCAAGTAAAAGCTTCATATCAATTAGAACATGGTAGTGGGGTACAAGACCCAAGAAAAAGAATATCATTACCAATTTTGAGGTAATTTAATAAGAGGAATTAGGGTTCATCTAGTGCCTCATTAGGGAATATAGGGTTTGGTTTGAAAATATTTCAGCTTAGGGTGTAAGAATGCACATACATATAGAGGGATTTCACATACATAAATAGGGTTTGCACATACCTCTCTTATTGATATCAATTACTAACTTTCACTACTTTAATTGAGTCCAAGTTCCACTTTGCCTATTTTCAATGCATTAACATATATTAGAGTACATAATGCACATTAATGTATAGAAACCCTAATTTCAAAACTTTTTAGCAAAACTCAGATTTATATTTTGAAAATATCACCAATGAACTTATTGGGTTCTCATAATCAAGAAAACATATTTTATGTTAATTTTGGAGTTATGATGATTAAGATGTAATTTTTATGGATTTTATCCATCAAATTCATTTTACAAAAATCACCCTTCATCAAACCATGAAATCAGACCTTTTTCAATTTGAGCCAATCAAGAAATGACAAATCAGAATTCTTTGAGAGAGAGGAAGAGTGAGAGTGAGGGAGAAAATACCATTTGACCCAAGATCAGAGTTAGAGATGCATAGGTAACCAAACTACAGCTGCTAGAGAAGGTAAAATAGAAAGAAACCAAAAACTTAGAAGAACATGGTAAATAGAGATGAAGATCATCGATTTTAAACATACAAGCATGAGTTTTAAGCATGTAGTAAGAAATATATGAGAAGGGGGCTATAAAAAGTACCTCTAGGAAGGTAAGAAGGACCAAACAACAAGGATCCCAAGATTAGAAGGTTTGGTTGCTCCAAGACAAGCTCCTTTCTTGAGCAAAGATCACCTTCTCCAGTTTATAGGTGCAAACCCTAGCAAAAGAGCATGGAGATGAGATGTTTTAGGGCTCTAGGTGGAGTTTTACCATGTTAGGTCATGGTTCCAGATTGGAATGAGGTGGAAGAAAGACTAAAAACATGAAATTAGGGACGAAAAGGAGGAAGCTTACTATTTTTGGTCAAAATCACCAAGAAGGATCTTTATAAACCCTAAATATAGAAAATTTGGAACCCTAGGAGCCTTCTTCACCAAGGTAAGCACTCTCTTTTACCTTGGGACAACACCTTCATGGCCAAATAGAGTAGGAACGATGCTCTAAGCTGGGGGAAAGAGAAGGAGAGGATTTCTTCTTGGATTGTGAGGTGGGAAGGGGTAGACATGGCTTTATAAAGAAGGGGGCAAGCATGAGGTGTCTATGGGATTTTCCATGTGTCCTTAGCCTAGGGCTTAGTGGCCATGCAAGAGGACAACTCATAGAGATTTCTTGTATCAAGTGTTGGTCCTAAAATCCCATGGATACTTCTAGTCCATCCCCACCGTCCTCCAATCAAAGAAATAACCCCATTGGCGGATAGCTTTTAAAGATAAGCTCATTTATAAAGAGCGTAATCCCTAAAGTGCCCTTGGAGAGAAACACCTTCAAACCAAGGTACAACTTGGCTCCCCATGGTTAAAAATCTCAAGAACTGTAAGGGAATATCTAAGGATTATAATGCATGTGATAATTTGCAAAGAAAACCTACCAATTCGGTAAATTGCATAAAAGTCCAAAATATTCCTAAAATTGCATAACTTGCACAAACAACATCCAAATTGAACAAAATTTGAAATTTAAGAACATTTTGTGATTTCAAAACACATAAAAAAGTTATATTAAGGTTTAGAACACCTATTAAGGTCCTTAAATAGACTTTCACTGATGTATTTGTGCATAAACCCTTTTATTGGTACAAATAGTGAATAAATGTTCACCAAACCACTATAAATTCCACTAATTAAACATGAATGACATAAAGGACAGAAATGAAAGGGAAACTTGGGAAAAAGGGTTACATGGAGATTACATCTAAGATTTAGTATGTTACATAATGGAAGTCATAGTCAGGTCTCGCAATGATGGTGGCGGTTGTGGTTCTTAGACCTAGAATCACTGCACTCATCACATGTCGTTGGGTACACTTTGACATCATCAAACATAGTCCTGAAACATGGGTTATTATAACGGTGATGATTGGGTGAATTTGACACATGGGGTATGACTATGAGTGATAGATATGGGGTTTGTCCCTCCAATAGGAGTATGATATCCAAGGCCTCTTGATTAGTGAGACTGAGAAAAGTATGTACATACGCATGGGAGTTAATATATGATATTGAGCTTACATATATCTCATGTAGTTTTCTCTGGTTCAAGGAAAAAGATTGAGTAATAATGAGGATGACTACTCCATAACTCTAGTTCAATTTGGATATCAGTGGCAAAGAAATATACAAATAATGTAACACCATATAGAGATTGTAAGTTGAAGTTGATCCCCAACTTTCTATTCACTTGGGTAGCAATGACGTGTGACTAGGCATCAGTATTTGATTATGATGTCATAAGATAGTTATAGACATTCACTGCCAACAAGATACGAGACCTATAGGGTTACACACATAGGAACTCATCTTGAAGAGGAGTTTTATCTTGAATGATAATTGAATTGATTACGAAAGTGTTTAGGTACTTCAATTCATGCAATGGATCAGCTGACTAGACTGCCAAAATGATCGGTTCAAGGGTTGAGACTATTTTTTGGAATGTCATGTTCATTGTATTGTACATTGGTTGGAATTCTGCCTGACCTGGGTTGTAAGATGTCCATCTTGCTTGTACAAAATGACCGTCTAGCTTGGTGTGAGACACCTATCTCTATTGCACCAAAAGGTTGTTTGATTTGGTGTGAGACGCCCATCTTAGTTGCACCAAATTCCCGTTTTGGGGGTATGTCAAGTTGAGTACTAATTGGAATTGAATTGCCAATACATGTGCATAAATGGAAGGTGTGATGACCGTTTCGCTTAGAGAAACAACCATATCGCATGCGAGATGACCGTCTCGCTGGGCGAGATGACCGTCTCGCTGGGCGAGATGACCGTCTCGCTGGGCGAGATGACTATCTCGCTGGGCAAGACGACTGTTTTGTCACACACAGGTTGTCAAACTTCTAGAAAAGTTGTAAAATTCAAGATCTTCTTATTCTTTCCACTCCTGCTTTAGTCCTGCATTGTATGGGGACTAAGAACCCTGACCCTAAACTATTCTATATATAGAGGGGTATTGGGGGCTACCCAAAATACAACTACTACATAGACAATTGAGAAGGAATTGATCTGACAATTGTTGTCCTCTCCAGTTGTGGTAACCACGAGAGCGCAGGCAATTCCAACCTAGCTAGGGAGGGATAGACACAAGAGAGAAACAACTGAGGATCATTATCGTGGGAGATCATGTTGGTGACTAATACACCAACGGGAGGGGAAACTCCTTCCTGTTTGTTCCTACATGACAACATGAGTTCTAGTTGTTATGTTTGGACTACTCTAGAGGCAGGAGTTTGTTGGCTACTGCTAGGAGGGAAACATCAAATTTTAGTTGGTGGCGAGATATGAGGAGGCGCTATAATAGTTGTCCAAGTCTAATATGTTTATAGGAGTAGTCAGACGAGTCTGAGTGAGACTAGAAACTGCACAACCACCATCCAAGACAATGTGTGCATATACATCAATGAGGATTGTCACTGGACTTGCTCCAAGAGTAGGTATATCTTTGTGAAACCATCATCCTTCCCATTGCATAGTTATTGACGCGATCTACTGATTAATGGGAAATATGTTAGTAAAATTTTTGTTTCCATTTCCTATCTGATGTTTTATTTCCCTATAGAAACATGTACCCATTTCTACTTCTAGCATCCCCTTGATGTTTCATTTTGTAGAGTACAGCCTTGAGTGCAGCAGATCTTCATTTCACAACTAAAAATTTGATAAAAACACATATTAATTCTAATTTATGAAGTACACTATGAAAAACATGTAACCAGTGTTTAAGAGTAATATTAAAGTTTCTTGGAAAGAACATGATAATGGACAATAACTACAAACAAGGAAAGAAAGCTTAATGCCTTTCTTTTATACCAACTATTTTTTAGATTTCTTTATCCATCATATCCACATTAGGTTGCATAATGGATCTCTCTATATTATGTTCAAGCTTTGTCAACATATTATTACCAAACATGAAAGTAGTATAGATAGGATCAATATCTCAACCAAGTAAGTAAGTAGCCAAGCATTCATACGAGCATACATACAATCAAGTCAATACCATATTAGGGTGAAGCGGAAAACTTACCTTGTGAGTAGAGCATAAGTTATGACCCAATTCTAGTGATGGTCCAAACCCAAGGGACCTAAGAGATAAGAAGGAATAATAGGGTCTTAAATTAGTAGGGTACTGATATTATAAACATCATACGAGTCATGTGGATGTTTCCCTAGATCTAAGTTTCACTTAGTTCAAACATAGTGTCCAAAGTCCTAACAATGCATATATTACATAACATAGCCCAACTATCATGATTATACCCTAGGTCTAGGTGAATCCTCCATATGATGAGAGATACAAAACAAAAACAAGTCTAATTTAGATGTGTGTAAAGCATGAGGTTTATAATATTACCAGGTTCTAATCATGCAATATTACATGTAGTCGTGTTACATCAATTTAGTGATACATAGCCTCATGTCCAAGTCATATGATCATGAAAGAACATAGGTCAGATTAAGGGGGATTTTCGTGCTACAACATGGTAAACGTACTGATTTGATCTAGGTGCAAATAGACATCTGCATAAAAGTCACCTTTCATCATATAGAAACAAACAAGATCAACTAGAACACTTTAATGCCCAAAAGTGAGCACTTGAGATCTTATAAGGCAATTAATCTTATTTGTACAAGATCATGGTTCAAAAGAGGTTTCAAGGCCACACAAACATCTTTGAGCAACCTTTAGATCCATAAAAGTATAAGGTTTACCCCACATCACCAAAGGCCATATTAAGACACATTAAGTGTCACAAGACATTCATTAGGGTCCAAGAAAGGCCATCATAGAAAAATATTGCATTTTAGGATGTAATATACTGATTTAAAACATTCAAAGAGATTTAAAGAACCCTTGAACAAGTTTTATCACAAAAGAAGTGGCCTTTATAAAAAACCATTTTAGGTCATTTAAGCAATATTGCGATGCAACAAATAGTAAAGTTCCAATCTTGAAGCTTAAATATGTTCAAGTGACTACTCTTAGGCCAATATAAGATTTTGAGGTATAAAAGAGCAAACTTGAACGTTAAATAGCATCAAATATTTCAAAAAGACATGAAAAGTATACATTTTGTAATATTAGGAGCAAACCAACATGATTTAGGTTATGAAATTAGTTTCATGGATAGATCTCATTGTGAGGATAAAAATTCATATATTATACGCCCTATTTGGATAATGGGTGTGGAATATATCATTTTTTATAGTTTTATCTCAAAAATGAAGATCTGGGATCGTTGAATCTTGATCCAGCAATTGGGGGTGGAACACACTGCCCGGATGGTGCTGACACCCACTGGTGCCTCCCGAACTCCCTTCACTGCATGGCCTCACTATGCATCACTCACACTTGATTGGGAGACTCTCCCTACCATCTGTGGTTCCCCATCGATGTTGACCACACACAGGGTGTTTGCTAGCAGTCTGGGTTGCCATCCATCCCCACCTAACACTGACAACTATCTACACACGCTCAACCAGTAGAAGAAGAATCAGTGCAATGGTGCAACGTTGCTGCACGTCGTAGCGAGGAGCCAAGAAGCAAAGGTCAAGCATGATCCAACTACAAAACCGGATGTTCATGCTTGGTTGGCATCATAAGCGGGCTAGTGGCCTAATTTTGGGCCAAGGGGCTACATGGGAGAAATGCCCAAAGAAAAGGTTAGGCAGCCGCCGCCATGAGTGGATAGGAGGAAGAGCTCGAAATACAAGGGGCTAGGGTTCACAAAAAGCAAAGGAAAGAGGGGAAAACGAATATGGGGGGGGGTTAAATAGGAAGCTTTGGGGGACTCAAAGGTGTCAAAATGGCTGAAAAAGGTGGTGTCAAACATGGAGTAGGTGGCACCAATGTTGGTTGCACCGGGGAGTAGTATATAGGTTGAAGAAGAATAAGTGGTCGTCGGATAGGGCCGTGGTCCGAGGCTCCAATATCCAAATGTCAAAAACTTCTATTTAAGAATTCATGACTTGTTATTGGGTGGTCAAGACAACTTTGGGTTGCCTAGGGAGAGAGGCTTTGCGGGCTGCATGATCTTGGTTGTTTTGGGTCCACGAAGCAAAACAAGGCCCGAATAGGCAGGAAAAAGTGGTTAAAAGAAAGATCCAAGGTCAAGAATTCAAATGGGCACAACTTACTCATAGTTGCTCTGATTTTGATTATATGGCATGCCTTAGAATCATGAGAATGATATCTACAAGATGAGTGTTAGAATAGGACAATGCAAGGATATTATCAAAATCTGAAAGAGTAATAAGGTGTGATATGAGTCTAGAAGTTGAATTTTTTTATCAAATTGAGTATAACCATGGTGTCACAAGTGTATTGGACCAATCAATTATTCATCAAATTATGTTCGATCATGAAACTAAAGAAAATTGGAAGAAAAAAAGATCAAGGTAGTGATAGATGGGTCATATATTTAGGAGAGAGAAAGTCCCACTCCATCATAGTGAGGGTGGCTTCATCTCACATCAGTGCACATAATAATTTTGACAGGCTTGAACTCTGAACTCAAGAATGGGTTTTATATGACCTCATGGGACAAAACTAACTAAAGGGGCTCTAGATATGATACTAATTCAGAGGCCATGGTCTATAGACCAAGGCACTATTATAGATTCAAAAATAACTATTGATTTCACCGACCAACATTATACTCTGCTTCTTACATTGTTCTCATCAAATACAATTCAAGAAAACTTCTCCATGGTCACCCATCCTAGTACAACTTTGAGTGCAACAGACCTATATATCGAGTATATGTTGATGTAATTCCATAAAAGGAAATGTGCCATGTTGATATGGGTAGTTCAATCATTCTATTTTCTACCATTTAATCTATTTCCTAAAATCCTCAGATGCTACAAGGGGTTGCTAGAGTAGAGGAGACTTAGTTTGACTATTTAACTAAAGTAGACATCTTTTTTGGATGATGGTTTTCCATACAATCCTTTGAGTATGCAACAACTAGGGAAGGAGGATTTTAGGGGTGATGGCGATGCATAAGAGATGGATGTCACCATTAGGGATGGTGAATACATTGTTATAGCCTAGTACTGAAGTCAATGTTATATTTTATGATGATGTTTCTAGGTATTCTCTTCATGTTTCATGCTACCAACCCTTTAATATTCCTAGAGTAAATCATCATGATTGTATTTAGTATAAAAAGAGTAAAATGAAGTTTTTAAGGAAAATTTAGAAATGAGAATTAAAATTTTCTATTAGCTAAATCAAAGCAACATGTGCCAAAGTCCACAACATTGTGACAATTGAGTTTGAAAAGCTCACAATTATAAGATTAAAATTGCATAGAGATTGTTAGGAAATTCAAACCACTTTTTGTATAAAAGTCTTTATAGGAATCCTAGTCAACCTAGCCAAGAATAATGTGAGGAGGATCTAGTTCAAAATGATTTGAGGTAGTGATTGATGAGTAATGACATACTCAAAGGTAGAGATTGCTACGATACATTTTGAATGTTGATACAATGGACTTCTATCTTTTTCAATTATCATAAATTGAAGGATTCTAATATAATTGATGATGGGCATGTACATGTAGATATAATATCTAGATTTTGAGTAGGATGACACTAGATAGCATTAGTTGTGCCTCTTTAGTAATTATCATAAAAATTTTGGGTTCTGATACAATTGATGATGCACATGTACATTTAAAGAAAATATCTAGATTTTGAGTAGGATGACACTAGACAACATCAGTTGTGTCTATTTAGTAAGAATAAAGAATGACACATGTAGATGTAATCATTTACAAGAGAAATTTTGAAGGATGACATATGAGTCATTATTTTTGGTTTAACAATCATATATAGTTGACTTGTATTAGAGTGGATAATAAGATAAGTTAATGTAAACAATGGCTTTAACCATTTAAAATGATAACAAAGTATATCAATTATTGCTAATTTACTGATTAGTTATTAATCACACATGACACAAAGTGATTTTGAGATGTACATTTTACTATTATTATATGAAGTTTATGCATCAACAAAATATTCTTTAGCTTCTTTTGAATGATCTAAACAAACAATTTTACATATATTATTATACCTAGAGAAAATCTTTAATTTTGAAAAAAGATGTTTGTTACGTATGATGACTAAATTATTCTAGATAAAAATTCGATTTACATTTTTTTAATTCCTATGCATCATCCTCAGAATGTTGTAAACCTCACATCTACTATTTTATGTTTAGAAAAGGACATGTGTTGCACAAAAGTTCATCATCATGCATGATCCAATCAGTATCTCTAATAGTAAAGAGATGTAGCCTTATGCACTTCACCAACACTTCATAGGTTGGTTTTAGGTTGTGTTAGCATTGTCCTCTCAATGAATATTATTCAACAATTTTATCTTTGTACTATGCAAGTTCAAAGAAACTGCTAAAGGTAATCGTATGGGAAACTGGGTTCATGTAATGCATGCTAAATATATAGAATAATAAGAGAAACATAATATGTAACCTGGATTAAATTAAAAAAGTATGAAGATAACTATATCCACTATGATCAATATTCACATTTGTGAATGAGCCTATAATCAATGTCCATTTACTAGACTACTTCAATTGTTCATCAAAATACATGTGGAGCCTTGCATATTTTTTACAAGTATGGAAGCCACGCATGAGAAAAGTGGTCACAAACAAGCAGATGATCATACCAAAATTGATAGACATGAATAAGAAGACAGTCACACATGAATATAAAGACTAACACACACATTATAAAATTACCACACTTGAACAAGAAAGTTGAAGGAAATGAATGAGAAAGCCATTTAAGGATCATGAATGAAGTGGGACACTGATGTGGTAATTCTACTACATAGAATAAATTCACCTAGGGAAGAATCCCTAGGAGTCATTTGGATGATGTATATAAATGTGTGATTGTATCTAAAAGTAGTATTCTAAGTACTAGTTGTAAATTATGTGGTGTTTGGGTACTCCATCACATAGTTGATAATTACTAGTATTTCATAGTTGATAATTACTAGTATTTCAGTTCTGGTATTTGCCCAATTATGAAATTTTCATTTATAAATTACAATTGTATTATCGTGAATCTAAATTCCATGATGTCTCTTACCATCACATGCTTCCCGTGTCTCTCTATCTCCACTGATTCAATTCTCTCTCCTTGCGCCCATAGTTGGATGCCCAACATTGGTTTGTATTGTCTCTTTTTGAGATTGTACCTCATCCTTCACTCCCTCATCCACTAGCTCTTTATATCTTCCTTGTTGTTCACCCTCCTCTGACTCTTCCTCCATTATTCACCCCAAATTCTTGCACCACCCCTTGTTTGACTACTTCCTCCCTTCAGTCTTGTCATGTCCTCCTATAGTACACCACCTCTTCCTTCCTCCATCATCACTCATACCCCTCTACCATAGCTGCATCTCTTACCTCCTCTGTCATTCCTCATCCTACCTACAATATTTCCCATATAGCTTAGTCATTCCTCCATCACTCTCCACCCAACTATCAACAACAACAATCAAGATGGACAAATACAATTCATAGGACCTTATCTGGGTGGGGGTTGAGAGGGTTATCTGTGGTGTTTTGAAATTTAGAATGTTTACACTGGTATGCACACCAATCATTTTGGAACAGTAGGATTTAGTGAATGTATTTAACTCCTAATAAACAACTACATATATACTACCAAGTGTTGCATCCAAATGACACTCTAAAGTTTTATCAAAACCATGTGCAATAGTCACTGCCCACAAGTAGACCTATCTTATCAAAGTACAAATGAAGATTGAATCCCATGGGAAGACCTTAATAAGAAACTTTCTAGTTTTATAATTATATTATCCTAAATTATTTTTTCAAATCAAATATGAAAGTGATAATTTATATTCCATTAAGTGTACAATAGCAATCATTTGATTGTGATAATCAGAGAAATATTTTGTTTAGACAAGGGACAATGATGTTGTACTATAGATAACTCCCTTTTGTAAATTGTGGATGTGATGTATACATTTTTATACTTAAAAAAGCATCGATTTGTATATGTGACGCAAGTCATTAGTCCCACAAGTATAAAAATTTGAAGTAGATAAGGCCATATCTGAAGGGATCCTTCAGTATTAGGAAGAATGAATACATGTTTTCATTAGCCCAGGTTTAAAAGATGTTTCAATTGTATATAAATATATATATATAAATACAAATTAAATACATACATGTTAAAAACTCTAAATCAATTATCAATTGCTTTTTTGGAATTCTAGGCTCAAGGTTCTGCACTCAATAATTTCAAATTGATCCTTTTGATAATCCTCATGCAAGTCTTTACTACAGCGTGCATTAAAATCTCTACTAGCAGTAGAGAAAAACTACCCTAACGTATTGATCTAACATTGTTGTGCCTAATTCCTAAGATCACAATACAAAGATCTCATAATTGATGTAGTTCATTAAATCAGTTTGGACAACAGACCTGGTAGCCTTGAATGAATTCTACATTCTCTAGGTGCACCTTGCTGGTATTCATGGTAGAGCATAAAATGCAAATAAAAGTTGGCCAAACAATAAAGCATGTATTCAAAAGACATTCACCAAATGTTATAAACTAAATTTGCACTAAGTATGAAGAAAATCATGATTGATATGATATGATGTGGGTCCTACTCCCTGTTCTCATGTTATAAGGAACTACTCGTCCATGGTGGAGTTTTGCACTAAGATGATAGAAGCACCAACGAAGTTCATGATCTCAATATAAAAGCATATACTAGATATAAACTAGAAGTGTAGGAAGATCCTAGATGATGCTTAGAGATAGACCATAAAAGGGAACATCTACCCCCTATTTACTTTTAGGGCTAAACTGAGACTAGGGCTTGGTATTTTCTTCTAGGAAGGCTTAATCTGGTCTGGGTTAGTCAAGAATCGTATTTGGTTGGTCATCCCATAACATCCCCATTTTAGGATTCAGTAACCTGCAAATCTGGACCAACTCAGTCCTACTCTGGGCAGGATTATGAATCATGGTTGGGTTAGGTTTGTCCTGGAATCATGGGTGGCCTCCTCCCCACATCCCAGCTAGGATCCTATTCCTCTCCCTCACCCCTCTCCCTTTCTTATGCTCTCATCTCCTCACCTCCTCACCTTGCCTTGCAGTGTGTGCCTGCATGGATTAACACCGCGGTGGGTTCTAGTTGTTTCTATACATATTTGATTATTCGTTGATTCTAGCTACTGAAGCTAGTTGTAATGGGGAACCGAGCTACACTGATGATGGAATCAATGTGCATGGCACCGCCCAGTTAAAAGTAGCGTGCATACGAAAAAACTATTGGTTGTGTGTGCCCCTTCTCATCTCCTTTCCCAATATGTGTTGTTATCCATTGTCTTTACCCCATTTTCTGAGCCATGGTGTTATCTTTTCAAGGAATAGAAGTAGGAGAAAACCCCTGACATCACGAGGAGTGTTCAATGGCCTTTAAATTGGTGGCCTTGTTGATTGAGTTGCTCCTACTCCAGTTGTATATTCTCCATCACATCTTCACGAATGCAATGTATATTAATGTAGTGTATCCAAAGTTATTCATATTTCTGAAGAGGTAGGAAACCGTCAATTAGTTTCATTGCCTCATTTTTTAGATTCATTTCATCCCAGGAGTATACTAACATGTTTCCTATTTTGATTGTTTTCTTCTTTATCCAACTTTATTCATCACGATGCATATTTTGTGAAGGTTCTTCCCTCATCATCATCTTTTCACTCCTATTTAGGTATTTTCCATACATGAAAGCATCCTCCCCTTACATTTATCCCTCATTAACAATTTTTGTGTTGCTTATTGTTTTGGTTTAAAAGTAGCAGTGTCTATCTCATTCTTTGCTAAACAAAAATGCCAAGTGTATTTTATTGTAATAGATGGATTTGATGCTAGTATAATATTTGTTCTAGGTTTTGACTAAAGCCCTATATGCACTACACTTTATATCATGGTTTTATGTGATATGTCATTGATGTTGAGATACACTCCATCCATTACACTATGTTGTTTATGAATGTCGTGGAATAAGTATTTTGGAAGAATGTTTGAAAATAGTCTACATTTCAAAACATCACAAAGAATGTCTAGTTGTGATTACCACTTACCCTCATACTATAGTGAGTATTAGTTTTTATGGGTAGTTTTTGGCAAGACCATATTGTAGTTGGACAATTTCTTCAATACACCTACCGTCCCAACTATAGTGCTTGCATAAATCTATTTTTTCATTCCATATTTTTCTTGAAGTCTACCCATATATTTTTACCCTATGTCCATTTTGTCTTGTTTCCTACCCTTTTGACCATATTCTGTCATGTTTCCATCACATAATTGTTGTATGCCCCCATTTATACATGTAAATATGATACATCTGTCATAATTTTAGGCATATGATGATACATGTCATTATTTTATATGGTTATATATGTATATTTAAGTTGCATTATGTCTAATCCAAATAAGGGATATCAAATTACGCCCTCCAGTGAATCTCCAACAAAATTAGGACTGATCTAAATGTCAAATACATTAGTCATAACCACATTAGGACTGATCCATACTTGTAAATGTATTGTTTCAGTCTAGTGCATGACTTGTAGTTAATGTATTTGAGGTTGTACAACATTAGGGATCATATTTACTATTTTCTATTTGTTCATTCCACATAGAGATTGAAGTGTACACATATATTTTGAACTTGTGGCCAATGTGTCCATTATCCTACCTTTTTTTCTAGTTCTTCCAGACTTATTATTTTGTAAAGAACGAAAACTTAGAATCTTACCGTATTCCATATCAAGAAAGATAGTAAATGGGTTTCCTACATTTGACCAAACAAAGGATAAAATTTAACAACCTCACACATTTATATAATAACTTAAATATGTGTTAATATGTTACATATATTTCCTTTGATTACTAATACTCATAGATTGGCTAAATAAAAATGTATAATATGCTTCAGAGAAACAATTTGTAATTCCATGTCCATAGATATTAATTTGTTATATTATTTAAATAAATATAAAATTAATGGATTAAATATGTTAAATGTATAAATTTGGAATTATGTGCATAATAATATTATATAACCCTATTTCAAACAATGTGAAATTAATGAAACTCTAATTGAAGATAATATATATATGTAGATAAATTGATTAAACAATAATGGTTATATAACTCACAATATAATGATAAAACTTTGTTTGTTGGTTCCCAATTAAATTGGATGCCAAGTTTCACATTGTTTGAACGATAATAACTATTTTAGTTTCTTTTAGAAAATAAAATGCGAGTTCACTCGAAAATATTAAATAATATATTTAATGAATTCAAAAGAGGAATTGAATCCCAAAATTTAAATTTCAAATACCAAAATTAGTCTATGTTCTAATTTCAACAATAATTGTACAATCTTATCTATTCTAGTTTTGTTTAGGAGAGAGAATATAAGCTAACTCCAAAATATTAAATATAATAGTAAACATTGCCAAAATGGAAAAAAATACAGAATAGCACTCCTCATGTTTGATTTTTCTTGTAGGACAAGTTTCACATCTCTTGAGTGTTATTATATGCTTCAAATTTATTAAGAAAAGAAAATGAATGATAAGGCCAAAAACATTACATTTATTATTTAAAAGAAAACATCTAGTATATTAAATGGATATTGTAAACTGACTTGTATGTATTATATGTTTCTAATTTATGTGAAGTTGTAATATATAAAATAGTGGTGTAACCCAATCAAAACCAATGTTGTATATGCACGTTAAATCTATGAAAAGTTTATCATGGGAAAATCTAAAATGTATTTATTTTTGAAAAAAAATGTGACCCAATAATTAGAACAATGTGGAATATGTGAGAAATTTTGATAGATTAGAATAAACTTTACATAACTAAAGTCTCTCATACTTAATGTTTGAAAGCAATAAATAAAAAAAATCATGTTAACATAACATAAAGGAAACAAACATTGAAAGCGGTCATATACTTGTTTGGTAACAAATAAACATCAAAAAAAATTTATGTAATCAATTACTTAACCCCAATAAGAAATAATAATAATCTTGATGAGATGATTTCCTTATTTAACATCACTATTATCTCCTAAATGGCTCGATATATAATGTTTACACCCTTTTGATGTGAAATCTGTGTAATTATTGGATATATAAATCTATTAGCACCTATCTACATTGAAAATAATTAATGTAAAATATATTAGGAATATATATCTATGGTAGCCTAAATTTTAGAAAATTGGATCTAACTTTATGTTAATTGAATAGGTGTTTTTTATTGAATACATTTTTATACATGTTTTCAATGACTCTAAAGTGGGAAGACAAACATTTTGAGAAATTAATTTTGTTATGGGATTAATAAGTATATATAAGAGGTTGATAAATGGAATTATAAAAATGAGGAATTCAACTATGAGAATCCTAAAAAAATGTACATTAAATTATTTTACATATTCACATTGAGTAATAATTACACAATGAGAAATCTATAAGTCTATTAATTGTAAATGTAATATTCAATATTTATGTCATCAAGTTGTTAAAAAAGGAGAAATATATGGAAAATGTAGACATAAATAAATGTAAGGTAAATGCCGATTTTATGTTATTATTTCCTATCACCTGTCTGAAAAATGCTTAACTTTTCTCCTTTTACAATATATATTACATATTTTTCGTAGTAAACAAATATAAATAAGTTTCTGGCCACCCTATCCAAATACTTATATATAGACCCCTTCCCATGTTCTTCGCACACATATAAATCACTTGACTAGTAGGACATGAATCCTAACCTTCTCTCTTATACTCCTATTCAAGTCCCATGTATGAGCCATCAAAAACTTGTAATCTCATGGCAATCTTTTCTCAATCATCAATGTTTCAAATCTTAGAACTGTGACATGGGATTATGATTTGTATTTTGGCAATTTGAAAAACTTCTTGAGATATGATTCATCCCCTTACATCTATATTGAGAAATTAACCTAACTTTATCCTCTCTTAATGTATGTTGCATCCCCTTATATCTATATTGAGCAATTAACCTAACTTTAACCTATCTTCATGTATTATTGCATTTCCTATTTTTATATATTGAGAAGTTAACCCAAATTATCTCTCTCTTGATAACCTACACAATATATCTCTTCTAAAAATTTATTCCATGTGAAATTTTGTATTTGATTCAGATCTTATGATCATCTTACTTTGTTGAATATTCTTTTTGACTCTAAATTATACTTTTATTTTGATGGAACACTAATTTATCCACGTTTATGGTGGATGATTTTATTGTCTATTTTTTTGATGGAAATCTTATTTATTTTATAAAAGACTGAACTTTTTACTTGTGTTTACATTATGCATGTCTTGCGATTATGTAGCCCGAGAGTAGTGTAATTACATAGGTTTTTCGGTTGTGTGCCCATATTATATTTTTGGGATGGAGATTGTATGCCCCATTCCTGGGTTGTGTGCCTACTTTTATATACATTGGGAAGTTTGGTAGTACATTATTCTGTATCAAGTTTCAAGATTGTGAGCCTTGGCCACCATTGTTTTTTATACTATTGGAGTCCTATGTTTATCTCACATGAATGCAGGTTGACATTCTTGTGATGAATTTTGTGCCTAAAACTTTATATTTTCTTGTGTGGAACTAATTTTATGTTGGTGTAATGGAAAGTATTCTGCTTGTTTATAGTCCATTAAAATTCATATTTTTTTTAAACCCAGTTGGGTAGTCCTTTCCTTTTCAATAGGAAGTTTTGTTTATTTGACATCCATTTTTCCTTATATTTCTCAATCCCAGTTTAAGGACTATATTAGACCATACAGATTGTTGATTCAGTTTTTTATGCCTTTCATGCCACTGCAGACTCAATTGGCATGTGAAGCCATCCAAGCTCAAAGGAGCTTGGTTAATCATCACCCTAAAACAAACCCTATCTCTCAGATTTCTGAGAGACTGATAGACCAAAAGGCTATCATTAGATTAGAAGATAATAATTATTGTAATGGTACTGATAATACCATGTTTTATTACTGCCACCTTAGCTTGTTCTTTGTAAGTTCCTTTGGATGAAATAGTTGAAGGGTATTTTTCCAAAAAAAACTACTTTTCTCCTCTTATTGGGGTATGCTTCCAAACTCAGGTTTAGGTCAAGAAGAAGTTAACCAAGATGAACCGGGAAATCATCAGGGGTAGTTGAACCTTTTTGGGAGATACTTTTGAGGTGGTTAGACGACTCTCTACTGATTCTATGTTTATTTTCATTTTCCTATGTCTATCGCTATGTGATAAGGGATAGTGACATATCAAGCATTTCCATAGTTAGATTATTTTTCTCGTTGCTACATTTGGTATCTGGAATCATGCTTTGAATAAATTGGATTATCATCCTCTTATGAAAAAATATAGTGGTGTTTGTCCTATGGGATGCTCCTTTTCATTTAATTTAGTAGGGTGGAGATCCCCTCTCAAATCTCACTCCTTAAAAATATGGTGTCAAAGCCATTAGTGTTCGATTAATCTAACTATTTCAATGTTGTCCCTCTTAGTATGTTTACCCTAGGAAGATTTGACATGTAAAAAAGAAATGCAATGTAACTACCCTCCTTACCCCTCTAATATGTGGGAAATTATACTAGGTGAATCTTTAGTTTTGAGATGTGAACCTTAGGGATGCTAGGTTATAATCACAAGTACACAAAATTCAACCCTATGTGTATATGACATGTCAGTTAGATGAATGAACAACATAAAAAGTGTACATGATTAAAAGATATATAAGTAACCATGATATCTATATCAGTTATTTTATTAGGTTGGATGATAATATATGGATATTTATATTTCAAAGACGAAATGCTTTTAAGGGTTGCAGTGTTGTAACAAACCAAAACTTAAAATATTACCCTATTCCATAACTAGGAAGACTGTAAGCTCGGTTTCCTAGATTTGACCAAACAAGGATAAAATTTAACAACTTTACACATTTACATAATAACTTATATATATGCTAATATGTTACATGTATTTTCTTTTGTAAGTAATACTCACATAATGGCTAAATAAAAATACATAATATTCTTTGGAGTAACAATTCATAATTCCATGTCCATAAATATTAATAATGCTTTATTTTTAATAAATATGACACCAATGGATTAAATATGTTAAATTCATAAAATGTGGAATTTTGTGCATAATAACAATATATAACTCTTTTTGTAACAATGTGAAAGTAATGAGACTCTAATTGAATATAATCAATATATATATATATATATATATATATATATGTATATGTATATATATAAATTAATTAAACCATAACAGTGATATAACTCAAAAAAATAAATTTTAAAACCCATGTATAATGATAAAATGTGTTTGTTGGTTCCCAATTAACTTGGATACCAAGTTTCACATTGTTTGAATGATAATAACTATTTTAGTTTCATTAAGAAAAGAAAAAGTGAGTTTTACTCCAAACTATTAAATAGTATATTAAATAATTTACAAAATTGGAAATAAACCTCAAACTCAAATTTCAAATACCAAAATTAGACTATGTGTGGATGTTCACATTAGTTGGACGCTCTTATCTATCCTAGTTTATTTTAGGAGATAGAATATAATATAAATTCCAATTATTAAACAAAATAGTAAACAATTGCCAAAAATGGACAAGTAATGACAAAATCACACTCCTCTCATTTTAGTTTTCTTTTAGGACAATTTTTACATCTTTCGAGTGTAATTATATGACTCAAATTTATTAAGAAAAGAAAATGAATGATAAGGTCAAACATATTGAATTTAGTATTTAAAAGAAAATATCTAGTATATTAAATGAATAATATAAAACAACATGCTTGGATTACAAGTATATAATTAAAGTAAAGTTGAATATATAAAACTTTGGTGTAAAAAAATTCATACATGCATGTTAAATCTATGAAAAAATTATCATGGTGGAAAATCTGAAATGTATTTACTTTTCAAATATAATGTAGCTGAGGTAATTATAACAATGTGGAATATGTGAAGCATTTCAATAAATAGAATAAACTTTAAAGAACTAAAGTCTCTCTACTTAATATTTGAAAGCAACACATAAATGAAAGTAATCACGTTAACTTATCATAAAGGAAACAAATATTGAAAGCAGTTACTTATTTGAATGGAAACAAATAAACACCAACTGAATATATATAATCAATTTAAATAACCCAAATAAAAAATAATAATAATCTTGACAAAATGACTTCCTTAGTAAACCTCACTATTACCTCCTAAAATTGTTAACAACAAAGAGAAAAATAAAAATTGCTTGATAAATAATGTTCACACACTTTTGATATTAAATCCATGTAATTAGTTTTGGCTATATATATATTTATTATCACATATCTACTCGGGAAATAATTGTTGAAAAACATATTAGCAATATATATATATATATATATATATATATATATATATATATATGGTTGTCCCAAATTTTGAAATTTTGATCTAACTTAATGTTAATTAAATAGATATCTTTTATTCAAATAATTTTTTTATACATGTTTCCAATGACTCTAAAGTGAGAAGACAAATTTTGAGAAAGTTATTTTGTTATGGTATTAATAATTGTATTTCAGTGGTTGATTAGTAGAATTCTAAAAACTAGGAATTTAACTATGAATATCCTACAAAATTGTACATTAAATTATTATACATATTTACATTAGTAAATAATTACACAACAATAAATTTATAAGTATATTAATTGTAAATGTAATATTCAATACTTATGTCATCAAGTTGTTGAAGAAAGAAGAATATATTGTAAAACGTAGACATAAAGAAATGGAGGGAAGATGACATTTTTAAGTTATTATTTTCTATAATTTGTCAAAAAATACTTAACTTTTCTCCTTTTACAATATATGTTACATGTTTTCCCTAGTAAACAAAAATAGATAAGTTTCTTGCCACCCAAGACAAATAGTCCTATACATATACCTCTCTCCATGGGCTTCACACACATATCAATCACTTGACGAATAGAACATGACTCCTAACCTTCTCTCTTATCCTCCTATTCAAGTCCCTTGTATGAGCCATCAAAGACTTGCAGTCTCATGGTGATCTTTTCTCAATCATTGATGTTTCAAACCTTAGAACTGTGATATGAGACTAGGGTTTGAACTTTGACAAGTTGAACAACTTCTTGAGGTATGATTCATCCCCTTACATCTGTATTGAGCAATTATCCTAACTTAATCCTCTATTAATGTATTCTACATCCCCTTACATCTATATTGAGAAATTGAACTAACTTTGTCCACTCTTAATGTATGATTGCATTCCCTATTTTTCTATATTGATCCATTATCCTGAATCATCTCTCTCTCGATAGCCTATACAATATCTCTTTTTGGAAAATGTATTCCGTGTGAAATATTCTATTTGATTCTGTTCTTATGATTATCCTACTTTTTTAAGATTCTTTTCAACTCTAAATTGTACTTTTCTTCTTGAGGGAACCCTTATTTACCCACTTTTGTGGTGGATGATTTCATTGTCCATTTTTGTGATGGAAATCTTATTTATTCTATTAAAGATTGAACTTTATACTTACTTCTACATAATGCATGGCATGTGATTCAGTAGCCCTAGAGTAGTGTAATTACATTGGTTTTTGGGTTGTGTGCCCATATTATATTTTGGGATGGAGATTGTGTACCCCATACCCTAGTTGTGTGCCCACTTTTATATATATTGTGGTGTTTGGCAATACATCATTCTCTATCAGTTTTCAAGGTTGTGAGCCTTGGCCGCAATGGTTATCAATATGATTTGAGTGCTACGTTTATCTCACATGCATGAAAATTGACATTCTTGTGATGGATTTTGTGTTCAAAAATTTATATGTGCTTGTGTGGAACAAATTTTTATGTTGGTTTAATGCCAAGTTAAACTTGTTTATTGTCCATTTAAATTCATATTCTTTATGACTAGTTGGGTAGTCCTTTCCTTTCCTATGGGAAACCTTGTTTATTTGACATCCTTTATACTTATATCGATCAATCCAGATTTAATATACTCATACCATTATTTATGTTGATTCATCTACTTTTCTCCCCTTGTTGGGATAAACTTCCAACGTCAGGTGTAGGTAGAGGAGAAGTTAACCAAATTGAACCAGGACATCATCAGGGGTAGCTGAACAATTTTGGGAGACAGTTTCAAGGTGGTTAGATGACCCTCTGTTGATCCCCTATTTTAGTTTAGTTTTCTTTTGTATCTCCCTGGGTGGTAAAGGATAGAGATAATACCAAGCATTTCCATAGTTAGATATTTTATTTTATACTGCTACATTTGGTATCTTGAATCATACTTTGAACAAATTAGATTATCACCCCTTTGTGGAAAAGCAATATTGTGGTGTTTGGTCTATGGGATGTTCGTCTTTGTTTAATTTAGTTGGGAGTGGATCCCCTCTCGGGTCCCACTCCTTACATGTGTAATATGTTTGTGACCTCCATTTTCCATGCCATTTGTGAGTACTAGGATTCAATATTCCTTGTACGGTGTGTAGTCCACACATTGCACCCAAGTATGGTGAGGCAAACACAGTCATCTGCAAGTACATACCATGTATTGATGTTTTCTATGGGTCTATTTTTCAATTTGGTATGTCCCTATTTGTTAATGTAAACATGACACATGGGTCCTAATTTTAGTAATATTCACGTCTTGGGTAAATGCGATAATTTTTATATGGTTATGATTAAGCATATTTTTGGTACATTAGAGCTTATCCAAATTATAACTGATCAAGTTACGGCCTCCCGATGTCTTATCCGTAAGTTTTTTTTTATTGCATGATTTTTATTCTAATTTTATGTCATTATATTGATTTGTGCATGGCTTGGTGTGTGATTTTCCACATAGTCTGAAGTTGTTTCCAATGGTCAGATCTCCATTTCTTTTAAATGTAGCTATATTTTGACCTTGCCTTTGCTTCCATTGATACATTGTGCCCATTATTAACTTTGACCATGGTTTATAGATGCCCAATAATATATATGATTCAGATTGATTTGCTATGATTATTTTCTCTAGGATCAACTAATTATATTTTTTTGTTTTTGGATTGCGGAATTTTGGTTTTTTGCATGGATTCAAAACACAACTTCCATGCCACATTTTCCTATTTTTTATTCATATCTTATTTTTTCATGTGTAGTTATTATGCTCAAAGTGTTTTTTATGGATTGCACTGATCCATTAATTTAAATATACCTTATTCATTCTAAATACATGTATTTATTCTTGTAATTTGATCTCATCCTCCTAATAAAGTCATTGTACTTAATTTTGTGATGATATGTTTGTTGTAGTTTTTCCCAAGGCTCTGTTTACATTTTACTCTATTGCTTTTTGCTTGTCTCTATTTTTCTTCATGGCATTTGGTTTCATACCCTAGCTTTTTGGTCTTATTTTGAACATGTTGGTTTTCAAACATGCATTTTGTTTTATTGGGGTTTGGTTATTATCAGTTTTCAACATACATTCATGTTTCACATTTGGCATGTGAATCCAGATGATTTTCCCAAGGCTCAAATATATTGTGTTTCTTTTTTGTGTCTAGATTGGATGATTCTGATTTTTTCCTTGGCTTAATTTTTAGTTGACTTTGTTTCTTTTGGTTTGTTGTAGTTTTCTCCATGGCTTTATAGTTTCCTTACTCTTGTTTTCGTTAATGCTTTTTTTCACTTCTTTGGTATTTTGTTGTAGATACTTTGGGTAGTTTTTACCCAAACACATATGTCATTTTGTTTATTTAAATTGTGTGAAGTGGAGCTTTGACAATATCATATGCAAAAAGATACATGATGCTTGATTGATCATGTGCCAAAATTTCAACATTGATAAAAGAAATTTACTGATGAAATATAATCATCATTGTTGTGTCGGGATTGAACTAATCCATTGGTTCAAATATACCTTGTTTGGTATGAATATATGTAGGCTCAGGTACATTGGTTTAAATATACCTTTTTCAGTTTGAATACCTTGTTCAGTCTTACTAAATGTAGCTTTTGTTCATGGATTCCATTGTGATAATTTTTGACATGGATTTGAACCACCACTTCTTTTCTGGGCACATTTTCTAGAATTTTGGTACCAGTTATATTTGGCCTAGGACCAATAATATGCATGGACCTATGCCCAATGCATTTGACAAATATTTACATGTTAAGGTGACCTAAATCACTTTTCCCTTGCCACTTGGCCTTAAGTTTTTATTAGACTTCTACTTATTGACTTGGGGCCATTCATAATTTCATATTGGTATGTATTCCTTGATATTCATGGACCTGAGACCTGCATCATACTATAAACCAAGTGACTAACCCATGCCCGATGTATTTGCCTCTATATTTTTACTTAAACATTTATTATCATTCAAAATGTATCCCTATATAAGCAGATTAGTCTTTACCTTAACAAATTTAAGCCTAATTTCCTTATATTTACCCTAATAGAATTTTGAAGGAGGATTTGTTGAATAGTACAGAGAACTAGGTGTAAAGGAGGATGCATTTAATGATTTTTAATAGATTAGTAATAAAAATAATGAGTTACCATATTGGACTAGTATAACCATGTTTGAATTACCAGGGCATTTTTACCATATCCACCTATTCACAAGGTTTTGTTTTAACACCCTAAAAAATGTAATGTACTGCAACACCATTGCTAGTATGGCTTCTCAAGACACAAGGCTCCTAGTTGTATGTTTGAGGGAGTCAAAGGAGGCTCTCATTTCTGCATTGACATGACAATATGACGTAGGTACACATATAGATGACCAATATACTTGAGAACTTGGAGGGAGACACTTTATGACGAGAACAATAGAGTAGGGAGGTCTGGCATGACATTACAATAGGAAAAAACTAGACGGGAAAATCTCAAGAAAGATTTTCTTAAGATGAAGAATGTGATCAACCTTAGTGGTGTTGGATGGGAAGACTCAAGGCAAAAGACAATACTTCTAGACACCCAAGAACTGAGGGATGCACTTAAGGTATGTAAAACAATACACAAACATAAGACTCAAGTTATGTTGATGTAACCTGGTAATTATCAATTTTACCAATTAGGGAAACAAGGACCTATGTAACCACCCCTACTATCATTACCATGATATTGGGTTGATAGGGGGAAGAAACAATTCTAGAGGTACCATGAAATTTACTCAAATGACAAACAACTGTCATTAGACGTTGCTATAAGCACAACGTTGTTGTCGACTTAAATGCATTTGATTCAGCTCTTGATAGAGATAACATAAGACTTCCAACTTACATGGGCTACTTTGGCATCCAAAGCAAGGGAGACAATGCTGGGATGGATTACCAAGGTTGTGTGACAAGGAGTCCTCCTAGTCACAAGAGTAGGAAGAAAAGGGTACAAACACCATGAACACTTCTCATCTTCTAATGAAGTGGTAAGACAATTCACACATGTCTATGCAAAGGTGCACGAGCTAGGGATCAATGAGGTCACTTGTATTGTGATATAGGAAGAGTATTCATAGATTTTGCAACATTTCAATGAAGATTTTTGAGATATCCATGTGCAAGTTTATATCTCTCATGAATGGCATGAAGGAGGCCACAAAGCACACAATGTATCTCAGCCTTCACCAAACCCCAAATAAAATTTTGGTATGGTTGCAAGACCTTTGTCTTGTATGATACAAAGGTTTTCCTTCACCAGAGTTTCATGCCCAATAAACATTGCTAACTATGATGTTTCCATCTTATGTTCAAAATCAACAAGGATTTCCTTCACAATCCCCACATTTACCATTTAGAACCACTTCTACTATGCCATGCATGTGTCAAACGTTCAATGAGGATGCCAAAACAATCATCCATAGAAGAGGCTCTACACCATAGAGGAAGGCATATAGCATATCAGTAATCCATGAAAGTGTTTATTGCACCATATCATATCTATGTTGTCACACATTTTTATTCATGTTGTAATATTTGGTAAGGTTGCGAAAATTGACCTACCTAGAGTTTTATGTTGTAATTTGACTAATGTAGTTAGCATTAACCTACTTTTTATATTGTTCTCTTTCTAAAAAGGAATGTTTATTATTGCATGCACCTTGTATAATCCTTGCCATCGCTTTCATTGTAGGCAACATGGCTGGTTACAATTATAGAAAAACATCATACTTGGTAGCAGACATTTTAAATATTGTTTCTAGGAAAACAAACTTGATTGCCTATTCATATCAAATTCCATCATGGACCATTTTTTAGCATTTGATACAGAGTTAAGAAATCCATTACCTAGGTCTGATAATATTAGTAGTGGCAACCAGAAGGTTTTAGAGATCATTAATAGACATTAAAAGAGGGTGTACGATCTTTAGGGGTGTTTCATTGGTGGAGGATGTCTGCTACTTCCTTCAGATGGTCAATATAAATCATGCTCTAGCAGAATACTACATCCATTCTGGAGAGGCCATAATCAGACAATTCAATGAAGTTTTGGACACGGTTTGTGTCTTGTTCTCGGAGTATGTTGTGCTTCCCACCACATCCATAACAACAAACCATCACATCTTTGGTAACCTAATCTTCTTCCCATAATTAAAGGTAATAATAAATCTAACACATTGTAATGAATTCCATATAATATTTTATTAGCTGAATTTTCTACTAAATTATTTGAGGATGTCATTAAGGAAATTGTGGGACAAACACTCCAGTGTTAGTGTATCATGTCAGAAATAAAATTCTACCCAAATAATTTTACCCTTTTGACTTAGCCAAACAAGGATAAGCTAATACATGTAATTAAGGGAATACAAAATACTTTGTGCTTAATAATGACTCATTTGGATGATAATAAGAAATTAAAGAACTTAATTGGATAAATATTTTCCATATATTCTTAATATAGGGTTGTATGCACATATACACCAATTTGGTTTTAATTAATGGGTTTGAAGTGCAAATTATCACTAAGTAATAAAAATATTAAGATATTTTATCCTAGAACTTTCCAATAGTTTTTAGAATAGGAAAAGAAGAGAAAACTCAAATTATATATATAAAGGAGATGAGAAATGCAATAATTGGAGATAATATGGAATTTACTAGATAAAAGTTGATAATGAGGAATATATATTGTTCCAAAAATCATAAATGGAAATCTACAATGATAATTTGATACTTAATTTCGTTTTCTTGGCTCAAATGTAACTTAAGGGCCAAGTATCATCTAATTTGGAAGATAAATGCATATATTAAAATCTTTATTAAAAGAAAATAGGAATTAGGCCAATAAAGGAAAAAAAATACTTAATTACCTCAAAATAGAAAACTAACTCCAAATTCATATCCAAGTAATAAAATAAGCCTTTGGGAAAATTTGCAACTAATTTGGATAATGTTTGATTAATGATTATATTTATGTGAGAGAAAATGTGTAGAATCTTCTAATTTATTAAATAAATAAATAAATAATATCAACTTGAGAAATTAATGACAAAATCGTATCCAAGTCTCTTAGGAAGACTTAAGGCTGATGTTTCACAAATTTTAATGAATATTATCACCTCTTTTGATGGAGGAAAGAGAAAATGGCATTTTAATTATTTAAACCATTAAAGGTTTCCAAAAGGAAAGACTAAGTGTATATTCAGAATCTACACTTTTAATTTAACTTATATGCAAAGTTTGGTTTAATTTGGATAATTCTAGAACCCCTAAATGAAGAAAGAGAATATGCATGTATTATTGGATTTCACTTTGTTTTATTCAATTTAATTTCTCGATTTTTTTTCCTTTGCTTGGGTTGTCACATGCTATCGGACGATCCACGTTCTCCCCGCTTAAACCCAGATTGATAGGACGACCTCTACATGTCTTCCTCGCCCGTCCTTGTCCTACTGGGACTCCATAGGAATGGAAACCGAATCTGACCCCGATCTTTCTCTCCTCTCCTTCTCGGTTATTTTTGTTTTCCTTATCACAATCAGCGTTGCTTTCCGGTTTCGTAGATCCCCACTTTGTGTGGGACTATCTCTCCCAGTCACTGGGTCGATGAGGATTTTCCTTTCCCTCCTCTATTTCTTGGTTCTCACAGATTACTCGTTGAACCTGAACTCCACCCCTATATACATGGCTTTCCACACGATCCTTGAACCCTCAGAAACCTCGTTCCATAGCCCTTTTGATCCAATTTTCCCCGCATCCATCTTCCCCTACTCCATCTGCCTTTTTCGGTGGCGGCGACCTCAGCTGTGGGTTCTAGTGTGCGGAGGTGCTCATTCTTGGTGTTGTTTGGATCGTGGATGCATAGGAAAGCCTTTTGTCTCCTCGGTTCATGCAATTAGAAGGTAATGGCATTTCGCCCTTTTCCCTCTTGTTCTGATCGTTTTGCAAATTCTCCATTTATGGAGGTTCTTGTGATGGTTTCCCTTGTTCTCTCGCTTCAGTTTTGATCATCAGACCTCTCTCCATTTTTGTTTTGGCCTCTCATGGGCCCTTTTGCTCTGCCCAGGTTGCTCAGTTTCATCAGTTGTGGCGGGGAAGCTTTCTTGGTCTGTAGTCGACCGATTTCATCGCGGTTGGGTTCTCTGAAATCGTTGGGAGTCCAAGGAACTTAGTTCATGTAGGACTTTACACCCAATTCACACTCTCTTGCGAACTGGAGTTTGTGGATCGGCCTATTGTTCTAATCTGTCGAGGAGGTCCTCGCCGGGGAACAAACCCCAGGGTTAATTCCCCTCTGTCCTCATTGTTTTCTTTTCTATTTTGTTTCACAAAAAGGGTATTTAAGTCATTTCACCTCTTGTTTCTTGCTTTGGATTGAGTCAAACATGCATTGACCCGCTGACTTGGCCGACATTCATTGGGCCAAGTCATACGGGCCCTGCCTGCTTTTGAAGATTTTCTTGCCTACGTGGCATTAACTAATTATCTGATTGGTCGACAATTAAAAATTTATAACTAATTATCAGATGATCAGAAAATTATGGAAAAATATTCGTTGGAATCAGAAAAAGAATATCCAACTAATGGTATAAGTTTTGATAATTGAATCTAAATACTTATAATAGGTATTTTCATTGGATCTAATTAATGATGAATTAACTTGTAAAAAATCATAACTAATTATCTATAAGTCATAAAAATATAATAAAATATGTTTTGGACTCCTAATAACATAAGATAAAATATGGAAAAATTTTCATAACTTAATTCACACATAAATAAAAGGTGATTTTTAGGGTTTGGTTAATGCATATGAAATTGACATTTTTTTCTTTTTTGAGTTAGTAAAACATTTACCTTATCCAAAAAAAGAAATTGACATGAAATATGTATATGTGTTTAACAGGCCTTTGGTGAAATAGACTTGGATTTAGGAGCACTTTGTAGTTTGGACTCTGGTTTGAGGTATGTTGTATCCCCTATTCCTCTATCATGAGAAATTCACCTATCTTTTCATTCTCTTGATTTTAGCCTACACAATATGTCTTATCTTTTGATACCATGGTTCGTGTGAACTATCTTGATTGTTATGAACTTAGATAATTTCTTGATATCATATCTTGTGTCGTGGTGCATGCTGGTCTCTTTTATTGTTATGTGCCACTTTGAAGTGGATATTATATGTTTGTGTTGTCCATTGTGTGATGGCAACCTTTGTTTCATCTTCTGACTAAACTATTTACTTGCCTCTATATTTACATGCAATGTGAATCAGTAGCACTAGAATAATGTAAATTACTTTGGTTTTTGGGTGTGTGCCCTTTATGCATATGGGATGGTGGTGGTGGTGCCCCATACCTGAGTTTCGAGGATGTGAAGCCTTGGCTCAACTTTTACATATATTGGGAGATTGACAGTGAGTGATTCTCTATCAGGTTTTCAAGGATGTGAAGCCTTGGCCGCCTTTGTTTTTATATTTTTCTAGGGCTATGTTTATCTCACATGCATGCAGGTTTGATGATGTTTGTGGGGTGTGTGCCCTAATGCCTATCAATGTTCTTTTGTTGCACAAATTTATTTATTTGTTCATGGCAAGTATCCTCTTTTATCAAGTTATGATGTGTCTTTTCTTTTATTCCCATGTGGGTAGTCCTTATCTCTTGTATGGGAAGCATTTTACTTTTGATGTCCTTATTGCTTTAATTGCTCAAAGTTTCATTTAGCATACACATAACAACTTTTTGCTGATGTTCTTCTTTTCTTTTGTGGGGTATGCTTCCAACCCCAGGTTAGATAGAGGAGAGTGAATTTCAACATCACCCTTGTAATTGATCTTTGGGAGGCTTGAAGAGGTGGTTTGATGACCCTCGGCTTGGTCTTTGGCTTTTACGCTCAATTTTCCTTTGAGATACCTATATGTGGTTAAGTGTTGTATCATGTTATCAGTCTTTGTAAATTTTTAGATAATGATATGTTTTGCTTCTACTCATTGTGTAATGATACATACATGTTGATTGGATTGATCTCCATCCCTTTGGTGAAATTTCTTTTGTAATGATTGGTTAAAGGGATGTGATATTTTCTTTCTGGTAGAGGAGTGGTTTCATTTCTTTAAAACATGGTATCAGAGCCACTAGCAGTCGGTTATCTAACTATTTTGAACTCATCTCCCTTAGGATGTTTACTTTTATCTTAGGTTGCTTATACCTAGTACCTTGCCTTGTGCAGGATAAACCCTAATGACGAGAGATAACTCAACATTTGACAACTAGTATGGTTATGAGACACCTCAAAACACTAGGTTTTATCAAGGGACTTCAGCTTCTGCTGGTTCGAGAGAAGCTATGACTCCAGAGAAAGAGTTGGCCATGTTTCGACAACTCTTTGTGTCTTCCATGGTGGGGAAGATGAAAGACCCGTTTGTACCTGAAAAGACTAAGGAGTTCTCGATCATGGAGTTCATGAAGATGCAACCACCTTCCTTTAAGGGTGAAGGTGAGATAGAGATGGTCGACAAAGTAGATGATTGGGTATTAGCCTTAGAGAGGACTTTTGATGGTATGGCCTGTCCTCCACACCAGAAGGTTAGGTTTGCTTCATATGTTTTGGATGGACCTGCAAGAGTTTGGTGGAATGGAATTGCAAGGACTAGAGATATCTCAACCATGTCTTGGGCAGAGTTTTTGACTCTCTTTCATGGAAACTTGGAAAGTATATCTGCACTACTGCCCTAAAGAAGAAAGAAGCAGAGTTCTACAGTTTGAAGCAAGGTTCATTATCCATTTCTGCTTATGTGCAAAGGTTTTTGCTGTTGGAGCGTTATGCAGTTGGTTTGGGTGAGGAACATAGGGCTGACCTTTTCCTCCAAGGGCTTAACTACAATGTGGGTCACACTCTTATCCCACAACTACCTTTGACCTTTCAACAGATGGTTGATAAATCTTTGGCGATGGAGTCTTACCCAGGGTTTCATCATAGGGAGTTAGACAAGAAAAGGAAGTCCTCAGGTGATGAACAGAGAAGGGACAAGTGTGCTAAGTGCAATGGTTACCATCATCCAGGAAAGTGTTCTCAGGACAAACCTCGTCATAATACCCCAATGGTATGTCACTATTGCAATGAACCTGGACACATCCGACCTGATTGCCCTAAGCGTCGTAATGGTCAAGCTCTAGCCTAACAACAACAAGAACCTCTTCAGAATCAGGGCAACAATAATGGTAACAATAATAGAGGAAGACCTGTGGAAAGAAGAGATGGTAGAGTTTTTTCCTTGGACGGTGAAGAAGTTAATGATGTTGAGAAAGAGCAAGTTAACCCATAGTCCCTTATATTAGTCTTTACAAGTTGTGTTTCCTTTTGCATGTTGCTTATGTAGTTGGATGTAAGAAATATATTTGAACCTTTTTGTATCTGAAGTTTAGTTTGACAGAATAAGATGAACCCTTTTAAGGAGTGGTGGATCAGTTTTTGTATGGATGTTTTGATTTCGAGGATGAAATCCCTTTAAGGGGTGGTGTGCTGTAACATACCAGAAATAGAATTCTACCCTAATAGTTTTACCCTTTTGACTTAGCCAAACAAGGATAAGCTAATACATGTCATTAAGGGAATACAAAATACTTTGTGCTTAATAATGACTCATTTGGATGATAATAAGAAATTAAAGAACTTAATTGGATAAATATTTTCCATACATTCTTAATATAGGGTTGTATGCACATATACACCAGTTTGGTTTTAATTAATGGGTATGAAGTGTAAATTGTAACTAAGTAATAAAAATAATAAGATATTTCATCCTATAACTTTCCAGTAGTTTTTAGAATAGGAAAAAGAAGAGAAAACTCAAATTATATATATAAAGGAGATGATAAATGCAATAATTGGAGATAATATGTAATTTAATGGATAAAATTTGATAACGAGGAATATATATTGTCCCAAAAATCATAAATAGAAAACTACAATGATAATTTGATACTTAATTTTGTTTTCTTGGCTCAAAAGTAACTTAAGGGCCAAGTATCATCTAATTTGGAAGATAAATGCATATATTATAATCTTTATTAAAAGAAAACAAGAATTAGGCTAATAAAGGGGAAATAAAATACTTGATGCCCTCAAAATAGAAAAATAACTCCAAATTCGTATCCAAGCAATAAAATAAGCCTTTGGGAAAATTTGCAACTAATTTGGATAATGTTTGATTAATGAGTATATTTAGGTGAGAGAAAATGTGTAGAATCTTCTAATTTATTAAATAAATAAAGAAATAATATCAACTTGAGAAATTAATGACAAAATCACATCCAAGTCTCTTAGGAAGACTTAAGGGTGAAGTTTCACAAATTTTAAGGAATATTATCACCTCTTTTGAAGGAGGAAAGAGAAAATGACATTTTAATTATTTAACCCATTAAAGGTTTCCAAAAGGAAAAACTAAGTGTATATTCGGAATCTACACATTTAACTTAACTTATGTGCAAACTTTGGTTTAATTTGGATAATTCTAGAACCCCTAAATGAATAAAGACAATATGCATGTATTATTGGATTTCACTTTGTTTTATTCAATTTAATTTCTCGATTTTTTTCCTTTTCTTGGGTTGTCACACGCTATCAGACGGTCCACATTCTCCCCGCTCAAACCCAGATTGATCGGACAACCTCTACATGTCTTCCTCGCCCGTCCTTGTCCTACTGGGACTCAACAAGAATGGAAACTGAATCTGACCCCGATCTTTCTCTTCGCTCCTTCTCGGTTATTTTTGTTTTCCTTTTCACAATCAGTGTTGCTTTCTAGTTTCGTAGATCCCCACTTTGTGTGGTACTCTCTCTCCCAGTCATTGGGTCGATGAGGATTTTCCTTTCCCTCCTCTTTTTCCTAGTTCTTACAGATTACTCGTTGAACCTGAACTCTGCCCCTATATATAGGGCATTCCACACGATCCTCGAACCCTCAGAAACCTCGTTCCATATCCCTTTTGATCCAATTTGCCCCGCATCCATCTTCCCCTACTCCATTTTCCTTTTTCGGTGGTGGTGACCTCGGCTGTGGGTTTTAGTGTGCGGAGGTGCTCATTCTTGGTGTTGTTCGGATCGTGGACGTGCAGGAAGGCTTTGTGTCTCCTCAGTTCATGCGATTAGAAGGTAATGGTGTTTCACCCTTTTCCCTCTTGTTCTGATCGTTTTGCAAATTCTCCATTTATGGAGGTTCTCGTGATGGTTTCCCTTGTTCTCTCACTTCAGTTTTGATTGTCAGACCTCTCTCTGCTGTTGCTTTGGCCTCTCATGGGAACTTTTGCTCTGCCCAGGTGGCTCAGTTTCATCAGTTGTGGCAGGGAAGCTTTCTTGGTATGTAGTCGACCGATTTCATCGCGGTTGGGTTCTCTAAAATCGTTGGAGTCCAAGGAACTTAGTTCGTGTAGGACTTTTCACCCAATTCGCACTCTCTTGCGATCTGGAGTTTGTGGATCGACCTGTTGTTCTCAGCTATCGAGGAGGTCCTCGCGGGGGAACAAACCCTAGGGTCAATTCCCCTCTTTGTCCTCGTTGTTTTCTTTTCTATTTTGTTTCACGACAAGGGTATTTAAGTCATTTCACCTCTTGTTTCTTGCTTTGGATCGAGTCAAACATGCATTAACTCGTTGACTTGGCCGACGTTCATTGGGCCAAGTCATGCAGTCCCCGACTGCTTTTGAGGATTTTCTCACCTACATGGCATTAACTAATTATCTTATTGGTTGACAATTAAAAATGTATAACTAATTATCGAATGATCAGAAAATTATGGAAAAATATTCGTTGGAATTAGAAAAAGAATATCTAACTAATGGTATAAGTTTTGATAATTGAATCTAAAGATTTATAATAGGTTTTTTCATAGGATCTAATTAATGATGAATTAACTTGTAAAAAATCATAACTAATTATCTATAAGTCAAAAAAATATAATAAAATATGTTTTGGACTCCTAATAACATAAGCTAAAATATGGAACAATTTTCATAACTTTTCACACGTATATAAAAGGTGGTTTTTAGGGTTTGGTTAATGCGTATGAAATTGACATGAAATATGTATATGTGTTTAATAGGCCTTTGGTGACCTAGACTTGGATTTAGGAGCGCTTTACAGTTTGGATCTGGTTCGAGGTATGTTGTATCCCCTATTCCTCTATCTTGAGTAATTCACCTATCTTTTCATTCTCTTGATTTTGGCCTACACAATATGTCTTATCTTTTGATACCATGGTTCATATGAACTATCTTGATTGTTATGAACTTGGATAATTTCTTGATATCATATCTTGTGCCATGGTCCATGCTAGTCTCTTTTATTGTTATGTGCCACTTTGAAGTGGATATTATATGTTTGTGTTGTCCATTGTGTGATGGCAACCTTTATTTCATCTTCTGACTAAACTATTTACTTGCCTCTATATTTACATGCAATGTGAATCAGTAGCACTAGAATAATGTAAATTACTTTGGTTTTTGGGTGTGTGCCCTTTATGTTTATGGGATGGTGGTGGTGGTGCCCCATACCCAAGTTTCAAGTATGTGAAGCCTTGGCTCAACTTTTACATATATTGGGAGACTGACAGTGAATCATTCTCTATCAGGTTTTCAAGGATGTGAACCATTGCCCGCATTTGTGTTTATATTTTTCTAGGGCTATGTTTATCTCACATGCATGCAGGTTTGATGATGTTTGTGGGGTGTGTGCCCTACTGCCTATCAATGTGCTTTTGTTGCACAAATTTATTTATTTGTTCATGGCAAGTATCCTCTTTTATCAAGTTATGATGTTTCTTTTCTTTTATGCCCATGTGGGTAGTTCTTATCTCTTGTATGGGAAGCATTTTACTTTTGATGTCCTTATTTCTTTAATTGCTTAGAGTTTCATTTAGCATACACATACCAACTTTTTGCTGATGTACTTCTTTTCTTTTGTGGGGTATGCTTCCAACCCCAGGTTAGATCGAGGAGAGTGAATTTCAACATCAACCTTGTAGCTGATCTTTGGGAGGCTTGAAGAGGTGGTTAGATGACCCTCGGCTTGGTCTTTGGCTTTTATGCTTAGTTTTCCTTTTAGATACCTATATGTGGTGAAGTGTTGTATCATGTTATCAGACTTTGTAAATTGTTAGATAATGATATTTTCCACTACTACTCATTGTGTAATGATACATACATGTTGATTGGATTGATCTATATCCCTTTGGTGAAATTTCTTTTGTGATGATTGGTTAAAGGGATGTGATCTTTTCTTTCTAGTAGAGGAGTGGTTTCATTTCTTTACAGTTGGTGAGAAGGGAAAAGCAAAACTTGTACCAAAATTGGAAAATGTTTGTCTCACTAAAAGTCATGTCTTCTATAGACTTTGGCATGGAGTTTACTTATATTCAAATGGAATGAGAGGATTTTACAATAGGCATAAGGATCCTCTAGTCATCTAGAACGACTGTCAGTTTTAGAGTATCACAAGGGAAGTGTTACATGGTTGTTGCCCTATACACTAACACATATCAATTTTTTGCCCATATCACAACACAACTTACCATATAATTGAGTATAGAGGGAAGAAACACACATACAATAACAAGAAGGAGATTTTCAACCATCAACACACATACTTACATAATGTTGTTGAGAGAGCATTCAATCTGTTGAACAGGATGTTTGCTTACTTGAAAAAAGGTGTGATATGCAAAGTGCATCTGCAAATGCATCTAATATTAGCATGTTGTATCATCCACAATTGCATATGATGCCAAAGGGATTATGAGATTATGATGGAGGATGTCTTGAAAGATAGTTCAACATCTAGCCTCGCAGACCATGGGTCGAACCTGAGCTCCTTCCAACAAACAAACAAAGATGATTACTAGGAGGGTGTTGTGTTGCGTGAAGTAATATCCACTTTCCTTTGGAAAACACGGTAACCTAGGTTTGTACTTTATATATATATATATATATATATATATATATATATATTTATATTTATATTTATATATATATAGATAGAGAGTCAAGCTAGAATACACTTGAGTGCACAGATCGCATGAATACACTCAAGTGGTTTGCATATCAAGACTATTTTTTGCAAAATGTAAACCATTGATCTTCACCGTCATATTAAAACTAGGCTACATACAATTTTTGAGTCCATTAGGATGAGTGTAAGTCACTCACATAAGGGCAACAAAATTGATGTGTGAAACTAATTTGAAATGTATAATTTTGTGGTCTTTATAACATGACCTATAAATGTCAAAATATGCTCAAATTTTTTGTATGAGCTATTAACAAGATTTTTAAGAGGATCAATGGGTTAGATTTTTGAAAAAAATATTTCCTAATGAAAAACTACTTGAGTGCATTCTGCTCCAAATACACTCGAGTGTATTCTAGTCTGACTCTCTCTCTCTCTCTATATATATATATATATATATATATATATATATATATATATATATATGCTATGTTTTTGAAGTGCTACATACTTTTAATTAAAAAATTTCAATCAAAATTTAGATTCATGGTATATTTGATATGTTGTTGAAGTAAAAGTGTCACATAGTTTCTTGTATACTTCAGATTTCCTATAATGGACAATGTAATGCCCTCATTTCCGTTGACTTCCCTTGTATTATGGGATTGTGTTGGTATGTATGCCCATAGAGCAAGTCATGTGATGATTATAATTGGATACTTTGTAAATGATTTGAATAATAATAAAGACAATTTCCAATCTATATGTTTTGACTATTTTTGAGATGATAGTGTAACATGATAGATGTCTAAAGAATTGTTTTACTCAATGACGTATGCTTTTGGGTTGAGGACCTGAACGATGAGATCATACAAATGTTAAGAGTATACATTCTTGTTTAGTCCCTAGTCGGTTGTTATTGTGGAAATAACCATAGACATCAATAACACTAAAGACTACATTGTGTGTTGGTTGATGACATAATCTCATTAGTCATGATATGGTAATATCAAACCAAGCACATAGGTACTTGTTAGAGAACAAGTGTACCAGACAGACCCACTATGAGAGTGACACATGGAACCATGATTTGGTAGTCGCAGTCATCTCTCACATTGATGGCGGTGAATGTGATTCTTTGACCGGAAATCACTACACTCAACACATGTCGTTGGGTACATTTTGACATCATCAAACGCAGTCCTGAAACATGGGTTTTTATAAAGGTGACGATTGGGTGACTTTGACACATGGGGATTTTGAGGGGTGAGTGATAGATATGGGATTTGTCCCTCCTAAGGGAGTTTAATGTCCATTGCCACTTGATGAGTAGGATTGATAAAGGCATGCACAAGCATGTGTGAATCAATATGAGATATTGCTGTCACACACATCTCACCCAGTCTTATCTGAGATCAAGGAAATGGATGAACGTTGAAAGGATGACTGTACCATGCCTTGAGTTCATTCAGGACATTAGTGACAAAGGAATTATACATTCATTGTAACACCATTCACGGATTGTAGGATTGAAAGTTGTTCTCCAACTTTCTCTTTCACTTGGGTAGCACTGATGTGTGACTAGGCACCACACTTTGCTTGTGAAGTCATAAGGGTTATGGACTTTCACTACCAATGTGAAATGGACCTGCAGGGTCACACACATAGGATTTAACTTGGGAGAGGAGTTTATCCACAAATGATGTTTAGATTGATTACTAAAGGAGTTTCATAGTTCAATTAAACATTCAGTTGATTGATAGCTCGAAATCATAGTGTTCAAGGTGTTGGACCAATTGATTAGAGTATCAGATTGATTGAAACTGTGATTGACTGATTTTTCACAATCTGCACTTCCAACCGATCGGCTCATGAGATGAACCGATCAACTTAGGTTGGTGAACCAATCAGCTCAATTGGTGAGACGATCAACTCATGCATTAGTGAGATGATTGACTCAATTATTGAACCGGTCGGCTCATGTAACCAACGGAGATTGTTTGGAAAGTTGATTTTGCAAATACAATTTGTTTCACTTGTACAGATTCGATTTGGGCAAGGATTAATATTTGATTAATTGAAAACAAATATGAAAGTCAATTTGAGTTGGATCAGGACCACGAACCGTCGACTCATGTGATGAATCGATCGAATCAAGGGTGCCAAAAGATCGGTTCAGGTGTGAACCGATCGGTTGAGGTCACCAAATGATCATTTCAGGGTTGAAACGATCGGTTCAGCTGGCACAGTTGGTTGTTTTGTGGAAAATCTCGAACCCTTCTACTCCTGCTTTAGTCCTGCATTGCCCAAGATAGAGAACCCTATCCCATGACCCTCCTATATATAGGGGTATTGGGGGCTTCTCAGAGCACAACTCAGAACACCAGTTTCTCTACAAAGTTGTCATTCTCTCTGGTTTTGGTAACCAAGAGAGCTCGAGCAAGTGCTACCCTATAAGGGAGGCACATCAAGGGAAAGACAACTATAGAAAAGAAACTGGTTGCAGGAGAGTGTGTCAGTGACTAGTACGCCGACAGGAGGGTGCGAATCCTTCCAATTCCTTGTGGGACAATGAGATCAGAGTTCCAGGCAGTCTGTGTGAATGACTGTAGAGGCGGGAGACTTCTTCCGCTCAGAGGATAGCTGTCAATCCCGTCAGTCCCAGTGAGACTAGGAGCTGCACAGACATAGTCCAAGATCGGAGGTGAAGACCACGCAAGCCACGAGGTAACGTCACCTAGCAAGCCTCGGGACAAGGTACGCCTCTACAAACCATCCTTCCTATTGTATAGACGTTGACGCGATTCCTTTATTCTGAGTTTCGGAGAAGAAAATTTTTGTTTCCGTTTCCTTCTCTGTCTCCCCTAAAACCCAACAGTGGTATCAAAGCCACATCAACTGCTCTATACTTTAGGATTATTGATATGATCGATTTTAGTTTTTTTCCTTTATTTATTGCGTACAATGCGAATAAAATTGACTTTATGCATGTGCAATCCTAAATCCACAAATCCCTATATACATATATGATAAATGCACTCGATACACGTCACCCTTACACGAGTTTTGTGGTGGATGTATAGCATGGTTATGGCCAATAAACCCTATGTTTATGTGTGCTTGGTTGTATGCGGTTGCTTGCATCTCGGTATGTGCACCGATTCCCTATCTCCTTTTCCTGATGTAATTCGAGATAAATCGAGATTTCTTTCCTACCTTTGCTCCCCCCGAATATACTCGGGGTTTCCTTGTTCAAATGTAAAATAGGATAGATTTTTTATTTCATGTTATGTCAAAGAACGGCGGACATCTTGATGACTGGTTCAAGGAGAGAGACGAGCAGGTGGCGACCTAAGGATATGCACGACGACCAGTGAACCGATCGGATGGAGGCACCAGTCGATCGACAGGTGGCACCCAACTGACCGGCCTGATGGTGAGCAGATCAATCATGGAGAGGAGTTGATCAAATCCAGAAAGGCAAAGCATAGAGTTCATCCTATACAGGTTGCATGTGATGTGGACCTAGATGACCGTGATTCCTCTTGGCTCGAGGAATCACATTAGGATGGCCATAATCATTGCTTTTATCATTTTGCATGTTTTCTGTGGGATATAGCATGTATATGATACATACTATATTGTCGTGATTGGATATGTATATGTACCTATAAAAACCAAATCCCTCATTAAATATTAAAGTTTTAGATGCCTTCCAAATGCGACACACGTGAAAAGCTTGATCGGACAAGTGTGGGCACACCCTAGCATAGTACACTGCCTATCTCATGGAAGTGTGAAGGATGGATATGTGGGTCTGCCCTAGTAGGGTGCATATTCATCGTGTTGGCTTTGGGTTGGACTTAACAAGGTGACCTAGATAGGATCTAGCACCTTGAGGAATGGAGATGATCATGGCAAGGAGTTGTGCATGGCATCTTTCAAGAGTTGCATATGATGTAATTGGCAAGAGTTTCCTACCTGGAAGATATAAGTTGTGGGTGACAACTCTAGCTGGCCCATGACTCAGAGGATTTTAGGATTTTGACCCACTAGAAGATTGTATGCTGCAATCTTCCGAATTGATGGTGAGGGATATTAATTTGAATCAAAATAGTGGGAGCGGTGATTAATTAAAGGCCTAATTAACTACTGTCAAATTTTACTCAAATCAAATCAAAAGGAGTTTTGACAAATGCAATTTTCTCTTGTAGAATGGCAAAAGAATCATCTTTTAAAATGGGAAAATTAATTGAGAATAAATTCCATAACTGGTTGGGAATTGTGAGAAGTGTTATGCACAAGCCTTTGAGTCCACTCTATGTTCACTTAAGAAGAAGGATAGTTCATTGATAGAGATCAATGGAACAAAGGACAAAGGTGAGGGAGAGAAGGGTTCTCTCACCAAATCAATGTCAGAATCTTCTATGCTTAAAACATGGAGAGGATGGAAGGAACGATGGAAGAAGAAGTGAGAGATAGAGAACTCTACTTATGGTGTATATGTGATAGATATTAACTTTGCTACTTCTTTGTCATGGATACTTGATACCGGATGTGGATCTCACATTTGTTCAAATTTGAAGGATCAGAAAATAAGTAGGCCTTTGGGGAAAGGCGAGGTTGAACTACTTGTTGCCAATGGGGAAAGAGTTTCCTCCAGTGCCGTAGGAACCTATGAGTTAACTCTACCAAGTGTGCTAATAATAGAGTTGGAGAACTGTTATTATGTACCTGCCATAAATAGGAATATCATTTCCATTTCTTGTTTGGACAAGGATGGTTTTGAATTTCTTATTAAGAATGGAAAGTGTTCTATTTATAAAGATGGGATCTTTTATGGCAGTGCCCCAATGTCTTATGGTCTATACTTGATAGATCTAGAGACAAGTGTATACAATGTAAACACCAAAAGGCAAAAACTCAACAACTCGAACAAAACATATCTTTAGCATTGTCGTCTAGGGAACATAAATGAGAAGAACATTTCTAGACTCCATAAAGATGGTTATCTAGACTGTTTTGATTATGAATCCATAGAGACATGTGGATCTTGTTTGTTGGGCAAGATGACCAAGACTCACTTTTCAGGTAAAGGTGAGAGAGTTAGTGATATATTAGGACTCATACATACTGATGTATGTGGGCCTTTTAGAACTAATGCCAGAGGTGGGTATCAGTACTTCATTACCTTTACTGATGAGTTCAATAGGTATGGCTATATGTACCTGATGAAACATAAGTCAGAAACCCTTGAAAGGATCAAGGATTTCATGAATGAAGTATAGAACTATCTTGGTAAAAGTATTAAAGCACTTTGATATGATCGAGGTGGAGAATACTTAAGGCAAGAGTTTGAGGACCTTCTGCGAGCCCGTGGTATCGTATCACAATGGACTCCGCCTGGAACACCACAACATAATGGTGTGTCTGAAAGAAGGAATCACACATTACTGGATATGGTACGATCAATGATGAGTTTTGTTGATCTTCCGATTTCCTTCTGGGGTTATGCTCTTAAAATCGCTGCCACTAGTACATAACCGGCCTTTAGTGTCGGTTCTTTAAGTCCTTTAGTGTCGGTTTTAATGCGACACCTATGTGGGCACCGGTAAAAAGCCAACCTTTAGGCGTCAGTTCACAAACTGATGCCACAACCCTTCGCATGCCACCAAAAATGTGCCAGCAGGGGGGTATAGGCGTCGGTTATTAGCTTTGAAACCGACTCCATAAACCTTCGCGCCACAGAAAGGGCGCCATCTGGGATACTATCGGCATCGGTTTATTAGTGATAACCGACGCCATCTCACCTACTTCCACGGTCATGCTGTCTGGCCCGCTGCCACAGCCCTGCTGGCCAGCACGACCGTGGTGTATGGCCTCATTAGGGAAATAGACATTAGTTATTGATAACTGACGCCACATCACATGCATTAGGCGTCATTTTTAATTATTTATCCAACGCTGTAACCATTTATCGTCGGTTTTAAAAAAATAACCGACGCATATTGCAAGTTTTTTTTATCAGTCTACAGACCTGCTGTGGCTGGTCGTAGGATGAGAAACCTGCAGTTCAGTTATGAACTACAGGTTTTACGACATCCATTGATATCAGCCAATAACAAGCCACAAACCTACAAAATTAACAACATTAATTTTCATACATTTAGCAACCCGCAGTTCCATTCGATTTTCACACATGAAGAAACATTCATGTAGCAATCTGCAGTTCCATTCATTTTCACATTCACACATGTAGAAACATTCATATAGCAACCAACAGTTTCATTCATTTTCACAGTCACACATGTATAAACATTCAGACACATGTAAAAACATTCACACATATTATAATTCAGAAATTCATTTACAAAATATCATTCTTTAGTCATTATTCACTATCAACATCCCAATTATATGTTAAAACCCCCAGTACTTGTATGGTTGTTGCCATTCTTCTCTTTCTTCATTTAATTCTCCTGTCCTATAGGGAGAATGTACATTTGGTAAGGCCTTTCATGTAGTGTGGTCAGTTTTAAACACCTGCAAAGAGAATGATGTATATATATAATTAATGAGCTATAAATAAGATTGATATATTTCATATTATCTACTGAGACTATATATAATACCTCAGGAATGGTATCGATGTCCACTGCGGCATATTTGATAATCATATGCATAAATCACATCACATAGTATGGACATGCCCATCCGTTGTCTTGTGCAGCACACTATAAATTGAAACATACAAAATATTAAAAAATACAACTAATTAAGCATTGTTCACATAAATAATATATGCATTGCAATCGAGAACTTACTTCCACATTCTTCCAAGTTATTTGCTGGTTCTTTTTCCTGGGGACCTTTCCTCCAACCTTTTTGAACTCATATAAACCCCTACATGTTAATGTAACACAGTACATTGCATAATTAAATAGTAATGTAATAATATATGTTAACATATATGAAAATGAAATATTTCTCACCGGAATAATGGCATTTTCATTTTGTGTCCATATTTTGAATTCAATTTAGTCCCCTTAGGATCTAGATAATAGTCAGTGAACGTCTCGGGGACAATAACTAGTAACTCCCAATGCATACCACTAGAGGTAAAAAAAATTAAAAATTAATAACTCAAAGTCCACAATAAAAATGTAATTTTCTTAAGTCCAAACTATAATAAGAAAAGTAAACTTACTCCACATTGAATGGAGATATTATCAATGTCTTCTTATTTTGAGCAAAATTTGTAAAAACATCACAACAATATTGTTGAACTGACAAAGGGTCTTTAGCTACTAGACTAATCAAAGATGGAATAAAAAATCCTACATGTTCGAATGAAAAATCTGCACATATCTTGTCTAAGTAGTTGTAAAACATGTATTACATATGCATTAATAAATAAGAAACTAGATCAACAGATCCTACACAAGGTATATGGATGTATAAAGAAGATCTCACCTTATCCATAGCTCTATCACAGATGTATTCAGCCAATCATATCGAAACAACTCCAAAATATCTTATATAAATATATTGCTTTCGTATGATTGACATGCATCATCCACATCTATAGAAACCATTATAGGGCAATTTACATCTTGTTCGCCTAACCATATTGCCATACCCCTACAATTAGGACCTAACGGGATAGGTAGGTCCCGTGGAACCCAACTTGGTAATGTAGGAGGTGGATGTGGAGGACTAGATGCTCTGGGTGTCTTCTTTTTAACCTGTATATATATATATATATATATATATATATATATATATAATTTCATATCAATTGACATCATATACACACACTAACAATTTAACGTAATATAAATTTACCATACAGTTTTAGTATAGAGGACATCCACTTTTGGCCACAATATCACTCCGCCTTATGCCTCAGCAAGTGTTTCACAATCTGGGTGGGCATATGGCAATGGAAGATCCATCCAGTTGGGGAATATATGTAGTGGGCTCACACGAAACCAACCAGCTAGTAATGGAGACACATGAAACATTTCCCCTAGTAGGGATGGGTAAGACGATGCCTTTACAACGACATATTCTTTCTTTTTTAGACGACATGGCTTCAACCCTACAAATTTGTGTAAAAAATGTTATATACATATCATCTTGAAAAGACTAGTTATTATGTCTTAAAAATACTTACAATGGATGTGTTAGGTGGTGGGTCTATAGGATTACTCCCAACCTCTACAGTAGGAGTAGAGTGGGACGCCATAGGTACTGTCAGCTAAGTGGCAGTCTGAGATGCCTGCCACTTGCTCAGTGCTTCTTCGAGTTTCCTATCAACTAGCTTATCTACCTATACATGGATAAAAGAAATGTTAGCATCTGATTATTGAATTCTCTTTTACAGTAACATTATAAATAAAGAATAGGTTACCTCTTCTTGTGAAAGTCCCTCTTTTGGGACATGTTTGCACTGGGATGGCCCAAAGAACGCTTTGATGCCCACACCAGCGCCTGTAGCTCTAACACGTCCAGGATGCTCTGGGTTACCCAGAGCAACTGTCAATTCATCCCTTTTGCCCTCAAGGATGAACTTGCCTTGTTTCCTCAGCTCGTGCAGCTCTCGCTAATTGCCAAAACAAAAATTTGTAATTAAGTAAATACCACAAATAATCAATATTCGAACGATTGCTGTAAGAGTTGTATTTTACCATTTTTGCAGCCGCCTCAGCAGTTTCGGGCTTCCTTATTTCTCCCTTCTTATTTTGCCTCCCAGCTATCCAGACATCATGGCGAGGCAGAGGTGTGCTACCTATAGTAGAGGACTCCTGAGTAGCAGCAGACTGAGAAGTAGCATCAGAGTGTAGTCTTTGGCGAATGCCTGCATACCCCTTTGGACCCATTGTGTGGTCATGCACATTCAGTGCACGCCTTGCTTTTTGCGCCTCATTGAGGGCCTAGTTAGTATGCACATTAATGATTTGGTTAGTAACACTAAATGTTAATCTTGAATTGATTTGGTTAGTAACACTAAATGTTAATCTTGAATAGGTGAATACAACATATATTAATTAAATTGGGGATGACGCCTAATACCTTGAATTCATCAGTTTGTCTTGAAGCAACAAATGCGTCCCATTCTTCTTGGTCCAAGAAGTTCCACTGTTCTGTGGCTATCTTCTTCCTCTTGTCACCTTCTTTTATGTATTCTCAGGTGAGATTTGTCCTATAGTTCCTTAGGACTCTCCCATAGCATTACATTACACATTTACGATGCAACTTTTCATTCAATTCAAATATACTCTGCAAAATAGAATTGCTATTAACTAGTATCCAAAAAATTAGTAATCTAACAAATAGAATTGCAAATTAATAATAACTCACGCATAAATCCTTCCATATTATGTGTGACGTCCCTGGATTTTCTAAAACTTAATCTAATGTGTGACGTCCAAATTGAAACCCTCATCTCAGCGAGAATCCCAATTTAAACATCCCACACCAGACTAAGATAGAGAAAATCAAGGGAGTCAGAAGGAAACAATCAGTAGCACATGTACATGAACAATAATAAAACCATACACACATGTTCACCATTCAACATATAATTACAACATGAATTATTACAACATTTGATATTACATATTGAACAACAAACTATACATATACATCTACTACCACTAAACTACATGATCTTAAGACAACAGGTCCACTTATACATCAGATCGTCACACAACTCTCAACATCCAGGTCCTTCAAGAGCATAACCACAACCTAAACAAAAGATTACATGCGGTACACGTCAGCACAATATTCAAGAATATTGTACTGAGTACGCCTACATGTCTTTTATATACATCTCATCATATCTTGGCAATAAGATAAAACTAATACTTGGAAGTAACAAAAGAATATAAGAAAAGTGTATACTTGCAAAAAGATATTCATTAGCAAAAGAGAACACATATTTTAAGCTCATTTTCCATTATATGCTCGTACATCTGCCTACCAATGGGATAGATGCATTCAGGCCTTATGATCTGCTTACCAAAGAGATAGATCATTGTACATGTGATCTGCTTACCAAAGAGATAGATCACTCACTAGCACTATGCTTACCAAAGAGATATAGTGCTTTCATATAATGGAACATATATATTATTTTTCATGTGTTCTTAGCCATAAGTATGGAAAATCAAACAAGATATCACACAAGAACAATCATTTCAATCAATACCATATGCCAAGTCTTTACTACCATATAACACAAGCATAATGTATAATAAGCCAAGTAAGAGGTAATGACATACCTAGATCAAGAGAAACCTAATCACATATATACTCCTGATGTCATCTATATCCTTGTCAACCCTAATTAAGATAAGATTACATGTCACCATCACGTTCACATCATCATACATCTCATCTTAACCCTAAGCATGTTCATATTAGGGTTTCACTCAGTTCATTAGGATATTCCCATCATTATTTGCATTCTTATCTTAGAGTTATCTTACTGATGTTATTTTCCAGATTATACTTCATTATCTAAACATTAGGTTCCATGTCATTTTTGTGCACATATTAACCCCAGTTTACATACATTATTCCAAATAGGGTTACAACTCATGTATCAAGGTTCATCTTAATATAACATGGATTCTGTGCATCATCATGATCTCATAATTAAAACTCAGGTTTCAGATACTTATATCAGCTACTCTGTAAATTTCACTATTTATTGAGCATTAATGTACTTTCCACATTCTATTTAGGGTTATTAGCCCTAAATAGCCATATTGAGTGAATTACAAGATTAGGTGTCATAACATGATCATAACTGACATCATATGCATTATAAACATAATTATGAATCTATTGACATTTTCCCATAATTTTATATCATCATTTGATATCTATTACTCATGAAACAAGTAAAAAGCATATAAAATTATATCATAGAGTTTTAAGCATCGAAAGCCTGATATTATTATTCTACTGCGTTCTACTCATTTTTCTGAACATTTCGGTACCTTATTTGTGTTTTTCTGATAAACAATCTATTTTCTATGATTTATTGAAGATCTATACATTACTAGGATAATTTCCTTTGTCGGCCAATTGAATGGTGCCACGTGTCCATCCAGAGGCACGCTGCTTCTTCTTCCTTGGCATGCACTGATCCGGGTTCCACTGGGTTTTCTTTTGGTTCATCAAGGCCGGTCCGGTTCACACTCTTTCTTTTTCCTCGTGTCTATGCGATCGGGCTTCTCCCAGATTCTGTGTTCTTCTACGCTTCGAGCGTCGTCGCTGGGAGAGGTTCCTCCAGTGAGAAATCAAACACTGATGAGCCCCAATCATCTGCTTACCAACTGCCGTAGGGAAGTACCATGCCTCCAGATCACCTACTTTGCGTTGACTCATGTTTGGGATCTCCTAGAAACATCTGCTGCCGCCGCAGCTAGTCATCGTGGTCTTCCTCTCTGGCATCGACTTCTAGTTCGATTAGAGTTCAGCTCTAAGTCGGTGCCGATCAGTGGAATACCCGCCTTCTCCCCCAGGTCACGGACTCACGATTTCCTCTGTGAAACAGAGCACTGCCTCAAGCAACCACCCGTCCTTCGCCCCGGTGAGAAACCTTCCTCGATTGGCACCACCTCACCATAATCTTCCTCAGCCAAAAGGCTATACTATGCCTTCCCAGTGCTGCCGACATTGTGGATTGCCTGGAGACTACTCTAGCGATCCATGTGAGAGAGCGCTAACAGCCGTTGCAGCCACAAGAAAAGGAGGAAAACCCCTCACAACGCCATGTCTGGAAGTTAAGGCTTCCAAGAGGTTCGCTTTGCCTTTAGGAACTGGGTCTCTATCTCCACATGCCACACTCTCCTCTGATTTCCATCTTCTACCTAGGTGAGGTCCACCTCACTGGCCTCTTGCATGGTTTGTAGATCCAGGACAAGCATCAAAGCATATCCTTGTAGCTTCGGGCTTCCTTCTTTCTCCTGTGTTTGTGATGGATAGAGGAGGGAACTTCTACCAGTTCTCTTTTGTTTCTAAGACAAAACCTCTAGGGTAGTGCAAAATATTGACAGAAGCCTAACTGCTTGTTCAGAAACTGGTCTTGACCCACGACTAATGATTGTGGCGGCTGGCTCTTCCCCACTCACTGCTTGTTTGTCGAGAGATAGGAGGAACCTTCTCCACCCTTTGATTCAGCTATCAATGGGTCAGGAAGTCTCCATGTCACCAATCCGTAACCTCTCACAACAAAGACAAAAAGGGGAGGGGGGTCGTGACACATCAAAAGATCAACAACTTAGATCCACAAATCATCAAATATATACATTTTCCCCAAATTGCAAACCTCAAAACCCCCACTAGAATACTCCAAATGCCACAAAATTTTAACCATAGATTTGCTACCCCTCAAGATACATTCTATTAAATTTTGGTGCATAAAAATCATTCCTGGACCTATCAAATAAATACCTCAAAAAGGCATAAAGACGAGAGATATCTTAACCATGATATCAACATCACATCAACACCTACTTTGTCAAAACCTTGGAACTCTCAATATTATTCAACCTTATGATTTCACTTATGTCATTGGATGATTAAGGACTCCAAAAGTCCACTCCATCACATCCTACACACCTTAAAAGAAAATTCCGTCCTCGGAATTAAGCCAGAAAACCACTTTGTCACATCATATACATCTTAAAAAACTTTCGTCCTTGAAAGTAAACCATAAACATACTTCCAGGGAAAACCTTATTTTGCCTTCATCCACATGTAGGCACTATTCTATGTGTAACATATATGCAAAGTTTACCTAGAACCATGTATCCAAAGCACTATTAGGAGGTTTCAAAAGCACCAAGGGTGAAACCTCACTCCATAGAAGGATCAAACAAGGGTTTAGAAGCTTAGGTTAATTCATTACATATCTCATATGTTAGATTTTCTTCCTTATCTTAACTCATGCATTATGATTCCCACATCATATTACCATGTTCTAAATGAGTTAACTAAGATTAACTCATACATCAAGGTGTCATAAACATTATGTTGTGGTAACTGTCAAACTATATTTTCCATCTTTGTTAAGCACTAAGATTAACACCGCATGTAACATGTTTCATTCATAGAGTCTTATTTCATTACTCATAATTGATTTCAATATTTACTAGTGATTTCATCACAAGATTAGCCAACATTATTCATGTATATGGTTAACCATTTATGCATTAATATTTATTAAACCATCTCTAGGTTTTCATCATATCATGTCTATATATCATGTATCAAGATTAGATCACATCTTACATATATTATATCACGGTTGCGCTAAACCAACTTATGCGAGTGGCTAATCAAACATGTATCAAAACTTTATATAGTCCAACTGAGTTTTCTCTAACCCATACCACGAGGGTAGTGTCATGCTCAGTCTCTCTGAGCTAACTCAACCCTATGAGTATCTCATATGCATATACTTTATCTTTCCTCTCGGTCTAGGGTTCTCGGATTACCTCATTGGCACTAGTGATTAACCTTACAAGATCTAGCCACATAAGCACAAACCAAAACATGCTATGACATACTCTTCATGGGTCTTCTACCCATGAAACATCTTACTCAAAGCTCTCTTATATACACAACTAGATTCCTATGTGGGAAACCACCAACCCGAGCATGAGGCCTCACAGAAACTAACATAGCTACCTCCTCTAGGGTCTTGGGCTCTCTCCCTCACCCAGATGGAAGGCACTCATATGCATGTTCATATGCACATATAAAGAGCCTCTCTCTATCTCTAGGGTTTGGTCCTCCCAAGGACATCTACAATTCAAGAAGACTATAGGAATCATGCATAAAGCAACTCATGTCAATCACTCAGGAGTAGTCTAGTTTAGGACATATCATATCACATATCTCATATTTCTCATATCGTGGAGTCTAGGTTCTCGCTCTCTCTTGAGCTAACCCCAAAACTGGTCCTAACACTAGAGGTCCACCTTTGTAAAAGATCTTGAGGCTCATGCTGACTCACAACCTTGTCTTAACTTATCATATCTTATCACATAAAAGAATGCATACTTGCATCCTCAAGACTTATCTAAAAACCTCAAATCTGAACTCCAGTCCTCAAGACAAACATATATCGTCTTAATCATCTTATATCATCTATATAAGACTTACATCATATCATTAAACTTATATCATCTATTCCATCTATCATATATATGAAAAGGCTCTAGACATCTAATCTAGAACTACTCTCTCTTCTAGACTAATGTCATTCAATTTCACGTAGGTTGCATGACCACCTTCTACTCGTACATGTGTGGGAACACATTTTTGTAATACATATACATAATAAAATATTATATAGTTTTTCTCCGATAAAATAAGCGTCAGAGAAAACTATCGAGGTTCGATCCATTTGGAATCAAAAACCAAATCCAGAAAACGAGTGCCCCACACATAGTAGAGAGTCCAGTGTCATGAAAACTAGTGAAAAGGGTGAGAACATGGTGTAGACTAGTGTATATACTCTAGACAACGTGCGCAATATGTCTAGGGTTTCTCTTCCTTTGATGCATGTCATTTCCAAATAGTGTAACATCCCATACCGCTACACTACAAGGAAAGGACGACATCTAAGGACTTGCTACACAACAAGCACCAGTCTAGACCTAGTTCTCGGACATCTAGGTGCTAACCTAGAGGCTAGGTTGAATCTAGTCTCTAAAGGATGACTAATCTAACCCTAAAAGATTATTAAGTTCAAGGTTCTTTAGTTTTTAGTTGCATAATGAGCAAATGTCAGGCTTTGCTATTGTTCATGCTCTGATACCACATGTGACATCCCCAGATTTTCTAAAACTTAATCTAATGTGTGACGTCTGAATTGAAAACCTCATCTCAGCGAGAATCCCAATTTAAACATCCCACATCAGGCTAAGATAGAGAAAATCAAGGGAGTCAGAAGAAAACAATCAGTAGCACATGTACATGAACAATAATAAAACCATACACACATGTTCACCATTCAACATATAATTACAACATGAATTATTACAACATTTGATATTACATATTGAACAACAAACTATACATATACATGTAATACCACTAAACTATAGGATCTTAAGACAACAGGTCCACCTATACATCAGCTCGTCACACAACTCTCAACATCCAGGTCCTTCAAGAGCATAACCACAACCTAAACAAAAGATTACATGCGGTACACGTCAGTACAATATTCAAGAATATTGTATTGAGTACGCCTACATGTCTTTTATATACCTCTCATCATATCTTGGCAATAAGATAAAACTAATACTTGGAAGTAACAGAAGAATATAAGAAAAACGTATACTTGCACAAAGATATTCATTAGCAAAAGAGAACACATATTTTAAGCTCATTTTCCATTATATGCTCGTGCATCTGCCTACCAATGGGATAGATGCATTCATGCCTTATGATTCTCTTACCAAAGAGATAGATCATTGTACATGTGATATGCTTACCAAAGAGATAGATCACTCACTAGCACTATGCTTACCAAAGAGATATAATGCTTTCATATAATGGAACAAATATACTATTTTTCATGTGTTCATAGCCATAAGTATGGAAAATCAAACAAGATATCACACAAGAACAATCATTTCAATCAATACCATATGCCAAGTCTTTACTACCATATAACACAAGCATAATGTATAATAAGCCAAGTAAGAGGTAATGGCGTACCTTGATCAAGAGAAACCTAATCACATATATACTCCTGATGTCATCTATATCCTTGTCAACCCTGATTAAGATAAGATTACATGTCACCATCAGGTTCACATCATCATACATCTCATCTTAACCCTAAGTGTGTTCATATTAGGGTTTCACTTAGTTCATTAGGATATTCCTATCATTATTTGCATTCTTGTCTTAGAGTTATCTTACTGATGTTATTTTCCAGATTATACTTCATTATCTGAACATTAGATTTCATGTCATTTTTGTGCACATATTAACCCTAGTTTACATACATTATTCCAAATAGGGTTTCAACTCATGTATCAAGGTTCATCTTAATATAACCTGGATTCTATGCATCATCATGATCTCATAATTAAAACTCAGGTTCCAGATATTTATATCAGCTACTCTGTAAATTTCACTATTTATTGAGCATTAATGTATTTTCCACATTCTATTTAGGGTTATTAGCCCTAAATAGCCATATGGAGTGAATTACAAGATTAGGTGTCATAACATGATCATAACTGACGTCATATGCATCATAAACATAATTGTGAATCTACTAACATTTTTCCATAATTTTATATCATCATTTTATATCTATTACTCATGAAACAAGTAAAAATCATATTACATGATATCATAGAGTTTTAAGCATCGAAATCCTGATATTATTATTCTACTACGTTCTACTCATTTTTCTGAACATTTCTGTACCTTATTTGTGTTTTTCTGATAAACAGTCTATTTTTTATGATTTATTGAAGATCTATACATTACTAGGATAATTACCTTTGTCGACCAACTGAATGGTGCCACGTGTCCATCCAGAGGCGCGCTACTTCTTCTTCCTTGGCATGCGCTGATCTGGGTTCCACTGGGTTTTCTTTTGGTTCATCTAGGCCGGTCCGGTTCACGCACTTTCTTTTTCCTCGTGTCTATGCGATTGGGCTTCTCCCAGATTCTGCGTTCTTCTGCGCTTCGACCTTCGTCACTGGTAGAGTTTCCTCTAGTGAGCAATCAAACACTGGTAATCCCCAATCATCTACTTACCAACTGCCGTAGGGAAGTACCATGCCTCCAGATCGCCTACTTTGCATTGACTCATGTTTGGGATCTCCTGGAAACATCCGTTGCCGCCGCAGCTAGTCGTCGTGGTATTCCTCTCTGGCTGCGACTTCTAGTTTGATTAGAGTTCGGCTCTAAGTCGGTGCTGATCAGTGGACTGCCTGCCTTCTCCCCCAGGTCACGGACTCACGGTTGCCTCTGTGAAATAGAGCACCGCCTCAAGCAGCCACCTGTCCTTCGCCCCGGTGAGAAACCTTCCTCGATTGGTGCCACCTCGCCATCATCTTCCTCAGCCAAAAGGCTATACTATGCCTTCCCAGTGCCACCGACACTGTGGATTGCCTCGAGCCTACACCAGCGATCCATGTGAGAGAGCGCTAATAGCCGTTGTAGCCACAAGAAAAGGAGGAAAACTCCTCACAACTCCATGTCTGGAAGCTAAGGCTTCCAAGAGGTTCGCTTTGCCTTTAGGAACTGGGTCTCTATCTCCACAGGCCACACTCTCCTCTGATTTCCATCTTCTACCCAGGTGAGGTCCACCTCACTGGCCTCTTGCATGGTTCGCAGACCCAGGACAAGCATCAAAGCATATCCTTGTAGCTCCGGGCTACCTTCTTTCTCCTGTATTCATGATGGATAGAGGAGGGAACTTCTACCAGTTCTCTTTTTTTTCTAAGACAAAACCTCTAGGGTAGTGCAAAACATTGACAGAAGCCTAACTGCTTGTTCAGAAACTGGTCTTGACCCACGACTAATGATCGTGGTGGCTGGCTCTTCCCCACTCACTGCTGGTTTGTCGAGAGATAGGCGACACCTTCTCCACCTTTCGATTCAGCTATCAATGGGTCAAGAAGTTTCCATGTCATCAATCCGTAAGCTCTCACAAAAAAGACAAAAGGGGGGGGGGGGTGGGTCGTGACACATCAAAAGATCAACAACTTAGATCCACAAATCATCAAATATATACATTTTCCCCAAATTTCAAACCTCAAAACTCCCACTAGAATACTCCAATTGCCACAAAATTTTAACCATAGCTTTGCTACCCCTCAAGATACACTCTATTAAATTTTGGTGCATAAATATCATTCCTAGATCTATCAAATAAATACCTCAAAAAGGCATAAAGACGAGAGATATCTTAACCATGATATCAACATCACATCAACACCTACTTTGTCAAAACCTTAGAACTCTCAATATTATTCAACCTTATGATTTCACTTATGTCATTGGATGATTAAGGACTCCAAAAGTCCACACAATCACATTATGTCTTTCTTCTCCTTAGGAACTTTATGCCAAGAATCTATCTTACAACCACAATGGCTACGAGTAACATACCAAAGATATGGAACAAACGAATTGCGATTCACTCCAATTGCATTTCTTACATTATCAAAATCCACAACAAGTTTGGGTCCATTGCCCCTTTGCACTATTAACTTATTCATCATAGTGATGCCCCTTCTCTTGTCAACTTTTTGGTGATGCTCATCAAGTTCCTCAAGTGCTTCAGACGGTACATTTGCATCATCAACTTAAAATTTGACAAAATAAACACACTTACATGATATAACTAGAAATGGACATATAGATATAAATATATGATATATATTTTTAAAACTTACATTGTGAGGTGGCGCATTGATGCCCTCACTCTCACGATAATCATCAACATGGTCATCAGGAGAATGCTCAACCATCTGAAAGTTCCCATTCACATTGTGAAGTTCACATTGTAAAGTAATTCATATTGTAAAGCTCACATTGTAAAGTTCACATTCACATTGTAAAGTAATTCACACTGTAAAATTTACATTGTAAAGTTCACATTCACATTGTAAAGTAATTAACAATGTAAAGTTCACATTGTAAAGTAATTCACATTGTAAACCTCACATTGTAAAGTTCACATTCACATTGTAAAGTAATTCACATTGTAAAATTCACATTGTAAAGTTCACATTCACATTGTAAAGTTCACATTCATAAAAATAAAACATATAAAAAAATATAAACATGCCTCTAATATTGCGATTTTTTATCAATTAACAATCCTTCATTGTGATCTCCGCACATATACAAGTCATCATTAGCTTCAATATTTGCTAGTGTTGGCAACCCAACTGAGAATGGACTGGAGTCATCATACTTATCATAGTACTCTTCTTCATCTATAGGATCTTCAATGAACTGTCTTTTACCATGAAGAACAACTGACCATTTATCATTTGCAGGATCATCGATATAAAATACTTATTTCTCCTGTGATGCCAATATGCATGGTTTACCCTTCTTGCCAATCTTTTCAAAGTTCACTAAAGTGAAACCCAATTCATCCACTATAACTCATTTGGTGTTATCAACCCAATTACATTTGAAGAGTGGAATGCTGAAATCTATGTAGTCAAACTCCCATATGTCTTCAATGACAACGTAATATGACATTTTAGCTTCATGTGGACTCTTATCCTTTGCACTTGCAAAAAACATAGTCGACGCTTGAAGGGTGACCCCACTGTTTTGGATGACACTCTTATCATCTTGGCGCTATGTGTAATATGTGAATCCATTAATGTCATACCCTTCATAAGACATAACATTCAATTTTGGTTTAAAGGAGAGGCATTTGATAGTTTCAGTAATATCATCTGGTGTTTGAGATAGTTGATGTAAGACTTTATCTTCAAACCACTTAATAAATGTCTTGTTATGCTCTCTAGCAAGCCACATTGTATTGGCTCGAGGATATTGTCTCTTGATGCAATTGGTATGTTCCTCGATATAAACACTCACTTCGTCCATGTTGTGTAAAATATACAAGTGACCTTGTTCCAACTGCTCACGGCTGATTACTTTCACTCGTGATCCCAAAATTCCGTTGCCAAATTGCTCCTCAATATTCTTGTCATTACCAGGAGTGTCATTACCACTGAAAAAGTCATTGCAAAAATCCATAACCTCTCTCGCCACATAACCCTCAATAATACTCCCTTCAGGCCAATAACAGTTTTGAACATCACTTTTAAAAATGCTCATGTATCATTCAAAGGGATACATCCAATGCAAGGAAATTGGTCCCAACATTTTCACTTCCCTAGTCAAGTGGACAACAAGATGTACCATGATATCAAAGATCGACGAAGGAAAATACATCTCAAGCTGACATAGGGTAACAACCACTTCTCTTTGCAAATTATCGAGAGTATCAGGGTCAATAACTTAGTTGCACAGACTATTGAAAAAGAAACAAAGTATGGTGATTGCAAACCTTACATGCTTCAGTAATATAGATCGAATTGCCACATGCAATGCATTAGAGTGTGACAATCATGAGATTTAAGACCTATCAACTTCAGATCTTTCATTGCTACCAATCTATGGATGTTGGATGAGTAACCCTGTGGCACCTTAACATTTACCAAACATTCACAAAAAGCTTTCTTCTCCTTTCTAGACAATGTGTAACAAGCGGGAGGTAAGTATGTTCTCCGATTTACCATTTCACAAAATTCTGTTAATTCTGACCTTATTCCCATTTCACGTAGGTCCAGTCTGGATTTTATCCCATCTTTAGTCTTACCTGGTATATTCAACAAAGTACCAATGACACTATCACAGACATTTTTCTCAACGTGCATGACATCAATACAATGTCTTACTATCAAAAAACTCCAATAAGGAAGATCCCAAAATATTGACTTCTTCTTGAATAAAGATTTGTCACTCCGTGTGGCCATAGTATATTGTGATCTCTTACCAAATTCATTGAAAAAGTATTTTACTCTTTCATAAACAACCTCCCATGGTATAGGTTTAGGTGCACTCCGTTCCTCATTCAATCCATTGAATGCTTTGCGCTTCCTACGATACGGATGGAATTTTGTAAGAAACCTTCGATGACCGAGATATACAATCTTACCACCATGTTTTGGGCATGATACTCTAGAACCATCAATCCTTGGTCTCAATCAACCATTGGCTATGATCTAATGATCTTGGTCCCTCATCCCTACGGCAACAACTCCCCCCACCCACATACACGAAGGAGCTGCGGAGGAAGATTGGCTAGAGAAAAAGTAGAAATGAGGAGGATATCGAGAGGCAGAAAGGAGAGGTTATGCTAGTGCTCGTGGGAGCAACCAGAATCCATAGGTTGGGTTTTATAAGGTATTAGACTTTAGGTTAGGGTTAAATTTGGGGTCAAAGTACCCATGATGGCGGCTAGCTTGGGAAACTTCTCGAAGGGATTTTATTAGGGGTATATTTAGGTGCAAACAGATTGGAACTAGGTTGTATGTAACATCCCAAAATTAAATAAGATTAGGGTTAACATAGAAAATTTTCTTTTTCACAAATGAGTCTTAAATCCTAGGTATTAATGTGATTTTCCCAAATTATGGACACTTATCCTAAAATAAGATATGCAGAGAGAAAAAGAAATATATGTATATATATATATATATTCTTTCCCTACATTATGCATAAATAAATTCAAGGCATATAAAGAAATTCACAAGTTTCACTCATTATATATCACCCATAAATCTACAATTCTCACATAACGGAGAAAATACTACTAATATATTCAACATAAGTTTAAAGATGAAACTTATTAGTCATTAGCTGATTTCGATACCCATTGTCTGATTAATAGAACATTAATCAATCAATATGAACATTAAGGTAGGTATTCACTAATTGGTCATCACAATTTGAGAATTACTGTTTAAGGATGTGCTAGACCCTTATATGAACCCATGGTTGAAATTTGAGGCAAATCAGACCCTAAATGACCCCCAAATGATTTTAGATAGTTTTCATATAATCTCAAAGTCCCTAATTATATTGCTTGTTATAATTTCATATAGTTGCTACTGAATTAGATGTCACATAGATCCTTATTGTGTACAAGTCCGCGTCAGACTCTCACTTTCCGTGGGTAGTTTCTCTCCCCCTTGAGTCATGGTTTCACCTAGACTCCTCATCCACAATACTCGACCTCGCTCTGTCTCACATATAATGCCCACACACACAGATCTAAGGACAGAGTCACGATCCTTGTCTCACCCTGAGGCTTCAGACCCCTACTTTTATGGGGTTTTATTACCCAGAGAGTCTAGATGATGAGAGTCTCCCTTTTTCTCTACAACTTGAACTCTGCATAACCTCAATGATATCCAATCCCCTTTACTATATAAGAATATGTCTCTAAACATTTTTCAGGGTCTGAGGATTGCAAAGCAATATCTAGATAGGCCTAGGAGTCCCTTACAACTTCAGTCATTGAACCCCCCATCTCTAATTTTCCTATTTGATGTAGGCAACTCTCCACAGTTGTGGTGGTTGTCTCACCGGAGGTTGGAAACTAGTCTAAGTTCTGGTACCTCTAGAGAAGTTATTTTCACACATAATTGATCCATAAAGGTACCTCATCCCTTTCCCCTATTTCATATGGTTTGAGTTTTTTTATGCAAATTGTCTTCCTAGACCTCTCTTAGTCTCACTTTCCTGCATCCTACCTTTGAAGAAATGTTTTGGATGTGGCCAAGGTGCTAGATTTCTTTGGCCTTGCTTCCTTTCCCATCTCTGAACTAAACATATTGACCATGAATGGTGAGAGGAGGAGGTCTCTGCTTCGTTGCAGTCATTTTTTGGGCTTTCCAGTTTTGGTCAGACATAGAAAAGGTGCCCAACACCTTTATTCTTAACGATAAGGGCACCAAATCAGGATTTGATCCAAGGAGTTTTTTTGTCTTCCTACTTGTTTCCACTGATCAAAGAAGAAGCTATCGTGTTCATGAGTTTCCAATTTTTCCTCTAGACCATTAACATGCTTGTCACACCCACATGGGCATATCGGTGATTTAGTCACCCCATATTTGTTTGATTGTAAATTTTTGTTGGAAGGGACCCGCACCACATGTGCAATGATGATAGGGCCATCTCAGAGCAAGGCTCACTTCTTATTTTGGATAAAGTTACTTATGTGGATTTTTCTCATGTTTTGATTGATCAACCTTCAACAAATTGTATAAAATAATCAACAGATCGGATGGGGTCGATCGTTATATGAATTTTGTTTAGTTTTTTGATACCTAGATGATGAACTAGGTATTAGGTCCTATTTTTTGGTTTTCACAAAAAATCAAACTTAGTATAAATAGTATTTGAAGAACCATGATACCCTAGAAACCAAGATGAATATTATTATTAATGGATGTTATTGGGTTGAACATGATAATTAGGGTCTCTTGACCCCAGGAACGTGATTATATTTCTTCAACATAAGAATATCAAGAAAGTTCTTCTCTAAGAGAGAGGTAAGCTGGTCCATGTACTTTAAGTATTAAGTAATGGCTTTCAATTGCTTTAAGATTATTGTATCACAATGATCAAGTTAAATTATATGTATAGTTATGTATTCAATTTTCAGACATTATTGAATTAATGTTCTCCAAAAGTTTTTGTATGAATCATGTGCTTTCAAGTTCTATTTTAGATAATTATGTCATGATTATATGAGTTCAGTTCAAAGTAAAGAATGATCAAGTTAATGATTAATCATGTAATGATTTGTATTATTTTGTCCTCATCATGATAATGTTGAGCCCTCAGGTCTTATGAGCTCAAATGGAACATAGTGGCATGTATGTGCAATAATGAGCTCAAGTAGATCATTATTAATGGCACTTAGTTGGGGTATACAGGCACAAAGTATAGCAGTAGAAACAAAAAATATTATCTATTCATATTCCCATAACAGCAAGAGTGCATCAAAAACTATGAAATAAGAAGGATGGTTTTAGCGAGTTATTCTTGGTCCAGGAGGAAGTTGTTACAACCCCAATTTTTGGGTTCATTTGGTGAGAAATGTAATATCTTATATTAAAGATATTTGAACAAATAATGATATAATTTGTTTTGAATAAATGGATTTCGTTGACAATAGTCGTGATGGTTGTTTTGTGGGCTTTATTGGCTATTGGGCCCAATAACAAAGAAAAGACAAATGAAACTCCATTATTAAATGAGTAAATAAGAAAATGGAGAAAAGAAAGATGTAGAAACCTCTATAAGGAAAAGGAATGTTATCCAAAGTTGGATTTCGTGCCTCTTGGGTTCCTTGGGTCCCAAGGAGTCCAAAGTTGCAAAGATAATGCAACAAGAAAAGAAAAGATCAATTAAATATTTCCTTATTAAGAAAGAAATTGAAAACAATGATAAAATGTGGGAAATAAGTGGAAAGAGGTATAATTGAGTTATCTTTGATGGATTTTCGTATCCATAAGGTTCCTAATGTTAAAAGGAATTTTAATAAGGAAAATAAAAGAGAGATAAATAGAAATTCTCAAAAAGAGATATTTTTTAAATAAAGAAAAAGTAAGATAATAAGAAATTATGGATATAGATGCATCTAGAATGATAATGAGTATCCACTAAAAAGGATTTCAAAAAGTTAGTGTTTCTTGGGGTCCCATGAGCCCCCAATGAAGAAAAAGAAAGAGAAAATACCAATAATAGAAAATAAGTGAATAATGTGATACATAATTAATGGATTTTGTGGTATTATTAAAAAGGAGGTATTTTCTATTAAAAGAAAATATAATTTCGTGACAATGAATTAAAAGTCAAGAATAAAAGAGAATAAGTGATAGGATTCTCGAATTTCTAATTATTCAAAGAATATAGCTATCTAAGAAGATAATGAAGAGAGAGAAGGTTGCTTCCTAGTTAAGGAATATGTTTTCCTTTCAGGAAAGGAACTTGGTAACTCATGGATAGCCATCCTAGGGCTTCTTTACCCTCCCCTATATAAGGGGTAGAACCCTTGGCCAAGTCTAGAGGATCCCACACATCTTTCTCTCATCTTCTTTCTCATTTTCATCCACAAACCCAAACCATGAGGAGCAATGTGAGCATGAAGCTACAAGGAGCCAATGAAGGGTTGTGAAGGAAGCCTGATGGCCCAAGATGCTGGAGAAAAGCTTGGCCATCGTCGTCGTGCTCTAACCCCTATGCAGATGTAGTAACATGGCTACAAGAACAGCCGCAATTCGTGGGCTTGGTGCACTCAAGATCGACCATACTGGATGCAACTGAGTCGTGCCCTAGGTGTGCAAGGGGGCGACAGACCTAGGGAGACGGTTGCCGACGAGTTTCGAGCCATGGAGAGGGAGGGGAGGACCCCCAAAGTGCAGTAGGTCAGCGGCTGCCAGGGTGCCGCGAGGTTGAAGAAGAGTGGGTAAATTTTGACCTTTTTGCCCCTCCATGTGCTAAAGAGTCGGTCGCTTAATCGAGGGCATTATCAACATTTTGAAATGTTCTCAAACTGGTCGGGTTATGTTGCATGGAACGAGCGATGTGGCATCCTCCTATTGGTCTCAGTAAGTGGATTTATTGCAAAATTCATATCTAAATAATGGTAGCTTGGATTGGTACATATAAAATATAAAAATTGCTCAGAAAAATGAGTGGAATCCATTAAAAATATATTTAGAAGATAATTCCTCTTGCAATTCGAAAAATAGTGGAAGTTATCAACAATAATGCTTTAATGATTAAGAAACCCTATTTTGAGATGATTAATGTATTGGGTAGGGTTTAATGGATGTTTAAAGTTGATATTAACCTATTAATTGTAAAAAGGTACATTAATAACAAAAAGGATGAACTTTGCATGTAATTAGTTTAATTTAGAGTTTCATGTGCATAAATATGCTTTAATGGGTCTTGAAGCCCTAATATTAGTTATTGAGACTCTTAATGATTTTAATCGTTCAAATTCATGATTAAAGTTGAGATATGATGGTTCTAAGCTTTTTCGAGTATAAAGATTCCTAATTGTAGGTAAATACCCTTGATATGGTAATTATGGTTTTCTAATGGATGAAGGTGGAATTAATGATAAATAGAGTTATTTGAATTAGATCATAATGAACTATGAATTCTTAAATTGAAAGGAACCAAAGATGATAATTGGGCCTAATGATCTTGTCATAAATTAAAAGGATAAAAATGGTAGTTTTAATGTAAAAAAGGCTTAATGGACTTAATTGATGGTTAATTGTTCCTTTGATTCAAAATTAGGGTTATATGTTGTTAAAAGATAACCTTAATATCTTTCATGAAGAATAGATGTGATAATTAGGGTTTGTGAGTAATTGTATAAAATTAGTGTTTAAAATAGTAAAAATGAAGTGAAACCCTAATTGTAATAGAAACCCTAAAAGTGGACTAGAAACCCTAGGAAGAGAGCTAGATTTAATAGATCTTGATGGCCTGATCAATAATATGAAATTGTATGCATATTTCAGGATCTCATTATGTGCTTGCTTGCCTAATTGGATTTCTTTATTGATTGGATTATTCAGTCTTAAATCAGCCTGACAAGTATGTGGTTATGCTTATGGTTAATCACTTTAGTTTCACGGTGATTCCCGATTATTTTATCGGTTGCCTGAAAATAACTGCTTGGATAACTTTTATTTCATGCAACTATAAAGTGACTATGACTATCACCATAAGTATGCATACATGACTAGCTCAGATCCTGGTCCTCCTTTGTGGCTTTGCTAATGATGAAAAGGGTAACCTGGTAAAGGGTCTACTTGATAAGTGGGACCATCAGGTTATCAAGAGTTAGGGATTGGGCTACCTACGTGTAGTGTCATGCAACTCTTTTGAACACCATGAGTTAAGGAGTGGGCTACCTATGGGTAGTGTCATGTGACTCAACCCTAGAAACTAATTTCCTGTTAGGTAGGATCATGAGGGGTTAAATGGGGATCTACCATAAGGAAGGTAGCATCTAGGTCCACTGCAGGGACAACACAGAGGTTAGGGTATGCATGGATTGAGCAGTTATGTTGAAAACGTAAATTTGTTTGTTAAATCATATTTGATTGCAATATGTTGTTACAATTAATTGCACGATTATTATTTCCCCCATATACCAGCATAATTCATTCATGCTGACCGATGTTTTGTTTGTCGACATTTTAGGTACAAGTGAAAAGAAAAAACAGTAAAGTGGCATATGTGGAATTCAATGAGAATTAAAGTGCAAAGGAGGATTAGTTAGAATAGACTTTGGATGTGGATAGATGTAGATGTCCAAGTTTTTGAAAAAGGTATGCGAAGTTTAATTTTTTTACAACCTTTTAGTTTAGTTGGTAGAATTTGATAATTATTATTGATTATTTGTCGAACCTTTGATCCGGAAATTGGGATAATGACTCTGACCTCTTGGTCTCCCTTAATTGGGGGTTATATGGGAGGCAGGGTCGTTACACAAGTCCAGAGACAAAACTCACTTCTTTGCAACTGATAACTAGTTTCTTTTGGATGGTAGTGCAGCTCCTGATCTTCACCACAAACAACTTTTTGCACAACATCTACATCGATTCTGGTGGTCTCTTCATGAACTGTAGGTTTACTTGGCTCTCCAAGCAGTAGCTAAAAGGACTCATACTGAGTAGTCTACATGGACCAACTAGAACTCCTATCATTCACCAAGAATGGACACGAAGGATTTGTCCCTCCCGTTGGTATACTAGTCACCAACCTACTCTCCCGCGATGACAACTTCTCAGTTGTTCTCTCTCATTAGCTATCCCTTCCCGTCGGGTAGGACTTTCCTGCTCTCTCTTGGTTACCACAACTAGAGAGGACAATAGTGGTCTATGTTGTGTCTTGGGAAGCCCCTAGTATCCCTCCGTATATAGGCGAGGTTTGGGCCAGATAGTTCCCAATCTGTATGAGATAGCGTAGGAGTGGGTGGGACCTGAAGAACTTGAACTTTCACAATGTGCAAGATGCAAAATTGTGTTCTAGAACACTCATACAGTCGTCTAGTATGCAAGACAATCATCTTGCATTGCTAGACAGTCATTTGGTAGTTTTCCAATTCGATACAATTTTGGAAATTTCGATTCCAATTAATATCACATATACATTTGCTTGTACCCCAAGTAAAATACAAATCAAAACCATTCGAGAAACATCTTGAACCTTCGTTTTCCCTAATGAGCCATATCACACATACTAAATTGCTTATATTGTCGACAAGATAAAGGATGGTAGTATGGCTAGTGATGGTAGTTATTATCTACTCCTTTATGTATTTTTTTAATTATTAGTATTTCTGAGCTTATTTATTATATCTAATTAAATTGCTTAACTATTTAATTACTGAAAAATGTTGTAACCAATAAACATTGTTGGAGGTTATATCTTTTTTTGGGACTGGGTCTCACCCTTATGGTTTGCCACATTTTTTTAGGTAATCAGAAGTGACGAAAACAAACATGTGGCAGAAAAGAGGAGCTATTGTAATGAATCTTTAAGAAAGTTGATTAGATGTCTAGTGTGTCCTAGAGTCGTACCTATACTCTCAGGTCTGGGCAGTAAAAGTTTGTATATGGTGTTTCAAACAAATCAGACTTTTGTTATCCTTTTAATGCTTGTTTGTGTGGCATATATGAATATTGTTCTCCTGTGTGTATATGTTGTGGCTAAGGCAATAGAACAATTTGTATCAAAGTCTTGGAATAATATGGATATAAGAAAGATGTTGTGCTCTTATGCAAATGTTTCTGAGCAGGTGCTGGCGTTGAAATCGGTTTTAATTTACCCATATTTTTGGGTATGTGATTAATTAATGATTGATTGTGTTTATGTTTTGAGTAATCTCGTTTAGTGTAATGGGTTCTCACAAGTACCATTTACGAGAAGAGATAAAATTACTTACAAAGACCATCCCTATTATCATGTAGTGTCCACCGCCATATTCTCTCTTTCCACTTGAAGCATGTGTACACACTTACACAAGTCATGTAATAAGTTCTTACAAGATGACTTACCATGAATTTCCTCTAGGATCAACAAGCTTTAGCCTTAAAGAGAAAACCAAAGGTGATTTCAAATAAATGTCTTGGAATATTCCACAATAAAGGAGATTGAGTATTTAAGTCATTACATGTAAAAAATTTGAAAAGTTTAATAAATACCTGACATTGTATCTTTTGTATATTTCAAGTTCTATTAAAAGCAACACTAAAAGGGACAAATAACTAATATTAGGGGTGTAATCACACTGAATTGTTACTAGCCTAGAAGCAAACTATGCTCATATAATATTGATAACTATGTTTCTAAGGAAGAGAGAAAATTACGTACAAAGAACAACCCCATTTTCAAGGAAGTAGTTCCCACCAAATACCCTCTCTTTCCATTTGAAAAGTATACACCTACACAGGTTCTTTATATGTTCTCCTAATATGACTTTCCATGGAGTTCATCTAGGATCCACAAGCTTTAACCTTCCATAGAAAATATGGAGGTGACTCCCACAAAATGTCTTTGAATATTCTATAATATAGAAGATTGAGGATTGAAATCATTAGTATGAGTAAAAATTTAAAATTTGGTAATATTTGACATTGTATGTGGTTTAAACTACCAACACTATGAGCAAGATGACCAAAAAGAGTGAATAGTCAAAATCATAGGGGTAATTATAGGGAAGTTATTTCCAATGCCTAAGATAAGGGTTGAGTTTTTTTTTATTTTTTATAATCCTTCAATTTGTGATATAAGGAGTTTCAACCTTACCATAGTTATCCACACAAAAAATGTTTTTATTTTTATACCTTAAACCCACAAAAAAGAAACCAGCATGCTTGCCAATTACTGGCAAGCATAATTCAATTTCTATTCGTATAACATTTGAGTAAAAAAGAATTGATTCTATAAGATAGATCTACTACTAGTTCTTCAATTTGTCTATGAGATGGAAGTTTGAAAAATGTTTCTCGTATACAAAGTCTAATGTTTACCTTACCGCATCACCCTATATTGTCATAATATTTATTTTTAAACATATGATTGTTAAATGAACATGCTTGATATTGTGTGCCATTTTAAAGTAAGTTCACTAGTGGACATGTTTTATGGTTGTAAGTAATAGTGCACTAGTGTAGTAGTCAGTGAGGGAAAGATCAAGTGGTCTGGCTCATCTTCTCCCTACAAAAGGATTTGAGTTCAAACCTTGGAAAATCTTAGAATTGAATGCATGTAGCATCAGTCGTCTAACGATCATACTTATGTAAGGTTTGTCCTTGGGGGATGGGTGGGTACCCTGAGTTTATGGTTCCATGGAAGGTTAAAAAGTGTCTAACTCTGAGGAGATGTTCTCAGTCATTATGAAAATTAATTATAGTGTATAATTCCCAAAAAATAGTACTTATGTATGATATTCATACTGAAGACCAACTTGTTCCTAGATTTTTATACCAACAAGCTCTCTCACTCGAGAGATCACTAAGAGCATGACACCATATTATCCATACATTTAGTATCAGACACCATAATTTGAATTTTTTCTAGTTAGAAAGGATATTACGTTATAATATTGAAGTAAATATATTAATAACTGAAGGCATCAAATAAGTAGAACTCATCTTTGTGATAAAATTAGGGATACAACACAACATTCCAAATTCACATACTTGGATTTCATTGTGGTTATAATAGCCATACTTGAATGTTCTACCACTTCTTTTCTCATATAGATAAGAGTAGAAAAATCATTTCGTAACAAATGGTATACATAAAATTTTGTAGAGAGACATAAGTGACATTGACTGAAAGGTTCGTGTATGTCCTTAAAATGTTCATATGATTACAAGATCATAAAAAATAGTATTTAGAAAAACATTTTAGGTAGGAAATTTTCAATTCTAGACTAATGAGTTGTGACTTATACTTAGTCAATGTTGTATCAATATTTATGAGAAATGAGATTTTATTGCTCAATAGATTTTATTGCTCAATCATTTTAAATTTTGTTTTCTAACTTTTCAAAAGAAGACCATCTATAATAGAAATACTAAAAGAGTTGGTTCAAATAAAAGAAATATGAAACATCATTAGATAGATGACCGTTTGCATTTGTTAATGAAGAGAGATAATTTTAATATGGTAAATTGGTTTAAACTTTGAAGTACTTACCTCCCATCATGATGTGAACTCATTCTTGAGAGACCTTTTCCAATCCTAAAACACACAATGTTGTTGTTGTTGTTATAGATAGATAAGAGTCCCACATGCCCCATGAAGAGTATGATCATAGAGCAAGTAGGAAGGGAAGGAGGAAAAATGTACCAGTAGCCATCCAATTATTTAACAGATGAGCATAATAAGATAAATGTGAGATGTTTGCTTCTCCCCACTTAAGATAGTTGTTAGATTTGGTGATCTTCCATAAGAACTTTATGATTTCTCTCTCTAGTTCTCTCACCCATGCAGGCTATATGAACTTATATGTGTAGGAAAATCTAAAGTTTATAATATTAATTTTCTTAAAAATAATAGGAAAATTTAAACAAAATAAATCTTAAATAACAAGTGCAAAGATCGCTCCTCTTCTAAATTGAGAACCCAACTATTAGATTTCCCAAAGCAACAGGGGAGAACATGTTCAACATTTGTTGTACCATTAACAAGTAGAGAAAACCAAAGTGGGATCAAATGTCCAATCACTACCTAAAATTTATTATCTTACATAAAGGGCATATTATTGAATGGAAAATACATGAGAATATAGTTCTACCTTTTCATTTTTTCATATTAGATAAAGTTTTAAAATCATTTATTTAATCCAATAGTTAGCGCAAACTACAAAATGAAATAGTTTAGCTAAGAAAAAATATGGCATTTGACTACATAAAGTATTAATTTGCTCTGGCATTTATCTAGTAGGGTGATATGGATAAAACATCACACCTTAAGAGGAGCATAATAGAATATAATATTGGTAATATTTTTGAATGAAACTAGTATTGTTTGTTTTGAGATCATCTAATCGAGATTTAGACATGAGATTTGTCTCATTGTAGAATTGATTGATTTGACCTCCCTACTAAGAGGAGGTAGACCAAAGCCTCTTTGTTGTTTTTTTGTGGGGATTCCTAGATTATACATGTGATTCATAATATAGACCACACATAATCATAATAAATGGACTCTATGGGTGGCTGAATTTGTCTAGAACCAAACACCCCCAAAAAAATACGTAAGGTGCACCTTAATAAAGAAAAAAAACTAATACCAAACTTGTCACCTAGTTATTTTATATATTTATGATCCAATCAATTATTTATAGTAAATTTCTCACAAATAACTAAGATACTTTAATCTCTCTATAGTTGATGATGTATCCTAGAAGGTTATCATTCGTAACTAAGATACTTTTATCTATCTGTAGTTGATGAATTATCCTATCAGGTTATCATTTGTAACCCTAAAGGTGCATTTGGTAGGATTCAGGCGCAAAGAGAATCGTCATAGTCATTGAAATAACATCTCGATGCTAGTGTTGTTGTCTAAAGGACTTATAGATTTAGCAATCATGTGATCCACGTAGACCTCTATCTCTTTGTGAATTCTTTCGTGAAATGGGGAAGCCATTTCTCATTGTTATGTAGCCCCTGTGTTTTTGATACCAAAAGGCATGAAAATATAGTAGAATGTTGCTCATTGTATGATAAAGCAATCTTTTCCTTATCTTTTTGTTCCATATATTTTCAGGGGAGATCAATCAGGATGATAGATAGTTTATGGATAGTGATTTTCTCATCCAACCTTGACATGTTTGGTGCTCCTTTTTCATATACTCTGGGATAGGGATGCCTTTGAACTCTATGTCTTCATTGTTGCATATCTGTGTTGCCTCGGTGATGTAGTCAACAGACTCCAGTAGAGGTGTCTCATCTTTAGATTTATTTGAGTTTTCTAATGTTTGTTACTTTTGATTTTTTTTACATTATACAACGTTCTAGACTTTCTTGAGATGAGTGGGGATGTGGGAGAGCATGGTGAAACAACCACTGTGGGATCTCTCCCACATTGGGGTGTTGATCCTATAACATGCATTGTGTTGTATATGTAGGGAGACATATCCCTTAAGGCATTGTAGTCATCCACACACCAATTCTGGCATTCCTCTCCTTTTTGGATGGGACAAATGAGAGTTTGCATGTCTTGTATGACTCTAGTATTGAATATGGGATTTTCATCTCATCCTTTGATCAATTTTGAGATTTTGTCATAGTCGTCCCATGTAATGTCATAGTGTTCTTCCATGACTTCAGAATTTGTAGTCTCAATGTTGTCTTGGTTGGTCTAACTATGGAAAATATAGAAAGGATAACATCTGGCTACTTCAGGTGGCATCTCCACCTCTTTTAGTGTTGCTTCCATGATTTTCATCTGGATAACATTGTCATTTTGATGATTTTTGATACCTTTACCGGCGTTAGAATGCTCAAGGCATGGTTTTTTGACATTAGGAGTAGGAATCCTGTTGATCGCTTCCTTGTTTGAAGGGATGACTTTGTTCTCAGGCAGTTGATTATTCTAGATGGTTCAGATACACTGGGATTCATCAGTGATGAGGGTGATCTCCCTAGTGTTGGAAGTGATTTAGGATAGTCCTCTTGATCATTGTCATTGATCTCTTGCACATAGTAAGGCAACATCACAGGAAAAATTGCCTGAGTTGCATCTAAATGATCTTCATTGATGGCCACAATACAAGGAAAATACAAGTGGGGACCTTTATGCTTGAGGAGGTGGTCCCAAATATATAATACCCGACACCAATGCTCTTCTTATAGCAAAATGTGTTGGGATTCACATCTCAAATCTCAACTCAATGAAAGACAGTTAAGGTAGATGTTACGGGTTATGTCCCATGTACTGGTCCAAAACACTACAGTCTTCCAAAACAATGTCTACCTAGTCATTCGAGCTTGTATGTAGGATGGTCCATAGAGCCCTAGACCAAACCCTTTCTATCTAGGAGGGGTTTAGATGATCTTATTGCATCCATAATCATCGAGCTCCTAGTACTTAGTTAAGATGAATGTTCATCTTCTGTAGCCTTTGGGCAAACAATGCAAGATGATAGGGGATATGACATTGTATTTTATGTGGGGGCTCCCAAATGATGTTGGAAATGTGTATCAACTCTTAACAAAGCAAGATACTATCTTCTTTGATGCATGCGATGACACTGGGATTGTTTGCTAGAATGGTGATGATGACATGGCCTAACTATCACTTCAACTTTTTATGTAGTAATGAGGGAACCACCTAGTTGTAATGAATCCATAGCCTCCCCAAGAGGAGGTTGAACAAGGGACTCAACTGCATTACCATGAATGAGAATGTGAATGTTTGTAATCCAATTTGTAGCACTAGAGTGATTTCACCCAGAGCTTCTTTGATTACTCTGTCAAAGGAGGTTTCTTTCTTTTTATTGGGTGGAGGTCAGAGGGATCCTTCCCTAGACGATTAGTGTCTGTAAAGGACACACATTGAGGAATGTACCATTATAGATGAATAATGAGGGTATCTTGAGGATATTGCATATTGCAGTGATTAATAAGGGTTGTTGTGATTTCCTTCTATGGGACTCTCATCCTCAGAGAATGAGATCAAGTGTGGGGTTGTGATTGACCTGATGGTGGCTGCAAGAGATTTTGGTCTTACTTCTCTGTAGACCAAAATTTGGCCACAATTGTAATCCTATAATTATTTTTGGATTCATAAAATTATTTGTCATGAATTACAACATGAACATTTTTTTAAGTTATTGATAGAGAAACTTAGCTTGTTGAGAGCAATTGTAGAAAAATGGTAGATATGCCAAAATATATGTTGATGGTCAGTAAGGGAAGTCCAAGGGTAAACATAAAGCAAAACAAGCTTCTATGCCTGGCCAAGAGTCTTATGCAATTAAGGCAAATGAAGGAGTTTCTAGGGGAGGAAACTTTCACCATTGTTAACAGGATGGGCATTAGATGAGAAATTACCCTCTTTACCTTGAGGAACCAAAAAACAAGGAGGGGAAAGAGATATCCACTTTAGGTATATATGTTATAGAAATATACTTATCTATTTCTACAACATGGGTATTGGATATCCTATGTGACCTCACATATGCTCAAATATGCACAATCTAAAATGAAGTAGACCCTTGAAGAAAGGAGAGTAGATCTAGACGTTACAAGTGGAGCTAGAGTTTTTTCCACTATTACAGACACCTATTGTTTATCTATGCCCATTGGGCTTGTAGTAGAGTCAGAGAACTACTATTATGTACCTATCATAAACAAGAGCATAATTTCTATTTCATGTTTGGACAAAACATGATTTCAGTTTCATATAAAAAATCATCAATATTGATTTTATAAAGATGAGATCTTATATGGAAGTGCCACTATGTCTTATTTTCTTTATTTATTAGATGTTGAGACCCATATATATAACATAAACACAAAGAATCCTTATCTCAATGACTCAAACAAAACCTATCTTTGACATTGTTAGATAGGGAACATAAATGAGAAGTACATTTCTTGGATCCATAAAGATGGTTATCTAGATTCTTGTAGTTTTAAATCAATAGAGTCATGTGAGTCTTGTCTATTGGGAAAGATAACAAAAGCACCTTTTGTTGGAAATAATGAGAGAGATGGTGACTTATTATGACTTATTCATACTAATATTGCTTAACCTATTAGCACGTGTTAGAGGTGGATATCAGTACTTCATCACATTTATTTATGACTTGAGTAGATTTGAATATGTGTATCTTATGAAACACAAACTAGACTCATTTGAAAAGTTCAAGGAATATATGAATAAGAATATTTAAGCACTATAATTTGATCGTGGTGGACAATATCTTAGCCCATAGTTGAAGGCCCTTCTGAGAGACTGTGGTATAGTATCATAGTTGACTCCACCTGGAACACCTCAACATAATCATGTGTCAAAAAGAAGAAATCACAATCTATTGGACACGGTACAATCAATGATGAGTTTTTTTTAATCTTCCAATTTCCTTATTGGGATATACTCTTGAAACCATTGCATTTATCTTAGTTGAGTCCCTTCTACATCCATTTAAAAAACTCCATATGATATATGTAAAAAGAAACATCAAAATATGTCTTCCTTAAAAGTTTTGGGATGTGAAGCTTATATTAAAAAATAGTTCTATGAAAACCTTTGACCCAAATCAGATAAATGTTTTTTTTGGATATTCTAAGGAAACTAAGGGTCACTACTTATATTCCTTATGAAAATAAAGTGTTTTCTGCATGAATTGTTCAATTCCTTGAAAACAAACTTATTTCTAGAGGAACCCAAGGGAGGGAAATTGAACTCAAAGATGTGCAAGACCAACAAGATAACATTATACCAATGGTGATCAATAACAAATAAGAGGAACCACAAAATGTTGTGGAATTTCAAGTTAAAATAGAAACCTTGAGGATCTAGTCGGGCACATCTTGATCCAATGAGATATATGTTTCTCATGGCTTAACAAGATGATGTTTTGGTCATTGATGATGATGAGCCAACAACCTACAAAGAGACTATTGAGGGACCAAAATTTGAAAAATGGTTAGAATCCATGAGATTTGAGATGGAATCCATGTATACCAACACAATATGGACCTTAGTGGATTCACCTAAAGGGGTAAACCATAGGGAGCATATAGGTCTTCAAGAAGAAGACTGATATGCATGGTAATGTACAAACCTAAAAAGGTCAATTGGAAGAAAAAGGAAAAAAAGTTTGAGGTGTTGACTATGATGAAACTTTTCACCAGTTTCCATGATTGAATCTATTAGGATCATGATTTATTTTATATCTTATCATAACTATGAGATTTAGCAAATGGACTTTAAAAATGCATTCCTTAATGAGAATCTTCTAGACAATGTGTATATGACATAACCTAAAGGTTTTATTGCTCAAAATGAAGACAACAAAGTTTGTAAGCTATGACAATATATGGATTAAAGCAAGCATGAAGAAGTTGAAATCCTCATTTTGATGAAATAGTCAAATAGTTTGGCTTTATTCAAAATAAAGTTGAACCTTGTGTTTACAAGAAGGTTAGTGGGAGTATAACTGTATTTCTTATATTGTATGTAGATGACATATGATTGATTGCAAATTACATCCATACTCTACAATAGTTTAAGACATGGTTGGGAAATACCTTCTCCATGAAGGACTTATATGAAGCATTCTATATACTACAAATTAGGATCTCGTGAGAAAGATCTAGAAGGATTTTTTCCCTTGACAAAGTACATACATGGACAAAATGATAAAGATGTTTATCATGTAGGATATAAGATAGGAAACTTACCCATGCTACATGGAATAAGTCTCTCAAAATACCAAGGTGCATCTCATTGGAAGAGTGGGCACACATGAGTAAGATTCCATATGCCTTAAAAATGGATCTATCATGTGTGAAATATTATGTAAATGCCTTGTTGCCTCGTATGCTTTGAGCATGATGAGAAGGTACCGATCATGTCCAGGTGATGGTTGGTAGATAGTCATGAAAAAAACACCTTCAGTGCTTGAGAAGAACTTAGGATAAATTCCACATTTTTTTTGGTGAAAAAGATTTGGTTGTAAAGGTTGCACAGATGCAATCTTCCAACTCAAAAAAGACAATTATTGATCACAATGAGGAATTGTTCTCTGCCTCAAAGGAGGAGATATTATCTAGAATAGTTCCATTCATAAGATGGTGGATGAATCTATAATTGAGGTTGATAATATTGATGGATCAAATGTAGAAATATAATTGGTATGGTGCAAGAAGTTCATTAATGAACTTGGGTGGTTAGAACCATTGAAGACACAAAGGAAATACACTGTGATAGTAATAGAGACATTTAAAAAGCTAAGGAACCTAGATCTAATCAGCATTCCAAGCACATACTCAGGTGGTACCATCTCATATGAGTCATCATACAATTGGGAGATGTTAAGATTTGCATAGATACAACTAAAAGCGACATTGTTGATCCATTGAATAAAATTACTTTCCTAGCAGAAGATTGATGGTCATGTTAGATCTCTTGGTTTGTATGGTCTGAGACTCATCATGTTACACCCCGATGTCACGATTACCATTAATCATGAGATTAGGGCATAAATTGAGGATTTAACGTAATACAAAGATCACCCTTAACTTTTTCTTCTTTTTCAAACTCTTTGTTTTCTCACATTGAATCATGTAAACAAACTTTACAAGTGAATTAAACCTTGATTACTCTAATATGATCTCAACATTAATGATAAACATCCATACATTCATTTTGTTTTTCACACTTCCATGTACATACGACATGATAATCAAATGCATTCTCTCTTATTAAGGAAACGAAGATACACACATCATTTACAACTCTCTCACATCTATACAAGGACCTAGAGTGTCAGGGACCGACTGAACTTAACGAATCTCATACTTAACTCAAGTGGTACATCTACTCTGATGCTTTGAAATTCTTCAAGTCCATGTGGTTTCCCTAAAAATTGTGAGTATAGGGGTGAGCTTACTCGCTCAGTGAATGAGTACTTCAAAGAAACAGTCTAAAGCACTGATATAATTACAGATATACTTTTAAGAAACTACTATCAATTATAGTAGGCATAAGCTTTAAATAGATTGATCATTGACAATCATAAATATGGCAGGATATTCTAGATATCAACAAGAGAAAATCAATATATGAGCATGCTTGATTAATTTCAAAGAGAACTAATAATTTAGAAACATACAAAGAATAATTGCTGGGAAACTGTACTCAAATCTTTCTTAGCCTTTCTTACTTATAAGAAACTCTTTAAACCTATATGAACATATTTTAGCTTATGCCCTGATCATATGCAATGTACTCTACATATGAAGACTGGTAGCGAACTACGATCTCACCATACACAATTTAGCCGACACCCCAGGATAGCTAAGTATGACTACTCTCCTGGTCTGCAACATGGAAACTGGCTCTCGGGCCTCGACAGTCCTATTATGTCATACACTGGACTCCTCCTCTAACCTGAGCACACAGGTGGATAGTCAAGCCACCTATTGGCTTTTTATGTACTCTAGTTCCACCAAGACTTCTGGTTGATGCTGGACATGCTTTTCTGTACTCTAGTGCCACCAGGACTTCTAGTTGATGTTGGACACTGCAAACTATAATTTAAGGAGACTTCCACTAGGGCTTCACCCCCCCAATGCCACCAGATAGCACGTTCTGACCCTCGTACCCCCCGTGCCACCAGATAGCACGTTCTGACCCCTGTATACTGGACGATGCCAGGGTTAAGGTGTTTCACCCCTAAGGCACAAACCTCACATAGGGGTTCTACGGTGTTTGGGGCACTTAAGTCTATTATTTTATTATTCCTATAAAGCTCTTTCTACATTGTACCTTTCCCTTACTTATACTTTACTCTGGTATCTCTATGGTGATGCGTCTACTTATTTGAAGTTATAATACAACATGTATATCAGTCTAAACTTGGTAGAGTAGTATATTCAAACACTGTAATATATTGAGAAATCAACATACTATACATGCGGGCAGACTGCAATACTTAAATAAATATAATGCATGTCCATTCGGCACTTATACACTATTATCATACAATTAAACATCTTAATATACTGATAAGAGTTAATTACATGGCATACGAGTAATCGTCATTTGCACCCATAAATTATTTGCACTTTCTTGGAAAACTTGCACATCGACCCAAATGTTGGGTTGTGCATCTCATACTGAGAAATGGTAATCAAAATGCTTAATTCATTGAACATCCTATCCTTAGGGTTTCATTTACCTCATTCACTTATCACATGCCTCTCATAAGGATTTAATATGCCATAAACATCCAATAAATACATATTGCTTTAAACAAGTCATATACAATCAACATATGTATGAAATCCTCAAAATGAGCTAAATTAGGGTTTTCCATGGCATTCACTGAGATAATATGCATCAATAATAAAATTGAATAAATAAAGTCTATCATGTCAAGAAAATCCGTTCAAATGGATTTCACGATATCTATTCGCAAATATCCAACTTTCCTCACATCTAGGGTTTCACCCTCTTCACTAAGATATCAAACAAACACTAGTCTCCTTAAATGAAATCCAATATAGTATCTGACATATATTTACTATGAATTCAGATTAACAATTGTTCATAACCAAGGGAATCCAGATAAACACATTTCTCTATTTAATTATACAACAATTTCAGTCATAGACAAATTCCCTATATTTCAGTTTACTCTTAAAACCTATGCAATACTTAGCAAATTCTCATTAGGCTGTATTATATACATTTCTAATATGATTTTATCATCTGAAATTCATCCAAACAGAGGTAGAATCCATTTCATATTTTTTTGCAACAACTTAGATCAAAGACAATTTAGGGTTTGTAGTCGCATACTAAGCAATTAAAGATTATGGATGATTTAACCAATTTTCGTGCAATATACTATTTAAAGGAAGTTCCCACTCACATTAAGGTGTGAAAACGTCTTAAAAACACAGTTTATCCCTGAAAATCTTGATCTCATATCAAATCCCTAGAAATTCACCTGATTCTTCTTCCTTTCAACTCAAAAACCCTAAAAATGAGTGATTATGAAGAAAGAGTGAGAAAAGGGAAAGTTTTGACACCATTTCAGATCAAATCAAAGGAGGGACGAAATCTTGACATGTGAGAGAATATTCACCATTAAAGTCTATGCAAAGAAGCTAAACTTACATGATTTCATCATTCCTCAGACCGCAAAACCCTAGGTCAGCATCTCCATCAATTTCTCCTCTCAAACACTAACTCTCCCTCTCTCTCTAGGAATTCGTTTCTCTATAATGAATCACGAATTATGAGAGCTGCTAGTGTGTTAGGTTGACCATATAGAGAAATTGATCTGCTTGGGTCAATTGCACAGTAACCCCTCACTATACTTTCTCTTATTTTAGCTGAATTTTTTGTCATAAAAATATTACTATAATTCATCTATTTTGGAGATCAAAACTTCTCCAAAAATTATGCAAAATTTACATGTTGTTTGAAATTTAGTTATAAGATTCAATTAAAATTTCAGATCATTTGGAGTTACCTATAAATAAGTAAAAATAGAACAATGCACTACTATCCTGAAATTTGCAGAACAGTCATTTGAAGAGAAAATGCCCCAGACCGGCAATGCTAGCTGCCACGGCCATGCTAAGATGGACCCAACATGGATGTGCTGCATACCATGGTTGTGCTACATTGGTTTTAGCAAATTTGAGTATAAAAGTTTGGTAAATAGTTCAATTCTTTCAAAATGGCTGTGTGGCCAAGAATGCTCGTGCCACCAACGACCCACCACGGCCATGCTACCCACTACGACCATGTTATTATATCCTTCAACTACCATTTTCATTCTTCTTTGCATACCTCTCTCATTCTCCCCAATGTGAGCCTATTTGGTGAAAACCCTAATTTCAGTCGACTAGGGTTTATATTTTTTCAAACCCTAATTATTCAAACTAAAATCATAGTTAGAGTTTCTTCTTAGGTTTGAAACATCACAATTGATCTACTATCATTAATCAAGTCTAAATGATGTTCAATCTAATCAAGCATGTCATCATTTAGGTAAACCATAATTTACCAATTAAGCACAAATGTGGTCATTACAATTCTCACCCCCTTAAAAAGTTTCGTCCCCAAAACATAAATATGCAAACAAAGTGTATTCAAAGTTTATTTTAAGCTTCTGAAATCTTACATGTCATTACATTCTTGTATTTCATACTTGAATGTAGTTTTCAACATGAAGTCCTTCATTTCTTTTCTAATCACAAAATGTTTGAAATAGTTCTCAATGACAACAAATAAATTCTCTATGCCACAATCAATCATAGAGTAGATAGAGAAGCAACCATTTCAATATTTTCCTACTCTTGAGGTGTTACCTCAACATTGATAATCTGATCCAATTATCTCAATTCATACGGCTCAATATGTACTATTGTTATGTATTACCTCTAAGTCACAAAATAGACTTCACCATGTTCTTTTGAATTTTACTATTGTGCTACTCAAATAACAAAACAGTCTTGTGTTAGAAGACTAGATTCAAAAGCAATTGTACAATACTACTCATGACATCCCCATTGCATCATGGATGCATAAGGTGAATCATTACCATCACATTCCATATTATTCTCAAGTATGTCCCCACACATAATTCAAGGTATAACCATCAGGTTATAGCATACTAGGGTTTCAAAAATAGTAACAAAGTACTCCATGATTATATTAGTCATTCAAGGACTATTCATACCCTCCCTTCTTTTCATATGAGTGAATAGGTAAGACTACCTTATTCAGGGTAACCCTCCATTTGTTTTATCATCATTTAACCCATATCACTATACCACAATTGTACAATACTAAGATGGATTACTGATATGAATGACTACAACTATCAATCACCTTTAATTAACATATTGCTTGGACATGTACATTGAAAGCATACGTAGAACAAATTTACATCCCATAATATACCTTCAACAAATATATTTCTAATAACAAATCCACATATTACTAAAAGACATTGTTTATCTCTCTCCTCATTCACTACTTCTTTCTTTTTTCTACTTATAATTCTCATTTTAATCATGTATATTAAACATCCCTAAAATTGAAACATACAAGGTACACATAGATTATTCATCATTCTTTCTATCACTGCAAGGATTTATCTCATATCGCACTTCACTCATATTGTATTTCTCCTTTTGTTCAAAACACACTTGTTACATTTCAAATTTATATCTCACTCTTTACGCTGAATCATTTCCATATTGTTTATCTACCTTTTAGATTAGCTATCTTTAAACCATGGATTACTATCAGTGCTAGTTTACTTCTCATAGTGCAAATCTCATGATCTTGTTTTATAGAGATGCTAGTATTCATGGTCAAATCACTAGTGACATCCCTTGAACTACTACAACTCTAAACATTCTAGGGTTTGGTCCTTATCAGTAGCATGGCATTATTGTGGTGTGACTTTGCTCCCTTAATTTGAAAGTCAAACTTTAGATCTCACAAGTTTTACTAAAGTCTTCCTTATCTTATCAATTGAATTTTCCTTTCTCTTACTTGGTCATTCAGATAGATTACATACTCAATTTACCCTTCTAGGGTTTCATCATCATATTGTATGTCATTATTACATTCACTAGATGTCTCTACCATGGTGGTTATGCATCATATATGATTCATTTTCTTATCACTTCATTCCCACATTGCCCTCATTAAGGAAGATATGAAAGAGAAGCTAATTTTGAGACTTAGAATACTTATCTTCAAACATTCATTAATACATTTCTCATATGTAGGTTTAATTAATTATCAACAAGGATACTTGACTAATTAGTACTTTCTTGAATCTTGAAACCTCTTTCTTTTATAATCTATATTACTCCATTATGTTTCAAACCCTTCCTTACTTTCCATACTCCCCTTACCATACACTACTATTCCACATGTCATCTTTAACTTCTAGTTTTCTCTTATGATCATGTTGCTTCTTTTATGTGTATGATCATGTATACCATGTTGCATATATTTCCTTTTATCCTTCTACTAATGTGAAGTTGAAATTCTAAATCAATAATCTCTCAACTAGTTTCACCTCATATTTAATACATTACATATCCTTCATTTTAAATCAAACGGCTCATGCATGGGTGAAACATAGTTTCTCTTCAAATCAAGTTTTTCCTTCCTGAATATAGTCTACCTTTGTAAGACTTATTCATTTATTTAGCAACACTTTTGTTCTTCTTTTAGAAACTAGTTTGTTGTTCTACAAAGACTTAGATACCAAAGGCAGTAAGGATAAATGCATTAAACTTATTAATAAAGGTATACATTCCATTCTCTCAATTATATCATAACCCTCATTTCTTAATCAAACTCATCATTTCCAACATTTATCTTTGTTTTAACTTAGTTTCTTATCCTAGTATTATGATTTACATGTTCATCTAATTCTATTTAATTTAACTCTTCTGAAGACTCTTCACTTCTATGTACTTATTGTATACTTAGCTCTTTTCTTCTATTTTCCCTTTGCTTTGGAGTACACAAAAACATTGTACTCGGTTATATAATCCATTCCTCATGATTGATTCTTACTATCTTGGCCCCTTATATACTTTTCTAATATCTTTTCCACATTTCATATTTAGAGTTCATATAATACTAATCATTAAACTTAATATGAACCTTATGTCGTGTTCCTTTATTCCCAATTAAGGGTTTTTTCATATGAGGCCCGAAAGATGGATCTCAGATATCAGTTCCAACTAATTCTTAGTTATCCCAGTCTTTCCTTTATACTTCAAAATGGTAGAGTATATACATTCATACTAGAATTTGGATCTAATATATCCAGAATTTACTCTTGTTATGTTACTAATAGGAGTCATTAGATCCCAGTAATGTATCCTGCCAACCGGACCAGGTCGAACTTGCAGTCCTGAAGCCAAGAGCTACTCAGGATTACTCAACTCCTATTCATCTCAAATGCGTGGAAGAAAACTTATCCACACTTAGGAAAGCTCATTCAAAGATCATTTCTAGTCTACTTGATAAAAAGAATGTAATCAATAAATTCTACAAATGCATAGTGTACAACAAATCTTAAAGACCCATATATATTTCAAAATATTGGATATCTGAATTCAAACATATAAGTGTTTTTCTATTCATCTCCAATAAAAGAACAATATGAAATGAAAGTTCTATCTGATTTTGTATTTGTGCTCTTAATTCATGTTACTTATCTAGTTTCTAACCCTAATATTTATAGGGTTCCTCTCTAGAACATCCTTCCACTGTATACCTGGCCATGGTATACATGAAAGAATAGACAAAGTAGCTTGATACTGGTTGATCCAAGTACTCAGATATCGGGCCAGGATATCCAAATACTCAAATCCCCAGAGCCAACATCATAACATTTCCTATCTGCCAAACTTATGACTTTAACTTACTAACTTAATGGACTCGGACAACTCAGCCTAATCTCTGATACCAAATTGTTACACCCCGATCTCACGATTACCATTGATCATGAGATTAGGGCATAAATTGAGGATTTAACGTAATACAAAGATCACCCTTCACCTTTTCATAATTTTCAAACTCTTTGTTTTCTCACATTGAATCACATAAACAAACTTTACAAGAGAATTAAACCTTGATTACTCTAATATGATCTCAACATTAATGATACACATCCATACTTTCATTTTGTTTCTCACACTTCCATGTACATACGACATGATAATCAAATGCATTCTCTCTTATTAAGGAAATGAAGATACAAACATCATTTACAACCCTCTCACATTTATACAAGGACCTAGAGTGACAGGTACCGACTGAACTTAACTAATCTCATACTTAACTCATATGGTAGATGTTCTCTGATGCTTTGACATTCTTCAAGTCCACGTGGTTTCCCTAAAAATTGTGAGTAGAGGGTTGAGCCTACTCGTTCAGTGAATGAGTACTTCAAAGAAAGAGTCTAAAGCACTAATATAATTACAGATATACTTTTGAGCAACTGATATCAATTATAGAAGCACTAAGCTTTAAAGAGATTGATCATTGACAATAATAAATATGACAGGATATTCTAGATATCAATAATAGCAAATCAATATATGAGCATTCTTGATTAATTTCAAAGAGAACTAATAATTTAGAAACATACAAAGAATAATTGCTGGGAAACTGTACTCGAATCTTTCTTATCCTTTCTTAGTTATAAGAAACTCTTTAAACCTATATGAACATATTTTTGCTTATGTCATGATCAGATGCAGTGTACTCTGTATATGATGACTCATAGAGAATTACGATCTCGCCGTACAAGACTTAGCCGACACCCCAAGATAGCTAAGTCTGACTACTCTCCTGGTCTACAACAGGAAAATTGGCTCTCTGGCCTCGACACTCCTATTGTGCCGTGAATTGGACTCCTCCTCTAACCTGATCACACAGGTAGAGAGTCAAGCCACCTATTGGATTTTTCTATACTCTAGTGCCATCAGGACTTTTGGTTGATGTTGGACACACTTTTCTATAATCTAGTGCCACCAGGACTTCTGGTTGATGTTGGACATTGCAGACTATAATTTAAGGAGACTTCCACTAGGGCTTTGTCCCCCCTTTGCCACCTAATAGCACGTTCCGACCCCCGTATACTGGACGTTGCCAAGGTTAGGTCGTTTCAGCCCTAAGGCGCATACCTCACATAGGGGTTCTACAGTGTTTAGGGATCTTAAGTCTATTATTTTATTATTCCTATAAATCTCTTTCTACATTGTACCCTTCTCTTACTGATACTTGACTCTAGTATCTCTATGGTGTCGTGTCTACTTATTTGAAGTTATAATACAACATGTATATCATTCTAAACTTGGTAGAGCAGTATATTCAAACATTGTAATATACTGAGAAATCAACACACTATACATGCAGGCAGACTGAAATACTTAAATAGATATAATGCATGTCGATTTGACACTTACACACTAGAATCATGCAACTAAACATCTTAATATACTAATAAGAGCTAATTACTTAGCATATGAGTAATCGTCATTTGCACCCATAAATTATTTGCACTTTCTTAGAAAACATGCACATCAACGCAAATCTTGGGTTGTGCATATCATACTGAGAACATGGTAATCAAAATGCTTAATTCATTAAACAACCTATCCTTAGGGTTTCATTTACCTCATTCACTTATCACATGGCTCTCATAAGGATTTAATATGTCATAAACATCCACTAAATACATATTGCTTTAAACAAGTCATATTCAATCAACATATGTATGAAATCCTCGAATTGAGATAAAATTGGGTTTTCCATGCCATTCACTGAGATAACATGCATCAAAAATAAAATTGAATAAATAAAGTCTATCATATCAAGAAAATCCGTTCAAATGAATTTCACGATATCTATTCGCAAATATCCAACTTTCCTCACATCTAGGGTTTCACCCTCTTTACTGATATATCAAACAAATACTATTCACCTTAAATGAAATCGAAGATAGTATCTGACATATATGTACTATGAATTAAGATAAATAATCGTTCATAACCAAGGGAATCCGGATAAACAAATTTCTCTATTTAATTATACAACAATTTCAGTCATAGAAAAATTCCCTATATTTCAGTTTACTCTTATAACCTCAGTGAATACTTAGGGAATTCTCATTAGGATTTATTGTATACATTTCTAATATGATTTTATCATCTAAAATTCATACAAATAGAGGTAGAATCCATTTCATATCATTTTGTAACAACTTAGATCAAACAAACAATTTAGGGTTTGTAGTTGCATACTAAGCAATTAAAGATTATGGATAATTTAATCAATTTTCATGCAATATACTATTTAAAGGAATTTCCCACTCACCCGAAGGTGTGAAAACACCTTAAAGACGCAGCTCATCCCTAAAAATTTCAATCTCATATCAAATCCCCAGCAATTCACCAAATTCTTCTTCCTTTCAACTCGGAAACCATAAAAATGAGGGATTATGAAGAAAGAGTGAGAAAAGCAAAAGTTTTGACACCATTTCAGATCAAATCAGAGGAGGGACAGAATCTTGACATGTGAGATAAGATTCACCATTAAAGTCTATGCAAAGAAGCTAAACTTACATAATTTCATCATTCCTCTGACTGCAAAACCCTAGGTCAACATCTCCATCAATTTCTTCTCTCAAACCCTAACTCTCCCTCTCTCTCAAGGATTTTGTTTCTCTGGAATGAATCACAAATTATAAGAGCTGCTAGTGTGTTAGGTTGACCATATAGAGAAATTGAGATGCTTGGGTCAATTGCACATTAACCCCTCACTATACTTTCTCTTATTTTAGCTGAATATCTGTCATAAAAATATTACTATATTTCGTCTATTTATGAGATCAAACCTTCTCCAAAAATTATGAAAATTTTTCATATTGTTTGCAATTGAGTTATAAAGTTTTAGTTAAAATTTCAGATCATATGGAGTTACCAATAAAAAACAAAAAATATAATTGTGCATTGCTATCTAAAAATCTACAGAACAGTCATTTGAAGAGAAAATGCCCCAGATCGGCCAAGCTAGCTGCCACGACCATGCTAAGATGGATCCAGCATGGCCATGCTGCATACTAAAGTCGTGGCACATTGGTTTCAGCAGATTTGAGTATAAAAGTTGGTAAATAGTTCAATTCTTTCAAAACGGCCTTGTGGCCAAGAATGTCCGTGCCACCAACGACCCACCACAGCTGTGCTACCCACCACGACCGTGCTATCCTATCCTTGAACTACCATTTTCATTCTCCTTTACATACCTCTCTCATTCTCCCCAACATGAGCCTATTTGGTGAAAACCCTAATTTCAGCCTACTAGGGTTTATATTTTCTCAAACCCTAATTATTCAAACTAAAATCATAGTTAGAGTTTCTTCTTAGGTTTGAAACATCACAATTGGTCTACTATCATTAATCAAGTCTAAATTATGTTCAATCTAATCAAGCATGTAATCATTTAGGTAAAACCTAGTTTACCAATTAAGCACAAATGTGGGCATTACACATCATGTGATGATTGTAATACATATAGTCGGTATATAATTTGATTATTAATAAAAGGAAATTACTCTCATTAAGTTTATTCCAATATCAAGATAGTATATAAACTTAACAATGTTTGAAGAATGTTTTGACTTGATGGTATATGGCTTGGGTTGAGGACTTGAACATTAGACCATATGCATAGTACTCATTCTTGTTATGTGTCGAGTGAATTAATATTGTGGATATTATAGGACAATAATAATACATAAGAGTATAATGTATTTTTAGTGATGACTATATCTCTTTATTAATGATATTGGATATCAACTCAGATGCATGGATACTTGCTAGAGAACAAGTTTTATTATTTAGACCCACCTTGAGAATGATGAATGGAAGTACTGTGATGACATGTTAGTTTCATATCTCAATGTGATAGTGGTGATTCTGACCTTTAGTCCATAAGTCACTACCTTAATAACATGGTGTTCTGTGTACTTTACCCACAAGCCCAACATGTTCTAATATGGGTTGCTAAAAATATAGTGGTTGGGTGCATTATGACACATAAGGATTATTATGAGTGATGTAAATAGAATTAGTTACCCAACTTTCTATATTTCTTGGGTGATAGTGGTGTGTTTCTAGACGCCAATAATTCCTTGTAAGGTTTTTAGCATCACTACCAATATAATTAGAAACATACTGGGTCACATGCATAAGCCTCAAAATCAAAATTTACAATTAAAGATATGATTAGAATGGTTCTGAATCATAAACAAGTTGATTTCTTGCCCAACTAGGGATCTAGAATGTCTAGTCAACCAACTGGATTTTTCGGGTCAATAGGTCCATTGACTATCATCAGTCGACTTGCTTTCACTTTAGAAAGTGATCAGTTAGACAACTCACTTAGAGAGTCACATGAATGGAACCCAACAAGGAATGTGTCCACATTTGATTTGGAATTAAAATGGGAAACAAATTTAAATTTGGACTGGTGAGTAAGGTGACTCACAATCCATCTTAGTCCCAATAGGGACCTATTCGGCCAACTAGGAGTCCCAATTAACCAATTGGAATGGCATTTTGAGTTTCCAATTTTTACTATATTTTTTGAGATTGCAATTAGGAAAGCATTAAAATTAGGAAATTATAAGCCCATGAATTTCCTATATATAGGGGGATCATCCCATTAAGCTCACATACACTTGACACAACTTATAAGACAAGTTGGCCATGAATTTTCTCTATTAAAGATAGAAAGTGTCTAAGGACAACAACCCAAGAAGAAGAAAGTCAATTATGAGATGACTAAGACTCAAAAAATCATGTTCCATTTCAACTTTGAGGCAACGATTACCACATTATCCCTCACCTGTGTGGAAAAAGTCAAGGCTGAGTCACTTGCGGGGAGCCTTAGAGAGGGTGTTTCATAAGACAATAATATGGTGTTTCGAAGGAGACAATTTAGCAACAACTTGGTGGTCTATTTTGACTTGGATGCAAAAGTTTTAGTTTTTCGTAGACAAATGGGTGTCTAGTTTATAAAAAAACAGTGTGCACAAAGGTATAATATTTATTCATTTTGTGTATTTTGTTCAATGACATTTTATAACTATGATGGATTCAATGACTATAGGTTAAATAGGAAGGAACATTTTTTGTTATTATATTGCACCACTCCCCTGTAACTCTACAAACACCCCAATTGATTGTGATATATTTGATCTTAAATGTCCCTATATGAGATCTTTTTCCATTTGAAAAAGGTAATGCATGTAAGACTACATGTTGGAAGACAAATGACCATGTGTCATTGTTATAAGTGTTTGATACAATGATAGACACATAGGTTCTTGCTAGAAATCAGTATATTGGAAAGATCCTCCTTGAGTGATTCATAAACAATTGATGATAGTTATCTTCATCTATTGAAACAATAATAGTGTTTTGACCCTTACAAAGTGTCTATAATAATGAATATGTGATTGTCATACTATTGCACTACTCAATGTGATATTAGTTCGATCAATGGGCTCTAGTGGGGGGATAGAGTTAAAAACACTTAAACCAAACTCAATAAACCTTCAAACTGTCACAAGATAAAGTTTTTATATGAAATTTGAGTGCAACTAAACATACATAGAAAGGGGGAGAGAGATTGAATAAGCAAAAATAACACAATCTATGTATAGTGGTACCAACCTCCAAAATAGGAGATGTACATCTACTACTTGGAGGGGTCAATCTCTAGGATTTTCAACCATTTCACACTTCTGATATTCCATTATAAAAGTTACAACATTGAACTTCCTTTTTAAGGGAAAGGCTACCTAGACTTCCCTTTAAAGACAAGGGAGCCAATAACATTACAAAGGACTTACCTATCCAAGAGCTAGAGTCATCTACCTTCCCAAGGACTTACACCCTTGTGCAATGAGCCTCTTGCCTTCACCAAGGACTTATCTACTACTACACCAAGACTTCCTCCTTGATGTAATCACCACTCTTGACTTGGGTCTTTGGCCTTCTTCTTCACCTTGACCAAGGAGAAGCTTTGACCATGTTTCTTGAGAGAGAGAGAGGTTGGGAATTGAGTGGAGATTCACAATATGTACATTGGAGTAGATCTCTTATAGAGATCCTAACTCACTTGATTAAATGTAGATTCGTAGATAAGCTTGAGAGAGGAAGGAGGCTCTTGGAAGCAAAATAACTCAACTATAACTAAGGAGCATATAAGGAAAACTTGGAATGAAGTCCAAGGGCCCCTATTTGTAGTTGAGGGTGCCTACTATCGAATAGAGACACTTAGGAATGAATTATTTCCATTTTGGGTGTTGTAATAGATATATTTTTCAGTTTTGAAACACTACAATGCATATAAATACTTCTCTGCTCTTTACCGTGCAATGTTGTTCGATGAGTTACCTTTTGGGAAACTCGACCGATGATACTATATGACAAAACAATTGAAGTTTTCTTTGATTTTATCTTGGATGAAACTCGATTGATGGCTGTAATTTGTTTTGTAAGTGTAGGGTGTTAGTTGAGTTGTCACCAAGACAAACTCAGTTGACCCTGGAATTATCAAGAACCTTAGAACCCGTCGGCTGAGTTGTCACCAAGACAAACTCGTTTGACAGGGTTGTCTATAATCAATTTTGATAATTGCTCTAGAAGTGCTTAACATTTGAATTAAGTGATCCAGATTTTTTCTAAGCTTATTTACAAGTCATAGATTCAATACAAATGATTTACAACATGATTCTAATAGTGATAAAGCATATTCCACAAAACATCCATTTGCATTGTTTTTAACTTGTTTTCTAGAAAACTAGGATTTGCCTAATGATCATCTTCATGTACCTAATTCCTTAAATTGATATCAAATAGACATATTAGATACATATGAATGGAATGTTTAAGTCATCATCAAAATATGGCAGTGTATAAATGTTAGGTCCACATAATCCCCTTTTAAAAGATGACAAACCATTCCTTACCATATTGAAAAGGACATCAAATTTTAGGGGGATGCATGTAAGTATGAAATTGATTGCTCCCTCTCAATTCATCCTCACCTTTACCTGTTAGGTTAGTTCCATGAAGAACACAAGCGCCATACAAATGTACTAAGCATTTTAAAAAAAATAAGAGATATGCAATTTTTAGACTAATTTCAATATGGTACCAAGCTATCTCCTCCCCTTTGTTGTTTCAATAAAGGGAGGTGGTAGAAGATCTAGGATTGGCCATCTCCAATACATAATCAACTAATATACAAGAACCAAGAAAAAACAACTAAAGATAACCGATAGCATTGAGTTATAATCAAAATATGGATTTTCATACACCAAAACTCATAAAGTAGCAGAGCAAGGATTTAAGCTTACAAAGATAATGATTACAATCCAAATGATAGTACTCTGAAAGGAAAACAACAACGAATGAAGAAAATAGCTTATGATAGAAATAATAGCATCAGAAATGAATACCCAGTGAATAATACATGCTAAGCATATAAAATGCAAACACATGGGCACTCATAGAACAAAAACTATACATCTAGGTCATCTAGATCTATCTCCTCATCGGGCTGGTAGTCCTCATCACTGACTGGATCAGGGTGCTAATATGTGTCAAAACAATGGAAACAATGTCATCTCCATCTCCAAGTTCATTATCATCATCAGAACCATGCACCTCACCATCATTATCCTCATCATATGACTCCTAAATAGACATATACTCATCCTAGTCAAGTCCGAAAGAGCATGTAGTCGATCACTTATTATAATGTTCCTCCTAGGACATGCCAGATGCAAACAAGGTGTTTCCTTGCTCGAAATTTGGTGCAGAGACCCCATCAAATCCAACAAGCAAGGTAGAAGCAGGACCCAGTGGAAGAGAAAGCAGCTGAGTGGAACTCGGTTAAGGAAAGGAGGAAGCATAGCATGTCCAACACTAGGTGTAGGGGGGCTGTGGAAGGCACATACTGACTAACTAGATAATTGATCATATGCATAGGTCGCATTGTCAGGTGCCGAGGAGGAGTGTTGGTAGGTCAGATAATGATGAGGACAAGAGTGGTTCATGCTACCCATGATGTGTACAAGGTCTTGATGGAGGTGCTCTTGAATGTGCATGTTATATGCACTTTGGTGCATCATGTAACCCTTAAGGGTTTCATTTGGCACTGAGAATTGAACTCGTGCAAGTCTAGGAGGTGGAGGAGGATGAAGCTCCAGAGGCAAAGAGATAAGAGGCATGAGATTCATTCTTGACCGTAGTCTCACAAATGCACACTCCTTGATAGTTTTATGGATAGTTTAGATCCTGAAAGAGTGATTTTTTAGTAAGAGTATGGAAGATATGATAGATGAGGTTTTGGTAGGGGGTTGGGAGTCCTGGGTTTTCTATTTTGATTCATATTTGGTCATGTGGTGGAGAATATATTGGACCCATTTGATTCCAGTACCCTTGAGGATGCAATACACAATCAATGAAGAATTTTTGACAATGTCCGTCTATTGCATTCTGGGTGGGCATTGCCATTGAGAATCAATGCAACAATGTAGGGTTGTAAATCCAAAGAGGATGAGGGAAGGATGGATTTCTTACTAAAAGGGATGTTGGGTTTCTTAAGAGATTTATAGATGTTGGAGAGGGAAATCTTAGGTTCAAATATATCATAAAACTCTTTGAGGTAAAGCAAGTCTCGTTGAGAAGGGTAGGAGGATTACCATTGTTCTACCACAAGAGGATTATCTGAAAATAAATAGAAATTATGGTCATACTTGTAGATGGTTAGACAAGATCCAGAAACCACGGTAGATAAAATAAATTTGGAGGAGTGTTGAGGAACAAGAGAAGTGTAATCCAAGTCAAATTTGCATAGAATTCAAGAATCACCTTTATACTAGCATTTGAATTGAAGAAGCAAAAACTTGCTACACACAAAACACCTAAATATTGGTCCATGAAAACATCATGAATTTTAGGAAAAAACACATCCTTAGTCTCCATGAGGTCTAAAGGGAAAGAGGACAGAAGGTAAGATCTCCTTGTACCTATTCCCAGCTTGTTGATGGATGAGTGATGCTCCATCATACATAAGGGTGCATGAATGAGGAGTGGGAGTAGGGTTTTGTAAGGAAGTGCTTCTTTTCTTCTTGCTAGAGGCCATGGATCTGAGAACAAGCTAGAAAGGAGAGAAGGGCTGGCGAAACAAGAAAAAAACCTCCCGTAAAACACCTAAAATGACCTAAGAAGAGGTTACGGAAGGTAAATGACGGTCAAAACAGGATGGAGAGGGGTTGAAAGGGTTATCGGGTTTAAGCGTGAACGCACAAGGAGGGTTTTCGACCATTTTTCTATAGTTGTGGGGGAGAAAATATATGGATAGACCCTACTTAAATTTGGTGGCATGAGGTTGTTGGCCAAATTTGTGGGTCGGATAACTCGATCAATGTTGTGTACAGTTCAACCCTTGGTCAGGCTGTTAGTCGAGTTACCCACAAGGCAAACTAGGCCATCAACAGTTCTATCACAAAGATAAGATTTTTAATTTTAGTCTTAGAGTTCTATGTGATTGTATTTCTCTAGTCTATCATGTATTTTAAGTATGTATGAGCATGTTTTAATCATGATAGGCTACTATCCTGTGATAAAATGTTTGTTTATGAGAAAGTCCAAACCTGAGCAAAATAAAGCATTAAAACTTGGAAAATATAGCAAATGTAACACATCTAGTTATTTTTTAGAAGAAACATAGAGGTATGTGAACAACTTGTTTTGTTGTTGTACCCAACATCTACTCTCTTTGTATTGATATTTTTTAGAATATTTATAAGATGCAGAAAGGAAGAAAGTAAACTTTAAGGATTTCAAAATCTCTAACTATGTGAGTCCATACACTATATATACTACTGAAGCTACCAAAAAAAAGTCAAAGAAAATATTATTTATCTCTAACTAGATGTGGTAGATAACCATGAAGGCCAAGATTTTCCTAACACCTCCAAAAGCTACAAAATCCTCATCGTCTTAAGGAATAGGGACAAAATATTGCCTGAATCTCCAACATGTCTACTTAGTGTAATCATAGTCATAGAACATATGTGTCCTCATCCCTTCTTCAGATAGACACAAAGAACATCTAGAAGCCAGACAAAAACCAAATTCTTTTATAATATCAAAAATAGAGAATTTTTTGAGGAAAAATTTCCACAAGAACTTAGAAACTTCCCTAGGAAGGTTCTTCGACCAGATTCTATTTCCCTTCAACACTTCTTGGTACTTTGTTCTACAACAATCCCAGATATCCCTCCTGGTAATATGATCCTTTCCTTTAAATAGGATACTATCATATTTATCTACACTAGTACAAGGCTGACTCATTAGAAAAGTAAGGATACTCTCTGTCCTTCTCACATCAGGAAACAACCAATCATTCTTCACCAAATTTGTTAACTTTGCAGTTAATACCCTCACCAACTCTAAAGATTAACTAACTGTCAACATGAACCAAAAGAGTATTCTTTCCCATGCACCAAGGGTCAACCCTAAGAAAAGACTATTGCCATTACCCACTCTTAAGTTAATAAGAGTGAGGAAGCTATTATATTCAATCAATAACCTCTTCCACATCCAGTAATCCAAATACTTATGCTTTGCATCCCAGAGAGAAGACTCCATGAGATACCTTTCATGTATCCATTTCACCTACAAGGTTGATTTATTTTTAGCAACATCCCACAAATTCTTAATCAACCCTACTCTTATCCAATCAATAATGTGATGAACACCCAAGCCTCCTTCCTTTCCAGGTTTCTATATCATATCACAAGGATATTAAGGGGTGGGAAAACCCTAATGCAATGTTAATGTCATAATATGATGGCACACTAAGTAATATGTATACAATTGATATGAGTGCCCCTAGATTATGATAACCTAAGTGTGCATCCCATTGTGGGGAATGCCTTGAAAATCATGGTTGGATAACTAGACTTGATGGATATCAACTTTGACTCTTGAGAATGATCTTTGACTAATTTTGAGCATGCAATTTCTTTTAAGGAGGGAAGGATGTGACAACCTGACTTTTCTCTCTCATGTCTCATTCTAATTTTGTCTCATAAAATTGTCTATGTCTCAATTTGATGTTAATTCCAAGATTGGAAAGTTGTGATATCCCAATCTGGCCACAACAATGATCAATTTCACAATGTGTGAGTTTAATTTGCACTTTGAACTAAGTATCATTCCTTAACATGTCACCATATTTCAATATAAATTGAACTTCATCACTATGATATTGTGGCTCCCTAGTATATATCATGTTATAGAGCTTTCAATTTTGAATCCAAAGACACAAAAATCATATCGATCGAAAGTTCGTAGCTCAAATTGTGATCCTTGGAAATTAGCTTAGTTGTATTTGTTTTAGCTGATTTTATCATGTTTGGTTTGTGTGAGTATGGACGCTTCCAAGCCATCCAATGTATGCCCTCAGATCGATCTTGATCCAATGACCAAATAGTCATCCCCTTTCTCTAGTTGTACAATGTAGTAGAGCTATAGTGTACCCGACACGAGCTCCGCCAATCAACTTGTTTCTTGCTCCTTTTTCCAAATGAACGTCTCGAACCACTTTATTTCTTCCTTCTCTTTTGTTTGCCTCTCATTTCTCTCCTTTTCCTCACACCACAACTGTTCCTCTACCCTCCTCTTCCGGAACCATGGGTGCCACCATGAGGCCCATGACCTTGCATTTTGAGCTTTTTGCCTATTCGCCCTTTTGACCTAAACTGGAGCTACAATTATCTCTGTGGGGATCCCTCAAGCCTGGCTGGCCCAAAAAAATCACCTCAATCAGAGGTTCTTATCTCAAGTTATGATCGCACAAGCCCTACGGACGCCTTTGCTTTGACTCTGGCAAGCAACAAAAACTTGCATCTGCAAGACCTCACGCCAAGAGAAAGGAGTAGGAGCAGAAGTTGTTAGATTCAGGCACTCGGTAGACCAGCTCCAATTGTATGATCACATGCACTTGAAGCCCTTCACCCCCCCAACTCTCATGATAGGAGTTGTGTATGGAGTGCACCTGCGACACACAGCGCATGGCGGCATTTGGACATGGTGAGCAACTGCTCCAGCACGGTCCAGGTCCAGCCCAACGGTTAAGTGTCTTGAGGGCACCGTTCAAGGGGCACCACATGTTCTCCAAACCCCACTGGAGGGTGTGAGATGCTACATCCGCACGATCATGTACCAAGGATCCAGATCATCTAGAAAATTGCTACATTGATATGGTAATACCCCTTCTATGTTTCCTATAGTTGTAATTAGATTCTTAAAAAACTCATATCTTCCTTATCCTAAGGCCAAAATGGGTAAAATTATATATCCAATGGTTCAGCTCGATGAGACTTAAGCAATGAACATATTTTCAGACCATAAATCTTCTCTTGGTTTCCCTGTATTGCTAAATATGAAATCTTTGACTATGTTGAGCACTTTTAATGCAATATTGTGATGAATCTTGAAACAAGAGTGTACCTTTACACCCTTAATCATAAAATTTATGTCTTTTATATAATTTTTATCTAAATGAGAGTCCAAAAAATCATACTTGCGCTTGTTTCACCTCTATGTACATTTGTGATTTACTTGGAGCTTAATGATGTACCTTACCCTAATTTTCTAATCTTGCTTCTTAATGAAACAAATGCTTAATCAACTATGAAATGATGGACCAATTTCCATCCATGATATGTGGGACCTTACCTAAATCCATGTTGTCTATGATTTCTCTATATGGCCTAAAATACATTAATGTATCCCTATTATGTGAATGTTTGGTTATACCTTGATACAATTGAAGTGGTTGACTTGAGTTGTGCACCAAATGCCTCCTTACTCTTGAAAATAGTAACCTTGGTTTGTTTGGTGATCTTAATTCCTACGATCATCCCTTATGCACCATAGCAGTGTTTGTGCCCCTAATTTATCATATGTGACCTTTATGACTTGAATGGTAGTTCTTGTGCCTCAATGCTTATTGTGGATGTTTTTATCTTTTTCTCGCCACTCTAATCAGTTAAGTCTCCTCCCACTAGGATAAATTGGATGTGTATATCCTACCCAAGTCTTAAATTGAACCTTGACTACATATGTGAATTGTGTTGATGAATGAATGTATGTGGGTATGTTGATACCAATGTTGGATTCTTATGCCTAGATATTGGGATATCCACCCAATCTTAATATGTGTATATTATGTCTCTATTTTTCGAATTTAATCCATATTTTATGCTTGAACCTCTTGACTTGATGGACTATGGCCCTTGTTTCCCTGTTATGCGTCTTTAGACCTCAAAATGTAAGTAACTTCCCTAAATCTTGATATAATCACACAACATGAATGTAACCTCAAAATGACTTGAAACTTGAAACTCATCTTCATGATGGACCCTAAATTAGTAAATGATCATCAAATGCACTTATGATATATCCTAAAACATAACATGGCCCAAGCCCTAAAACTAAGCTAATTACAGAAAGATGAGAATCTAATGCATACATGTAATCCTATGCATTATTAGGTGTTGCTTGTGTTGGGAAATACAACATCAGATAAGCAGTGAAAAAAAAAATTTACTGACATATTTCCCATTAACCAGTAGATCACGTCAATAACTATGCAATGGGAAGGATGGTTTCACGAAGATATACCTGGTCCTAGGGCAAGTCCAATGATAATCCTCATCGATGTAGATGCCCACTCTATCTTGGACATTGTTTGTACATCTCCTGGTGACACTCAAACTCATCTAACTTCTCCTCCACATACAATAGACTCAGACAACTACTAAAGTGGCTCCTCAGATCTTGTCACAGATTGCGAGTTGATGTTGCCCTCCTAGTAGCATCTAAAGGACTCCTACCTTTAAAGTAGTCCACACAGACCAACTAGAACTCATGTCATCCTACTAGAATGGATAGGAAGGAGTTGTCCCTCCCATTGGTGTACTAGTCACCAACAAAGTCTCCCACAACAATGATCCTCAGTTGTTTCTCTCCCGTGGCTATCCCTCCTTAGTCGGGTAGGACTTGTTTGGGCTCTCGTGCGTACCACAACTAAAGAGGACAACAATTGTCATAGCAACTGATTCTCAATTGTTTGTGTAGTAGTTGTTCTCTGGGGAGCCCCAGTACCCTTCATATTTAGGAGGGTTAGGGTCAGGGTTCACATTCCCCATCCAATGGGGGCATAAAGCGGGAGTGAAAAAGACAAAAAGATCTTGAATTTTTGCAACAACTTTGGAAGTTTGCACAACCTACGTACACCAAAATAGTCATCTAGCATGTGAGAAAGTTGTCTTGCATGTGAGATGGTCATTTCACTAAGAAAAATGGTTGCTTCACACCTTCCAATATGCACATATGTTGGCAATTCAATTCCAATTAGTACTCAACTTGACATCAACACCAATTCTTTGTGCAACCAAATTACACTCTCAAAACAGGTGTCTGGTGTAACCGAGATGGGTGTCTCACACCATTCTAGACAGCCATCTCACATAGGTGAAATGGGCATCTCACAGCCCAAGTCAGGCATAATTGCAACCAATGTACAATACAATTAGCTTGGTACTCCAAACAGCTCTCTCGACACTTGAACCAATCGTTTGGCAGTATAGTCAGCTGATCTTTTGTGTGAATTGAAATACCTAAACACTTTAGTAATCAATTCAATCATCATTCAAGATCAAACTCCTCTTTTAGATGAGTTCCTATGTGTGTTACCCTATAGGTCCCATATCACATTGGCAATGAATGTCCATAACTAGCTTATGACATCACAAGCAATGAGCAGTGCCTAGTCGCACATCATTGCTACCTAAGTGAATGGAAAGTTGAGGAGAAAATTCAAACTACAATCTATGTATGGTGTTATAGTGTTTGTATAGTTCCTTTATCACTGATATCTAGTTTAAACTAGAGGCATGCATGCATCCTCATTATTATTCAATCTTATTCCTTGACCTAGAGCAGACCACATGAGATATATGTAAGCTCAATATCATATATTGACTCACATGCGTATGGCCATACTTTTTCAATATTTCTAATCAAGAGTCCATGGATATCATACTCATATCATAGGAACAAATCCCAAATCTATCACTCACAGTCAATCCCCATGTGTCAAAGTCACCCAATCATCATTGTTATAACAACCCATGTTTCAAGATTGTGTTTGATGACGTCAAAGTGTACCCAATGACATGTGATGAATGTAGTAATTTTAGGTCTAAGAACCGCAATCACCACTATCACAGTGAGAGTTGATTATGACTTCCGTGATGATGACTTCCACGTGTCAGCCTCACAGTGGGTATGTCTGATACACTATTCTCTAACATGTATCTATGTGGTTGGTTTGATATTTCCATATCATGACTAATGAGACTCTGTCATTAACCAACTCACACTCTAATCATATGTGTTATTGTTGTCTATCTACCTTCCATAATAAAAACCAATTAGGGACGTAATGAGAATGTATATATGTACTCTTAACATTCGTATGATCTCATTCTTCCAAGTCACGTACTTGAAGACATACATCATCGAGTAATATGATTCTCTAGACATTTATTATGTCATTCATTATCTCATAACTGAATATACAAATTAAATTGGAAGCTTTCCTTTATTATTATCAAATCATGTATCTAATGCCATATCCCAATCATCATATGATAGGTTCTCAGGGCATACATACTACCAACTTGTAGCTAGATGGTCAAGGACAAGTTAAGTCAAGAATCTATGAATTGTGTACAGGCTTTAGTAATTATATGACTATGGCTTTCTTTCTCGAATGTGATACATATATATGCTTGTTTACTTCCTCAAATATTGCCATGTAGTACTCTAGTATTGTACTCAACGTTTGTCTCGTGTTGTTGTTTTATAACTTGCAAATATAATATAGAAACTCCACTATGAAAACCTTGTGCACTTGCCTGTATTCTCAGGGTAAGGACATGAGGTTGGGTTTCCTACTTGAGTTGTCAAGATAGGGTGGACTATGTCGATATAAGGGTTATCTAATATTAAGCACCCTTATGGACTCTTCCAATGGGAAATAGTCAAAGGCCTTATAATATATGATGTTGTTGGTATAATTGGAGTTAAATGATATAAAACATGGGCTCTTGTTTTGCTATATACTTAACTTGTTTATTCTTGTTCGTTACTTCTACAAATCATTCCAAATTATGCAAATCTTATGTATAAGTATCTTTTAGCTCTGTACTTGACACCCTGTGTGCTTGACCCACCTTATTTTACATATTTTACAGGTTTAGAGATGCTGAGAAGTTGATGGGTTGGTGTGCTATGTCAGGTGTACTTGTTGTAAGATCCCTAACATACATGAATATACTTATATAAATGTATACCTCAACTTGTAATGAGAATATTATAATTTAGAATGTTCCTTAATAAACTTTATTGAATGTTGAGATATTGTTGGTGAATGCATCTTGTTATTTGTTCATGTATGCTATTCTTTAAGCTTCCGCATTTGCATTTTGTTAATACCATGCTAGGCATAGACGTCTAAGTCCTATCACCATTGACTTTGTAGTCATTTAGAGTTGGGACTTGTGTAATAAATGGTTCTGCGAAAGAATCTCATTAGAGGTATTATTGGTAGCTTATTATACTTAGCTGCATGTGTTGGATTGTGTGCTAGATTTCAATAAAGCCCTAGAAAATCACATCTTATAGATATTAATAGGATCTAAGATACCTAGCCAAAACCCAAATTTGAACTATCATATCCTAAGTCAAGGGACTTTACTCTTATGGCTTATAGTGATGTGGATTATGTCAGGTTTGTGATTGATAGAAAGGGCATAAGTGGCACTTTCTTTCTCCTATGATCTTGTTTGGTTTCTTGGTTTTATATCATACAAATTAGTGTGGATCTTTGAACTATCAAGGTTGAGTACATTACAACTTGAAGTTGTTGTGCCCAAGTCCTATTGATGAAGCAAATGCTCCAAGACTTCAATGTTTCTATGACTCTTCTCTTATCTAGTATGATAACACTGGTGAATTCAATTTATCATGCAATCCTATATTGCATAGTAGATACATACACATGGAGTTCCGCCATCATTTCTTTCATGATCACATTACAAAGAAAGATATCTATATTACACATGTAGACATAGAAAATCAACTTGCAAACATTTTCACGAAACCTTTAGCTAGAGAGCAATTTACATTTATTATATCAAATGTTCTTATAAGTAATCTTGATGTAATTTTATGCCTTCTAGATAAGATGTTCACAAATGAAAGGGGAAGTATATGGGTATCTATGGTGGTGGGGGACGAGCGACCTCTGACGTTAGACCATGGCGATGGGGGACACGTGAATTACGACTTTACACCCTGGTGATGAGGGTGGTAGCATTGGGAATGCTATATATGGCATGCAAGGATGCATATGAGAAGCGTACCTCAACGTAATATACGGTAGTAGATTCTGATTGCGAGTGAATCCAGGAGATGGGACAAGCTATGCAAAGGGCAAACAAAAGTCTGAAGCATTGTTAAATTGAACTAAAGGATGGTTCTCTTTAGTACCCTAGATCTATTATGGATCAAAATCTGAAAAAATGGGTGAACACAGTGGTATGCTATGGCATCGGGCTCATGCCACACTGGAATATGCTGCATAGACATCTTGCCATGATTTGGAGGATGAATAAAGATTTTGAAGTCTTATCATGAGGTAATGACTTCTTCATCATACATTTCTCAAATCTTGATGATGTGTGCATAGTGTTAGAGCAAGGATTGTGGTTGGTTTTTGGTAAGCGTTTGATGCTGAAGAAATGGAAGGGTGGAGAACCGCTTGAGAAATTGAAGATAATGAAGTATCAATTTGGGATAGAGTTCATGACTTTCCTCTGGAGTTATGGGATGAAAAAAATTCTTAGTATCATTGGAAGCTACATTGAGATTCCATTACATGCTGAAAAACTAACAAGGGAGTTCAAGAGATTGGAGTTCACTATAATTCAAGTTAAGGTTCCATAAACTTTGTTGTTTTCCTCTGAAATCACACTTACTTGTGATGATGGTATCAAGGAAACCGTCAATTTATTGTATGAATGGTATCCCACATGATGTAAAGACTGTGGAACTTTTGGTCATGGCCAGGAGGAATGCAATGCAGGCATGGAGACTCATCATAAATCAAAAGGAAAGGAGAAGGTGAGTGATGACACTTTCTATGATTGTCCTCTAAAAGCGCCAAGAGCAGGCAACTCCAAATCTAGTTCATTTGCAATAGTTCTAGTATCTATACTCCCATAAAACATTCCAATAATAGTTGTAATTGGTGATGTGGTTATATATCTTCAAAGAAATATCCTATTGGGACTCCTAAGGATGAAGGAAAGAAGATGAATAATATAATAAGAACTAGAACTCATCTAAAGTCTCATTTAGAGAGTGTAGGAACAACAAGGAGCATTCAACTAAAAATAAACAAGTTATCACTGATCGATGTAGAAATGAAGGAAGCTAGTGATTCTAGCCAACTATCTGGAAGAACTCATAACTTTAACAATGGATAGTCAAACTTTTCCTATTTCTTCTTGGAGCGTGTTCTTCCTGGAATGTGAGAAGTGTTCACAATAAAATTATATGGGTCTAGGAGGAATTAAGAAAGTTGGATTTGGATTTCACTATCATTTTGTAATCTAGATTCTCAAAGAATCAGTTAAAAGAAGGTGTCATTAATATATGAAATAGTGCTAAGTATGTACATAATTTTGATTTCTAATCATATATAAGAATCATTGTTATATGGGATATGCATAACATGGTTATTAGAAGTTGTCTAAGAATGAACAACTCATCCATTGTGAAGTCATCCATGGGGACAATAAACTTTTTCTTACAACTATTTATGGCTCTAGTGATGATAATGATAGGAAGACTTTGTGGGGTGACCTTAAATGTGTATCCAAGTCTATTGGAATTAATGATTGGTGCGTTCTAGGTGGTTTCAATGCATTGAGGTTACATTATGAGAAGCTGGGTAAGAAGCCTCCATCAAAGCTTATCATGGAGGAATTCAACAAATCTGTTATTGATTCAAATTTGTTTGAGATTCCAAGCAAGGGGACATTCTTCACCTGGGATCATAAATGTAAACATTGGGTTAATACTTTCTCTATGACTGACAAGCTTTTAGCAATATGAATCTTTTAAACTCATACCCCACAATTTGGGGAGAGATTACATCTAATATTGTGAGTGATCACAAAATTCTAGCTCTACATCTACTTAGCAATAACATATGAAGAGGTCTTTTCTATTTTATTAATACTTGGACCACAAAGGAGGAGTTTATTAACATTGTTAGCAACAACTGGAAGCTTATGATCTTTGGAGCTCCAATGTACTACTTATATAGAAAATTTGACTAGCATAAAAATCACTCTGATTAAATGGAATAAGGAGAAGGTGGAAAATTTCTCTTCTAAAGCAAAGGAGTTATGGGTCAAAGCACATCATCTTCAAAATGTGAATGATAGGAATCCTGGAGAAGTTGATATGTGAAGGACAATGAATAAACTTAGATCGGAAGCTATTGTGTCGCTTAAAGATGAAGAAGGGTTCTTTTATCAAATGTCTAGAGTTTAGTGGCTCAAATCTGGAGACAGTAACACTAGTTTATTCTACTCCTCTCTTAGAACTAGAATGATGTGGAATACTGTTCTAAATCTAGGAATTGATGGTTGCTTTTGTTCTGAAGATTTTGTTATTTCTTAACAAAATACCAAGTACTATGAGAATATTTTCAATTCTAATGAGCGTAGGGTTATCCAATGTAATGAGAAGTGCAGTCTACCAAAGATATTTGAGACACAATATAACTGGTTGAGAAAAAGGGCATCAAGAGAAGATATTGGAAATTCTTTCAAATGCTTTAATGTTGACGAGGTCCCTGGGCCAAATGGCTTTAATTATTTCTTCTTCAATAAAATATGGGTTATTGTTGGTCTTAGTGTGATTGAGGAAGTTAATTTTTTTTCATAACATCTAAAATTCTAGGTGAATGCAATGCCTCTATTATTGTGTGCATTCCAACAGGGAAGCATCTAACATTAAAAACTTTAGGCTGATTTCTCTTTGCAACACTATATATAAAGTGATTATGTAGATCATGGAAAACATAATGAAAGATGTTATGCCTGATGTTTTTAGTTGGAACCAAGTTGTTTTTGTCAATGGTGATGTATTTGTGAAGATATTCTTCTAGCTAATGAAATACTCAACTCCTTTAATAAGGTCAACAGTAAACCCATGATGTGAATTAAAGCTGACCTATCCAAGGCATTTTTCATTGTCAATAGAAACTTACTTTAACTACTATTTGAAAAATGGGTTTTCCTAAATGTTGGCTGGCTTGGGTTCATACTTGTTTCAACATGGCCAAAACATAAGTACTAATTAAGGGGTAACCTAAAAGATCTTTGCAAGCAATGAAGGGGGTCAGACAGGGAGACTCATTATCTCCTTAATTGTTTTTCATAGCAATGTAAGGCTTTGCATTGATAGTGGACACTTTTGTTAGAAAGAGTCTTATGAGTTTGATTAGTGCCCCTAATTTTTTTCTATTTCTCACCTAATTTTTTCCGATGATCTTCTACCATTTTTTAACGCTAGTGAAGATAACTACAAAGTTGTTTTGGAGGTTCTCTATAGCTTCGAACATGATTCTGGATCAAATTGAACTACTCCTAGAGTCAATGTTTTCTAAGTGACAACTCTAAATATTGAGAGTTGAGTTCATGGGATATTCCTCTAAATGAATTAACCATGAGGTATCTAGGTCTTTTACTCTTCATAGGGAGGCTCACCATGAAGATGTGTACTTCAATTGTAGATAGACTAAAAACCAAACTACAAGGTTGGAAAAGTATATTTTTAGTATGGATGGGATAGTAGAACTTCCTATTTCTACTCTTGCATCTTATCATATGTTCTTAGTATGGAAGGGAGAGTAAAACTCCCTATTTCTACTCTTGCATCTTATCATATGTTTTGGACAACAACATTTCCTCTTCCTACATCTGTTATTGAAGAATTGGAGAGAATCATGAGACAATTTATATGGGGAGAGTATTATGGGGAAAGGAAGATGCCTTAGGGTTTTTTTTTCATATTTTCTTCGAGATCAAGGTGTATTATTGAAATCTACATTATAAATTCTCAAATGAACATGTTGATGGCCATGACATTCAAATGAGATTATCTTTGAACGTGCATTTCATCATTATACTAAATTTCATGCATGTTTTAGTTTCCCTCCAATATTTTTGCCAACTACAATGGATTGTTATGATTGATTCTTATTTTGGATCTAAAATTCAACAATTTATTCATCATGATTATTCAAGTTATGATCCCAAGACCATTGTCATATCAATTTAATCATTTTTGGTTTGGGTATGAGATTAGGCATGTTACCCCCTCATTATTCAAGATAAGATCTCTAGGCATCATCGTATCAAGTTCATGATTCCAAATTACATATTTCATGTATGATTTTATTTCATTATAGGTCTAGTTTATGAGAGTGACTCATCACACATATATCAAGTTTTAAACGAAAGTGAGATTATTTTCATACATCAAGAATTATTTGAGGAACAACATTATCATCAACATTAAGGTTTCCTAATCATCTCACTTGTATCTAAAAGGATCTCTACAAGATCAAGCCACTCAAGCTATGACCTACCTATGTCCAATAAGAGATGCTAACCACAACCATCTACCCATAACAAACATTTCTTTTTACCCAACTCTCAAAAAATAAGGGAAACCACTAGATTTATTTTACATACAACTACTAACCCTAGTATGAGGCTCGCCATGGAGATCACATGTCATGTACATCATCTTAGGGTCTTGGGATATCTCCCTCACCTATATAGAAAAACATCATGTATTGAAAGTCTCTTCTTCTAGGGTTAGATATTTTCATAGGAAATCTAAGGTTCAACATTTTCAAGGGACCACACACTAGGTGACTCAACTCACATACTTATAAGTATTCTAGGTAGGGACTCATTATCATGTATTTGATCATGCAGTGTTGAAATCACATATTTTGGAGTTTAGGTTCTCTGATCTTCTCCCGTGGAAGGTTGACTCATAACAAGAAGTCACCCTTTCTGTATGTCACATGCTAGAGGTCATCCTTTTTAAAGAGGTTGTGGCCTGTGTTGGTCTCAAACCATATGTCACATATTATAGCTCAACAACACGTACAAGACTAGGCACAAGCAAGCATACCAACCCACTAGCTATATTCAACACATTAACCAAGTCATACATATCATACAATGTGTTAGGTCTAGCTAGGGTTGCACTATCAACTCAACTCATGTCATCAAGCTTTACTTGAATCATCTTGAACACCTCATAAAATCACATCAACATCATCATCGTCATCATCATCATCTTTATCGTCATCATCATCATCAAAATCATAGGTTACCTAGGTTACTTACTAGTGTAACCTTTATCATGGGTCTAGAAAACTATAGAAACTATAACTATCATCTAAACTCTCTCATCTAGTCTGGATGTTACATCTCTTTCTCTTAGGTTGCATGGGTAGTCACTTCCTTTCTGGGTGTGGTAACATTTTTCATATGTACATATCCTTATTACTTGAAATAGGTTTTCTTTTCTCCGAAGTTGAAATAGGCGATGAAAACCACCATGCTTCATTTGAATAAAACCAAAACCAAAACCAAAATGAGTTACCACACTCATTAGGCAGTCTAGTACCATGATAGTTAGAGAAATAGCAAGAACATGGTGCACACTTTTATAGCTACCCTAAGCACATGTCATGAACATATATCTAGGGTTGTAGAAAGATCTCCCTTTTCTCACCCTCATGAACTTACAACCCATACTCTAGGACAGAAGGAGGATAAAAGAAAGGATCTAAGGATTATACAAGTCTACACCTAGTTCTAGAACATCTAGGTGTTGATAAAGTATGCATGTAGAGACAATCATAAGATGATTTACATGGAATATAAAGGATTAGATTAATAAATATACATGAAAGGAAAGCTTCAATTTCATTTTGTTTCACTAAGTTATGAGATAATGAGTAGACAAAGTGAATGTCTAAAGAATGACATTACTCAATGACGTATGTCTTCAAGTATGTGACTTCGAAGAATGAGATGATACATATGTCAAGTGTAGGTACATTCTTATTATGTCCCTAGTCGGTTGTTACTCTGGAAGGTAGATGGACACTAGTAACACTAAAGACTAGAGTGTGGGTTGGTTGATGACAAAATCTCACTAGTCATGATATGGGATATCAAACCAGACACACAAATACTTGTTAGGGAATAGAATATCAGACAAACCCACCTTGAGAGTGACACATGAAAACCATATTTGGTGGTCATATTCATCTCTCATAGTGAAGGTGGTGATTGTGATTCTTAGACCTAAAATCACTGCACTCATCACATGTCATTTGGTATGTTATGACATCATCAAACATAATCTTAAAACATGGGTTGTTATAAAGGTGATGATTGGGTCACTATGACACATGGGGACTGACTGTGAGTGATAGATATGGGATTTATCCCTCCTACTAGAGCTTGATATCCTGGATACTTGATAAACGAGACTAAAAATGGCATGTGCATGCACATGTGAATCAATATATGATATTAAGGTCACATATATCTCAGAAAGTCTGCTCTTGGTTCATGAAACATGGATTGAACATTGATAAAGTGATGTTTTCATGCCTCAAGTTCATTCCAAATATCAAAGATAAAGGAATTATACAATCACTACAACACCTTACAAAGATTGTAGATTGAATTTTTTATCCAACTTTCCATTCACTTGGGTAGCACTGATATGTGACTAGGCACCGCTCCTTGCTTGTGATGTCATAAGCTAGTTATGGGCATTCACTACCAATCTGATATGGGACCTATAGGGTCACACACAAAGGAAAAGACATCTAGAATAGGAGTTTGATCTTGTATGATAATGGGATTGATTACTAAAGTGTTTTAGGTACTTAATTCCCACAACAAATCACCTGACTATACTGGAAACTGACTGACTCACAGGGTGAGATGGCCATTTGGAGTACCAAACAATTATCTCAAGTGTTGAGATGTCTGTTTGGATCATCAAGCTGATTGGAATTGATTTGGATAAAATTATGCATGAATAAGGCACCAACTGATTGGCTCACTAGGTGAACATATCAACTCAGATTGAGCGAGATGACAAGTTCACCTGGTGAACTAATCAGCTCGGTTGGGAGGGATTAATGTTCTAGTATCTTTCTCAAATTTGTGAGAAAGAGTACTTGTTTCACTTGTTCAATTTGATTGGGACAATGAATTAATATGTGCATTAATTAGAAACAATTTTGCCAAATTCATATGTGAATAGGAAGTATGTGAGATGACCATTTCGGTCTACGAACCAATCAACTCACATGACAGGCAACCATCTCGTGTGCAAGACGAATGTTTCAAGTTTTGCATGTTGCAAAAACTCAAGATCTTCTGGTCACTTCCTCTCCTGCAATGATCAGGAACCTAACCCTAACCCCTCCTATAAATACAGGAGTACTAGGGGCTTTCCAACACATACAATTAAGAATCACTAACTCTGACAATTATTGTCCTCTCTGGTTGTGGTAACCAAGAGATCCCAAGCAAGTCCTACACAATTAGGGAGGGATAGTGAAGGGAGAGAAAAATTGAGAATCAGTTTGGGGGAGATAAATTTGGTGACAAGTACACCGATGGGAGGGAGAACTCCTTCCTATGTGTTCTAGTTGAACAACAGTAGTTCTAGTTGGGTTGTGTGGACTACTCTAGAGGTAGGAGTCCTTTGGCTACTGCTAGGAGAGAAAAGTCAGTTTGTAGTTTGTGGAGAGACCGTAGGAGCCGCTATATAATTTTTCATTCGTCATTCGTGGTGAAGACTAGGAATTCCACAACCACCATCCAAGAGCAACTAGAAGACAATTTAACTACAATGAGTTATTATCTCTAGACTAGGTCCAGGACCAGGTATAAACTCGTTAAGCCATCTTTCCTATTTCATAGTAGTTGACGTGATCTTGCTGTTATGGGAATATGAACAAATTAATTTTTTTTCTACTGCTATACTTTGTGCTCATATTTCCCAATAGTGGTTAAAAGCCATGTTAACTTACTATATTTTGGGATAATCGATATGATAGGACTTTTGGTTTTCATGATTTATTTATAGCATATGATGTGAGTACTTAAACTATCCTTGTATGTGCATCCGATCAAACACCACATAATCCCAAACTATTATATATATATATATATATATATATATATATATATATATATATATATATATATATATATATATATATGGCTGCTTTTTTATTGCCCGTGCGGGTACTGTAGATCTGCTACCCGTCTCTTTGGCGTGGTGGCATTTTTCATAAATAATGACCGATTGATGTACACATCAGCCGCCGACCCCACTGCTGCGGCGTCCTTCTCGTCGAGCATCGCGATGGTCAGCTCCATCTACACCCTCTACGCGTGCCTTAACTGGCCGTCTTTGAGCAACGCAGCACCAGAAGAGTTGGTAGACCTCTGCTGAGTTCCATAATACCAGCGTACCTCCCGAATCTGTCTCTAGAATCTGCAGTCCTGGCTCTGTCTATCTCTGACCTCTGCCTATCTCCGAATCGATAATCTCTATAATAAGAAGGGTTCTAAATCCCAATAGGTTACTCACAGTCTTCCTCACAAATCCATCCTCCACGCCGTTCCAGTCTATGACTACCCTTGGAGGTAATCCCATTCATTGAACATCCGGTAGTGTGGCTGTGGTCAGATGTGACAAGGTGCTCGAGTTTGTGGATGTATCCGACAACCGACTAGTAGGCTCCCTCCCGAAATGCCTTATTGGGAGGATAGGGGTAAAAGTATTCAAAGCCGGAAACTGCCTTGCTCCTCCAGCAGCTGACCAGCAACCCACATTGAAGAAGTAGGTGTGTTTTTGAATTATGGTTTACAACCTGATACCAAATGTTGTGATGAGTAGTTGATTATCTGCCAAGTATAATCCCTTCTATTTCCCTTCTTTTCGTGCTATATGTTTTAAATGAAGTTTTTTAGTATTTTTCATTATATATGTGTCTGTCTATTTAGTAGTAACACAATCCTACTACATGTTTTATTTTGTAGTTAATTTTATATGATCTATTTGTTGTAGTTATTTTTTGTGTTGTATTAGTCACTTTTATATTTATATAGTTACTATTTTGTTTACAGAGTTACTTTTCGATCTCTGCAATGGATGATAGTCTTGATATTGATGCTACTAATGCTATTATTGACATTGACGATGATAATGTTCATTCTTCTTCATCTGTTGCTGCTGATACTGTGTCCTCAGTTGATGTCCCTAGAATTGGATTACAATTTGGAAGTTTAGATGATGGCATATCGTTTTACTACAGGTATGCTGGTTTGATTGGGTTTAATGTTAGGAAAGATGATAATTGTTATGAACGAGGTACTAAGATCTTACTTGCTAAAGATTTGGTATGTGATAAGAAAGGTCAGAGTAGTTGTTCTAAGAGATCCAAAGGTCTTCTTAGCCCTGTGTGTGACAATATTGGTGATTTGCATGAGAATTTATCTAAGAAGCACAAGCATTCTGTGAAAAGGTGTGGTTGTAAAGCAATGATCCGATTTACACTAGATAAGTCTTTATATGTATGGTTTGTTACTACTTTTGTTGATGAACACAATCATGATCTTGTCAATGATTCTCACTTGCGCTACTTGAAGTGTAATTCATCTCTTGACCAAACTCAAAAAAGATGTTTTCTTCTATGAGTCAAGCAAATATACATGTCTCCAGACAACTTGCATTGATAGCAATAGAGTCTGGTGGTTATGAAAACTTGACATTTACAAGTAGACAAGCTCATGGACATATCAGTAGCAAGAGGAAGGAGTCATCTTTATATGATGTGGACATGGTTTTGGATCATTTTGCAAGATTGAAGGTTTTAGATTCTAAATTCTTTTACTCTTATCAAAATGATTCTGATGGTTGCTTGACACATTTGTTTTGGTTTGATCTGGTTTCTGTTGATGACTGTGCATTATTTGGAGATGCTATTGTATTTGACACCACTTACCGTACCAACAAGTATTCCATGGTTTTTGGAATGTTTGGTGGTGTGGATCACCATCACAAGACAGTGTTGTTTGCTTCAACTCTGTTGGTTGATGAGAAGTATGACTCTTTTCTTTGGGTTTTCAAGCTATACTTACTTTGTTTTGGCCAAGAGCCGGTTTCCATTATAACTGACCAAGACCCAGCTATGAATGCTGCTATCATTGTTGTTTTTCCAAATTGTAAGCATCATTTCTGCAGCTGGAACATCCTACAAAAGCTTCCATCTAAGCTTGGTGGTGTTCCAAACAAGGATTGGATTATTAGCTCTTTGAATGATTGTGTATGGAATACAAACAATACAGACTCATTTGAAGAGAGGTGAATTTTGTAGTTCAAGAGAATGACCTATTATATATTAGTTGGCTTTCTGATATGTATGTTATGTAGTGGGATTGGGTTCCATGTTTTATGCATGATTCTTTCTTTGCTGGTATGAGGACAACACAAAGAAGTGAGAGCTTGAATGCTTTCATTCGAAGTCATGTCAATAGTAGGAAAACACTTTTTGAAATTGTATGTTGCTTAGAGACTGCTTACTCTCATGTGTGGGAGATTGAAAATTTCAAAGATTTTGATGATGATTACAACAATCTTCCTTTGTCATTAGTGTGACCTTTGGAGGAGCAAATGAGAGGTATATACACCAAGGCAATTTTTAAGATCTTTCAAGCTGAAGTTTATCAAAGTACGGTGTATAATGTAAAGGAAACTTCTGATGATGTTGTGTTTGACGTATATCATCTTGGTGGTTCTTGTTCTCCTCATTTTTTGAAGAAAGACTCATCCACTGGTATGGTATCATGCAATTGTTTCATGTTAGAATTCAAAGGAATTCCATGTAGACACATACTTGCTTATCTAAAGAGTCATGATTTTTGCACTCTTCCTGAGCCATATATACTGAAGAGGTGGACTAAAGGATATAGAGATCATCCTTTGATTTTCGGCAAATCATCTATCATGCAGATATCCACTGGGAAGAGACTATAGTTGGTATCTGCTTGCAATTCAATTGTTAATATAGAGTGTAGGAACAATGCTATAGATACGTGTCTTGAAAAACTCATTGCTTTGCGAAAGGAGTTGTTAGAATTAGATGTTGTTGATGTTGGTGTAACTGGTTCAAATACAACTTCTTCTTCTACTATCAAGGTCCATATTCCCAATGTTTGTAAAACTAAAGGTAGACCTAGATCTACTGATGTGCAGTTTAAATTTGGAGTTGAAATTTCTCAATCTAAAACGAGACATTGTAAGAATTGTTTACAATATGGTGTTAACCATGACAGCAGAAACTGCCCATTAAAGAAATAGGTGTGTGTTTGAATTCAACTTCTTCTTCCATTTTTTTTATTTCACATAGTTATTTTTATATTCTCATGATTACTTTTTATATTTACAGAGTTACTTTTTGTGAATCGTGGTGTTCCTGACTTGATAAGTTTTCTTCTCTTGGTTGATCTATAATGGTACTGCTGTTACTACTGCCGTGGTCTGCTGTGGGTCTTATGGCTTACGAAGTTGCAGATTTGATGCTACTACTGCTGTGGTCTGTTGTGGTCTTCCTGTTGTGCTTCCTGAAGCTGCAAATTTTCTACTACTGCTGACAATGTTGTTATTGAAGTTGATTTATTCACTAGTTTTACTATAATGGTATCCAATTGTTTAGTGTGTGAGTCATGTCAAATTCTGATGTAATTGTAATGGCCAAGATGTACTGTGTGACAGTTGTAATTGATATTTGATTATAATGGTATCCAATTATTTAGTGTGTGAGTCATGTCAAATTCTGATGTAATTGTAATGGCCAAGATGTACTGTGTAGCTTCAATTGTATCGAATTTAAATCTTTTATAAAGATCATCCAAAATTTGTTTGTTGTGTGATATGTTTTTCCATTTTATGTTATATATGTATTTCTTAATTAGTCTCATATTTCCTTTATATTAGCATCATACTTCAGAATTCCTTTTTGATAAAAATTAATCCTTACTTAAGATTAGGGTCATTCTCCTATACTTAATCACTAACTTACTTGTATTTTTGAAGGTTACTTTCTGCACCTCAGAGTTACTATTTCTATCTAAATCAAATGTTTTGTGTGCACCAGTTACGTTTTGTGTGCACCAGTTACTTTCCCGATTCTGATGTAATTGAATTACTTTATAAATAGAAATACAAATCTTTATTATCTTCATCCTTGATAATACCACGACCGCACTGAAGAACGGGCATGTCTGGGAGATTTGATGTGTAGCAGTTACTTTTTGAACCACAGAGTTACTTTCATGTCGATATAGTTACTTGTTAGTTCATGTAGTTACTTTTCTTGGATCAAAGTTACTATTTGATATGTAGTAGTTACTTTTTGAACCACAGAGTTATTTTCATGTCGATATAGTTACTTGTTAGTTCATCTAGTTACTTTTCTTGGATCAAAGTTACTGTTTGATGTGTAGCAGTTACTCTTTGAACCACAGAGTTACTTTCATGTCGATATAGATACTTGTTAGTTCATGTAGTTACTTTTCTTGGATCAAAGTTACTGTTTGATGTGTAGCAGTTACTTTTTGAACCACAGAGTTACTTTCATGTCGATATAGTTACTTATTAGTTCATCTAGTTACTTTTCTTGGATCAAAGTTACTGTTTGATGTGTAGCAGTTACTTTTTGATATAGTTACTTGTTACTTCAACTTTTTGTTTTACATATTTACTTTTCAGTTCGGAAGAGAGTTACTCCACACTTGCAATGAGCACCTACTGATCACAATCATCATCCATTAACGAACAAGAGCTAGCTAAAGATATAAGAACATTCAACTAAGATCAAACTGATAGTGTCCAAATGCCAAACACAAAGCAACAAAACATAACTATATACCCACAGAACTAATGAACCCATATGTTCAAATGTCAAACAAAAAGTAACAAACCATAATCATAAACAGATGATCTGCCTTTTGCGAAGGTTACTTTTTGCACCTCAAAGTTACTATTCCTTTCATGCATTCAGACTTGGCACACCATCTTCTGATTTTTCTTCATTCTGCTTGTCACCTGCTCTTTCTTTGGTCTCTTCTTGATCTCTAGTGCAATGGGTCAGCACCAGCAAACCTGTTTATAGCAGGAACAACCAGTCAAAACCAAAAAACACTTGAGAATCAGGATCAAATCAGACAATATATAGCTCTGTGAAGTAAAAATCTCTAGGAGGGGTAGACTGTGAAGGTAGTGATGAGGAAGATTATTGACCAAAAGGCAAGGAGAAAAGGGCGGCGGTGCATACCTATTTATGATAGGAAGGCTGGACAGAAGAAGAAGTAGTGTCTTCTGCAGATGTTGAGGTGTCCGTTGTTGTAGATGAGTCAACCTGTAAAGGATTTATAGCTGATCCCGACGGTGCTTGGTATTTGTCCCTAACAAACAGCTGATCTACAGAGTCTTCTATTCCAGAGAATACTTATTCACCAGGCATTCTGAAGAGCGGAAGAAGATCGGTTGGTGTTTCTAAGAACTGATCTGTGATCCATGTTGTGATAGTCTGGTGATCAGTTGGCTTGAGGAAGATGATCCAACCTTTACGAATATTGAGCTGTGCGATCATACTTTTCTAGCCCCTACCAGTTGAAAGTGATCCGTTTTCATTCTGAATAAGGGTGATCTGAAATGTCTGGTTTCCAATATGGAAGGTGGTGTTTCCTGGTTTAATGTGAAAATGGAGATATTTCCATTCTATAGGAAGTTGAATGGATTCCATTGTCTTGTCGTCAAGGGTGTAGTTGATGGGCTGGATGAACGGCTCCATGGTAGGCTATGTTGAGGGTTGTGAGAAAACTAGTAATGGTAGAAGAAGGTAGGTTGTGAAGAAGGTAGGGTGTGAATAAGGTAGGTTGTGAAGAAGGTAGGTTGTGAAGAAGGTACGCTGTGCAAAGATGCATAGTAGAGTTTGTAGACATTCTACTGAAAACTACTAGAGGGGGCGTGAATAGAGTTTTATAAAGATTTTAATAATAATTTAAACTCAAACAACCACAATGAAGATATTGGACAAGGAGACACATGGTTTAGAGTGGTTCCAACTATAGCAAATACTATAGCCGTCAGTCCACTACCCGGTTGCTTACCCAACCGGGATTTGAAAAGAAATTTATTTTATTACCTCGCAAGGACTTTACATAAAATACAATTTCTTTTCCCAAACCCTTCAAGCAGCCTTCACCTAGAAGTAATTGCCCAACCTTAAAGCAGCCTTCCCTTGAAGTAGATGCACCAACTCCCGTTGCACCAGCCTTCTGAAGTAGCTTCTCTTGCGATAGCCTTCTTGAAGTAGCTTGAAGTCCCCTTCTCCACCTGAGAAGTCAACCCTCTCCGATCCACAACCTCCAACCCTAGGAGTAGCAAGGAGAGTACAAATAATAAAAAGGAACAAGAAAGAAAAAGGAAATTACAACTTATCCTTTAAGCCCAAGGCTTGATATGCCTAGATCAAGCGTATAGATCTCCTAACCAAATGTGTGAACTTGTGATTGCTGTGGGTAGGAGATTCTAGCCTATAGGACACGAAATTGAGCTAAGGAGAAAGTAGGCCAATGATCACAGTGCTCAAATTGCTTGCAACAGATTGCCCAAGTATGCTCAAGTATTTCTCAAGTGTAACAAGTGTAAAACAAGTGAGTTTAGGTGTCCTATGGCTTGTCCTATTTATAGGAATGGCCTAAGGATGCTTAAGGACGTTCTAGACAACTTCTAGGGGTTTCTAAGTGCTTAACTAGCCGTTAGGTACAAAGTTGTTGCTTTAACAACGACTAATTAATTAATTCTGCAGTTGCTGTCAGAGACCATCTCGGTCGACAAATGGTCGACCGAGATACCTACTCGGTCGAACTTTTGTCGATCGACAGGCTCTCTGGAACAAGTGATTTGCAACGTCTTTCATCAACTGCCAACTAACTTTTCTGTTGTGTCTAACGGCTACTTGGGTCATCCTCGGTCGAGAAGTTTGTCGACCGAGAGTGTCTCGGTCAAGGAGTTTGGTCGACCGAGATTGACCCTGTTTCAATCTTTCAATTTAGGCACTAAGTAAATGCATGAGTGTGCATATGTGATCCTATTTAAAAGGGATGACCTATCTAAGTGTGGTGATTGGCTAGGGAAGATCTAACGCTTGATTTACATGAGATCTAAGTACTTGTACATTATATTTTGTACAAGTTTACAATTGATTACATTGCATGACATTTACAATCATTCAAGCGTATAGTTTCCCTAGAACTTTGTCATCCACTTTATTCCTGCAACACTCAAGTAGCACGTTAGATCAACAAGAATGAAATGTTTGTCATCATCGAAACAAAGGGATTTATCATAATATCCAATTTATCCAACAATCTCCCCCTTTTTGAAGATGACAAACATTTCCTAAATATGAAATAAGGAAATATAAAGCATGTGAGTTTCATACCTGAAAATTACCTTTTGTAGCCATTTATGTTTTGCAAGTGAGTGCTGGCCAAGATGTTATGAAACTCATTTATATTTTTGATTTTATATTCTTTCTCCCCCTTTGTCATTTCAAAAAGATATCCAAGTTGAATATTTTATTTTTCTTCTCCCCCTTAATTTTATATTATGCTCCCCCTTAAATAGATATCCTATTAGGAACATGGATTTTTGTCTAATTTATCCACAATTTGTTTCTCAATCATTTGCAAAGGATGTTAAGCCTTGAAATGATATGAGATTCCCTTAAGCTTATGATGAATGTATATTTATTTCTCATTTATCAAGGGATGTTAAGCCCTAAATGAGAGTCCTTGAATCTACAAGGTATATCATTTTTATGAAATTTATAGATTTCTTCATAATCAAGAGTAAAAATACAAGCTTCAAATGATGTTTACAATGTTTTTCTAAGCTTCTTAATCAATTAATCCAATTTGTTGTTATGAGCTCCCCCTTAATCTTACAATTTAAGCATTTTAATGCTTCTAAGGTCACAAATGATTTTAAAATTTTTTATTTTGACCTTTATCAAAAGTATACTAAGATTAAGTACAAATAAAAAATGAAGTCCAAATAAGCATGTTGTCAAAGCTTATTTTAGGTCGCCCTTGACTACGACCATAGCGCCCCTTGGTCAATTTTAATTTTAACCAAGAGGCAAATTCTGCAGATTTCCAAGATAAACATTCATATGTGAAGTATAATTTCTGCAGATGGCTATAAATATCAATTTGAAGCACATTAAGATATACCTATTATGAAGACTTAATATGAGCATCATAGTGAAGTCTTTGACCTTGATTTTTCTAGAATGCATGTTTTACATTCATTGTAAATGATGTTTCATATGCTTTGTTATGGGTACATGAATATCAAATCCCATTTCTTCTTATACCCTTATCATATATTTTGAAAGCAAGATTAATATCTTAAAGTCAAGATTTTTCCTTTTGATTTCTTAGAACAAGCAAATAGATAAAAACATTAATATTTTGTTCTAAGAGGCATCGTTTGGCTTGTTATAGCAACATCATCATCACAAGCTGTGTCCACAAGCATTATCTATTATGTCAAGATGCTTTTATGCTAATGACATTTGCAATTATCTGAATCACAATGATCATTCATGGTTTGTATATATGAATCAAAGCTTATTTTAAACTAATGAAACATAATGATCATGATGAAGCATATCCATGGTGCAATAATTTAAATTGCAACACATACATGGTTCATGTATATATATTCCAAGGATTACTTAGGAAAACCATGTAAATTATGATAAAACAGTAATTTCCTTGGTTAAGCTAATCAGTTTTAAATCCAACCATTGAGATTAAACCAAAATAGTCTCATATAAGTTTTCAATTTTAAGACAAACTTTTATAACTGATCATGCCGAAGAAGCTTTTCAAACAATGAATAAGGTTTGTTCAAGATTAGTCTTCTTACAGCACTTTAGCAATATGTTTAAGGATTTTCTACTCATAATGTTATATAATGTAAACGATCAATATGTCTTGCTACAAAAATTGTCTTCCAAGATTTTATTTTTTATTTGCATGTTAATTCAATCATTAATAACAATTTGATAGCAAACTAGGTTGATTGAAAAACAATTTCAGAAGATTTATGTCAGACTTGACAACAGAAGCCTGCTCGGTCGACCATTTCTCGACCGACAGGTCCTTCGGTCGACAGTGTCTCGACCGAGAAAGGTTCTGTGTTGTTTCAAACCTGTTTTCAAATATTGTTTATAATTAAAAGCAAAAGTATGAAAGTTAAAGCTCGATTTAGTTGAGATATTAAATATCAAAGCAATATTTAGGTTAAATCTCAACTAATCATATACATTTTGTGAATCCAAACTAAACAAGTAGTTTAAGATGTATATTTGGAAATTTAATTTCTTGGATTAACTTGGTGTCCTATTATGTTAAGTTGAGATAGACATAGAGATATACAACTTAGAGTCTTTGGTCATATCTCAACTTAATTTTACCCATTTAGTTTGGGGGTTTTGGAACCCATACTAACTCAACATTCTTTTTCTTGTATGGGCATGAAAAAGAGTAATGTCCAAGACGTGAGCAATAATGGCAACATATAGAATCAACCTCAAGTCTTTTTCTATGGTTTTGTTCTAGGTTGTTCTTTGGTACAAATGTAGCTTGATGTGCTCGTGTCTTTCCCCAACTAGGTTGTTGATGAGATTTCCCTTTGGGCTTATAACCTAGTCCTCTTCTCCCAATTTGATGATAGGAATCATCCAATATTCTATCAAGGATTCCATTGTTGCTTAACCTACTAACTTCTTGTTGCAACTTAGCAATCTCATCCATTCTTTTCTTAATATCTAGTTTTGCTTGATCTAGATTAGATGATAAAGAATTCCTTTCTTTCACTATATTATCATAATCTAGATGTGTACACAAAACAGGTTGTTTTTGAAGATCATTTAACTTTGCAAGTAATCCAACCTTTTCTTGATATAGAAGATCATAATTTGTTTCTAGAGTAAAAATCTTCACATCACTACTACTTAGAGATGATTTCAAAGTACGATTTTCAGAAACAATGCTATCTTTTTCAAAACCAAGATTATTCAATTTAGCATATAAATCTTCATTTTCGGATGTAAGAGCAAGAAGTCTAGCATTTAACTCATCGTTTGTTTTACTAGATTTCTTTAATTTCTTCTTGCACTCAATATACTTATTGTGTGTTTCTTCAAGACTAGAAATTAGCTCTTCTTTTGATAAATCAAGAAGGCTTACCTCTTCTTCTTCTTCTTCATTAGTTATAGCAATGAGACAATTTTTGTGCTTTTCCTCTTTCTTCTTTTCTCTCCATGGACAACCGATTGTTGTATGGTTTGGTCCTAGACACCAATTGCAACTTGTTGTAGGTTGGTCCAATTTGTTCCTTTGCCTACGGTTGTAGTCACCTCCACCCTTCATTCTTCAAGACCTGGTTAGGGTTCCTTGAAGCCTGCTCTGATACCAACTGAAAACTACTAGAGGGGTGGTGAATAGAGTTTTATAAAGATTTTAATAATAATTTAAACTCAAACAACCACAATGAAGATATTGGACAAGGAGACACAGGGTTTAGAGTGGTTCCAACTATAGCAAATACTATAGCCGTCAGTCCACTACCCGGTTGCTTACCCAACCGGGATTTGAAAAGAAATTTATTTTATTACCTCGCAAGGACTTTACATAAAATAAAATTTCTTTTCCCAAACCCTTCAAGCAGCCTTCACCTAGAAGTAATTGCCCAACCTTGAAGCAGCCTTCCCTTGAAGTAGATGCACCAACTCCCGTTGCACCAGCCTTCTGAAGTAGCTTCTCTTGCGATAGCCTTCTTGAAGTAGCTTGAAGTCCCCTTCTCCACCTGAGAAGTCAACCCTCTCCGATCCGCAGCCTCCAACCCTAGGAGTAGCAAGGAGAGTACAAATAATAAAAAGGAACAAGAAAGAAAAAGGAAATTACAACTTATCCTTTAAGCCCAAGGCTTGATATGCCTAGATCAAGCGTATAGATCTCCTAACCAAGTGTGTGAACTTGTGATTGCTGTGGGTAGGAGATTCTAGCCTATAGGACACGAAATTGAGCTAAGGAGAAAGTAGGCCAATGATCACAGTGCTCAAATTGCTTGCAACAGATTGCCCAAGTATGCTCAAGTATTTCTCAAGTGTAACAAGTGTAAAACAAGTGAGTTTAGGTGTCCTATGGCTTGTCCTATTTATAGGAATGGCCTAAGGATGCTTAAGGACGTTCTAGACAACTTCTAGGGGTTTCTAAGTGCTTAACTAGCCGTTAGGTACAAAGTTGTTGCTTTAACAACGGCTAATTAATTAATTCTGCAGTTGCTGTCAGAGACCATCTCGGTCGACAAATGGTCGACCGAGATACCTACTCGGTCGAACTTTTGTCGACCGACAGGCTCTCTGGAACAAGTGATTTGCAACGTCTTTCATCAACTGCCAACTAACTTTTCTGTAGTGTCTAACGGCTACTTGGGTCATCCTCGGTCGAGAAGTTTGTCGACCGAGAGTGTCTCGGTCGAGGAGTTTGGTCGACCGAGATTGACCCTATTTCAATCTTTCAATTTAGGCACTAAGTAAATGCATGAGTGTGCATATGTGATCCTATTTAAAAGGGATGACCTATCTAAGTGTGGTGATTGGCTAGGGAAGATCTAACGCTTGATTTACATGAGATCTAAGTACTTGTACATTATATGTTTGTACAAGTTTACAATTGATTACATTGCATGACATTTACAATCATTCAAGCATATAGTTTCCCTAGAACTTTGTCATCCACTTTATTCCTGCAACACTCAAGTAGCACGTTAGATCAACAAGAATGAAATGTTTGTCATCATCGAAACAAAGGGATTTATCATAATATCCAATTTATCCAACATCTACTATTTTTGATAAGTTACAGATTTTTGAAGGTTACTTTTCTTGGTGTTGCAAAGATGCACAATAGAGTTTGCAGACATTCTACTATTTTTGATAAGTTACAAATTTTCGAAGGTTACTTTTCTTGGTGTTGCAAAGATGCACAGTAGAGTTTGCAGACATTCTACTATTTTTGATAAGTTATAGATTTTTGAAGTCTTGGTGTTTACATAGTTACTTTTTTGTTTGTTGAGTTACTTTCCCGATTCAATAAGTTACGTTATACATCACACAAGTTACTTTTTTACTGGATGAGTTACTTTCCCGATTCAATAAGTTATGTTATACATCACTCAAGTTATGTTTTTGTTGGATGAGTTACTTTCCCGATTCAATAAGTTACGTTATACATATAGAAGTTACTTCTTTGTTAAATGAGTTACTTTTTGATCCAGATAGTTACTTTCATGTCGATATAGTTACTTGTTAAACGAGTTACTTTTTCCTTCTCACATAGTTACTTTTTGTTTTACATATTTACTTTTCAGTTACTTTTTTGCTGGACGAGTTACTTTCCCGATTCAATAAGTTACATTATACATCACACCAGTTACTTCTTTGTTAAATGAGTTACTTTTTGATCCAATAAGTTACGTTATACATCACAGAAGCTACTTTTTTGTTAAATGAGTTACTTTTTGATCCAAAGAGTTACTTTCATGTCGATATAGTTACTTGTTAGTTCATCTAGTTACTTTTCTTGGATCAAAGTTACTTTTCAGGATACATATTTACTTTTCAGTTCGGAAGAGAGTTACTACACTCATTCAATGAGTGATTGCTAATCACAGTAATTATCATTAAAAGAACAATAGCTAGCAAAAGTTATAAGAACATTCAACTAAGATCAAACTGATAGGTCCAAATGCCAAACACAAAGTAACAAAATATAACCATATACCCACAGAACTGATGTACTATAACTTTACAGAGTTTACTTTAGATTTTGTAACATAAGCCTTGCATTCAAAATTGGCAGCAAACCATAACCATATACACATATAATTGATGAACTCGTAGGTTCAAATGTCAAACAAAAAGTAACAAAACATAACCATAACCATATACATATAGTACTCGTTGCAGAGTTTACTTCAGATTCTGTAACATAAACTTCTCATTGTGATACTACATTGTTTATCTAAGAGTTCTTTTTAATCTGACATAAGCCAAGCATTCAAACTTGGCACAACATCTTCTGATTTTTCTTTGTTCTGCTTGTCACCTACTCCTTCTTTGGTCTCTTATTGATCTCTAGTATGTTCTTCAACTGGCTGCAGTCTCCCCTTCTTCATCATTGTTTGGAAGATCTTTGCCCTTATTGTAGGGATGTCTTTGCTCGTGAAGTTCATTTCCTTTCCATTCACTAAGTATTCGAGATACTTCATAACATAGACTCCATAGTCAACATCATCATCTTCTTGCTGGGGGCAATTAGGGTACTCTATTGCCCATTGAGACAGTTGACTTCCACGCTCAGGCACCCCCTTGAAGAATTCATGAACGAACCCCACCTGCATGCACAACAAAACATTCTTAAGTATAATGTAACCTACACTATTTCATGCAACTATTTTCTAACAGTTTTTCTTTTTTGTTCCTTACCCATCTATTCATTTCTTTCTCAGATTTTGAACTTCCTGACATTGAATTATAAGACCTGTGCACCCCATCCCTAAAACTTTCTTCAAGCAAGTGCCAGTGATTGTCGTTGTTAAGTATTGTAAACACGGAGTCCATTGCCATGAATTCCTTGTCAGTTACATTGAAGAGTAGCGACAGCATATCGATCTCGTTGAGTGTTATCTCATCCACCATCATGTTTAGCTTTTGCTGTGAAAACAATATTGTGAATTACTTTTTTGCAACCTTTAGTGGCCTTGTTGTGGTAAATGTAATCTAGTGTGATAGTATGTTTGTCTTACCGGAACATAAGTGCTCAAGCAATGCCATGAAAGCAGTCCCTTCTTCCTCTTTCTGCTTGTTGTCTCTTTCAACATTTGTACAAAGCAATCCATTATCTGAAAATGCACAAGCATCAATTAGCAATCTATAATTTCATAATAAATGTTTAATATTCCATTTCTTACAGGTGACTACATCATCTTATCCTTAAACAACAACGCTGATAAGTCCTTTCCCGTACACCATGCTTCCTTTCCAAAAATCCATTCTCTTCTTGACCTGTGCATTTTTATTTTTTTTTCGAAAGAATTCATACTGAAGATGTCAGACAGAAATTTATGGATTGATCAACTAATACATAATAAACATGTGATTGATAGAACTTTAAAAAGTATCTACTTACACTTCATCAATGTTGTTAATAAATTCTTTGACATCCTCTTTCATTTCCTTTGGTCTAAAGTGCTCGAATCCTATGAATGTCGAATTCTTTTTCTATTTTTGAAGTACAAATTCTAGTTAGTAGTCTATGTAAAAGACATATTTTATTACAGTTACTCTATTGTTTAGTCCATAATATTGCTTTACATTCCATAATATTACTCTATCATTATCACAGTTACTATTTATATTAACATAGTTACTTTATGGATGACATATTTTACTTTTCAAATCAGACAATTGCTTCATTGATGGAACGAACACCATTACAAAACAAATTTTACCTGTGCATGCCTTCTTATCTTGATATTTTCCTCTATGCTCCCAATGCCCGTCTACATCTTCTTCTTCCTCTTTCTCAACATTTTAGTTGTTTTCATCTCAACTTCACCAGAATTTATCTCCTTCCCATTCACTCCAACTTCATTGTCTATATCCATCATTATGCTTTCCATTACATCTTCTGCTGGATCTTTTTTATCTGCTAGTTGTTCTTTTTCTTCTGTGTTTTTTTCTTCAGCTGGATCTTCTTTAGATGGATCTTTTTCCATTTCATCTTGTGTTGGTTCTTTGGTTTATTCAGATGGATCTTATTCTACTTTCTTTGAATCTCATGGTACATTTTTTTTCATTTTCTCCACTAATTTTTTCCTTAGTCGAAGCTTGCTCAATCTTGGTCTTTCTTGTGTAGGTCCATGTTGGTCCATTTCTAACAACTTTTTCTTCAGATCCTGCGTCCTATGTCTTATTACACTTAAATCACCAGAATGCCAACTTTCATTCTCAATGAAATTGGGAGTCGATGTAGCTGCAGATTGTGAATGCTTGTAATTGTCAGCTTGGAACCTTAGCAATCTATTTTCAGCTTCAACTTCCTCTAGTCTTCTCTTCAACTACTCGTTTTCTTCTCTTAGAGCAGTAAAAGCTTCTAGTGCAATTCTGTTGCATGTTTCCTTCTGCAGTCTCAGCTCGTCCTCAAGAATCAATACTCTATTCCCCAAGCTTCCTGAGACTTCTCTGCTTGTGTTGTATGATGTAAGTATCTTCTTACTAATTACCTTGCTCTTGGCTTTATTTGCTGCGAGATAATAAGGCAAATCTTTCACTGCCTTTGCAGCTTCCCAATCATCATTGTCATCCTTATTGAACACTGTAGAAACCTGTGCACAAAAGTTATCAATTTATTGTAAAGCTTTTATATTATTTGGCATATTTATTTTCACTTTACCCACACTGATTCTTACATTGTCATTGTCCAAACTTTTAAAATCCTTCACCATTTTAACAGGAGTTGCCCATCTTTTTATTCATGGTTTTGCCTCAAGGAATGCAGGCTCTGCTATCCCTGTTAACTCATAAGCCCAGACCTGTGTTGACAACAAAAGTATAAATCACTGTTTTAAATGTTCATATATGGTTGTTTAATGTAACCAAGGTAACTATGCAATGTGTCACTTACACACAAGAACATTATACATCCAGTTGTGTAGAGTGTTCTTTTGCTAGTTTCCCCTCTTCTCCTCATCCTTATATTCTCACTTAAAACTTTCATTTTCTTGAATATGCTGTTGTGCACTAACTTTGCCCAGTTTAACTGCCCTGTAGCAGTTACATCATCCAAATAATGTAGAAGGTAAATGGGGGCACAATAGCTAGTGTTCAGAAAAAGGAATGTTGCTAACAAGTGCAACATCCATGCACGACACATATTTTGGTAGTTTTCTTCATAGTCATTCTTTGCAAATTCCTTCCAGAGTTTACTCAAGTTCTCCTTGTGTAACACATCCTTCTCTTTTATTTTCTTACTACTTTCACCAACTTTATCTTTTCCTCTTGTTGCATTAGCAAAATCCTCCCATATTTTTCTTACAATCTGTGATTGCTTTCGTGAAACTATATCAATACCTTTACTAGGCAAACCTAGTATCACTCCTACATCGTCTACAATCATCCTCGCCTCAAAACCTAGTGCTAACTGTTGGGTTTTAGGGGAGACAGAGAAGGCAGCGGAAACAAAAAATTTCTCCCCCAACCCATACCGAGGAAACACGTCAACGTCTATATAATAGGAAAGGATGGTTTGTGGAATCATACCTTGTCCCGAGGCTTGCTCGGCGACAATTCCTCGTGCAATGCGCGGTCTTCAACTCCGGACTTCGACGGTGTCTGTGCAGCTCCTGGTCGCACCGGGACTGACAACTCCTACTCGAACCGGACTGTCAGATGACAGTTGTCCTCCTAAGCGGCAGTGTCCTCCCGCCTCTGTAGTAGTCCACACGGACCACCTGAAACTCCACTCTCCTTGTCCCACAAGGAAGTGGAAGGAGTCGCACCCTCCTATTGACTTACTAGTCGCCAACACGCTCTCCTGCCTCCTGTTGCAACTGCAGTTGTCCTTCCCTTGCTGCACCTCCCTTTTGCGGGAAGCACTTGCTCGGGCTCTCTCACGGTTACCAAAACCACAGAGAACGACAACTTGCAGAGCAACTGGTTGCACTGAGCTGTACCGTGAGAAGCCCCCAATACCCCCTATATATATAGGAGAGTCATGGGACATGGTTCTCCATCCCGGGCAATGCGGGACTAAAGCAGGAGTAGAAGGGTTCGAGAATTTTCCACAAAAAGCAACTGGTTCGCAACTTGAAATGATCGGTTCACAACTGAACCGATCGGTTCGGCCATTGAGCCGATCGGTTGGACCTGAGCCGATCGTTTGGGGCACTCCAACCGATCGGTTGGTGCCCTGAACTGATCGGTTCATGGTCCTAATCCGGCTCAAAAAAAGACTTTCCTTATTTCTTTCCCAATTGGTATCGAATACCAATATTATTCCCAATCGAATTGGGCAATTTGAAACGAAAGGAAAATCCTTGCCGACATGACTTTCCCAACTGGTCGGTTGCACCAGTTGAGCCGATCGGTTCAACTCTTGAACCGGTCGTTTCAACCTGGGCATGAGCCGATCGGCCTGGACACTCCATCCGACCGGTTCAACAACCTCAGCCGACTGGTTCATCACATGAACCGATCGGTTGGGAGCACAGGTTGGGCAAAATCAGTCAATTGCGATTTCAATCAATCTGATACTCCAATCAATGCGTCCAACACCTTGAACCATACGATATTGAGCTATGGACTGATTGAGTGTTTAATTGAACTACTAAACTCCTTTAGTAATCAATCTAAACATTGCTTTGTGGACAAAACTCCTCTTCCAGGTTAAATCCTATGTGTGTGACCATGCAGGTCCATTTCACGTTGGCAGTGAAAGTCCATAACACTTATGACTTCACAAGCAAAGAGCGGTGCCTAGTCACACATCAGTTCTACCCAAGTGAAAGTAGAAAGTTGGAGAACAACTTTCATCCTACAATCCGTGAATGGTGTTACAGCGAATGTATAATTCCTTTGTCACTGATATCCCGAATGAACTCGAGGCATGGAACAGTCATCCTGTCAACGTTCATTCACTTCCTTGATCTCAGAGTAGACTGGAAGAGATATGTATGACATCAGTATCATATATTGATTCACACATGCGTGCACGCCTTTCTCAATCCTACTCATCAAGTGGCCATGGATATCAAACTCCCTCAGGAGGGACAAATCCCATATCTATCACTCACCCCTCAAAAGCCCCATGTGTCAAAGCCACCCAATCATCACCTTTATAACAACCCATGTTTCAGGACTGCGTTTGATGATGTCAAAGTGTGCCCAACGACATGTGTTGAGTGCAGTGATTTCAGGTCTAAGAATCACACTCACCACCATCACTGTGAGTACTGACTGTGACTACCGTCTCATGGTTCCATGTGTCAAACTCACGGTGGGTCTGTCCGGTACCTTGTTCTCTAACAAGTACCTATGTGTTTGGTTTGATATCTCTACATCATGACTAATGAGATTCTGTCATCAACCAACACCACAATCTAGTCTTGTGTGTCATTGCTGTCTATCTACCTTCCACAATGACATCCGACTAGGGACATAACAAGAATGTACAAACTCTTAGCATCCGTATGATCTCATCGTTCAGGTCATGAACCTGAAGGCATACGTCATTGAGTACTGTCATTCTCTAGACATTCAATCTGTTCTATCACTATCTCATATGACTGAACCAGAAAGAATTGGAAGCTCGCCTTTTATGTTTATCAAATCAATCTTAATGTATCCCACCAATTATCACATGATTGGCTCTCAGGGCATACATACCAACAGACTCCCACTTGCACTGCGAGCCAATCACCCATGAATCATATTCATAGTGATCTTCAAACATGTCCCACATGTTACTGTGCTATAGTGCCAACATAGTGAGTAATGACAACACCTTGCCAAAGTCTGTACAAATTGCATGTCTCGCATCTCTTCGCTGTACGTCATACGTATGAGATGGAGTTGCCGTAATATGCGATCTAGTATTCCTTTGCTATCCTTTAGCCACATTGCATGATCAAGGATTCCAGACTTATCATCAATGAGTGGAATATAAGTTCATCCTATGAACTTTCAGATCCATATAGTATCCATTGTTGTTCTCTAACACATAGATACTCGGCATTTCCCTTTTAAATGGCTTTATTGGAACACTTCCAATTATCAACAAACTTTTACTTTTATACATCCTATGTATATTTTGCGATTAATTTTCTGTCCTTTCGGAAGTTCGCATCAATGTAACTCTTTACATCGAACTCTTCCTTATCTCCATAGAACTAGTACTTCACAAGCACTCATCAAGTTCTCATGGTATTCCAGTAACCCTTACTGGAAGCAGACAGACATCCACTCGTCATGTCCCACATACGAGTTATCAGGATGAGCACATCATATTGCCATGTCCTACATACAAGATGATGAATGCATTTTATTCTTGCCATGTCATACATGCAAGATAATGGGATGATTACATACATGATAGATCCATATCTATTCTTAGTGTTCCCATTCTTCATAAGAATTGGACACTTGGCCTTGGGATACTAACTCCATGTAATATGGACAAGTTTTCTCCCACTGAATCTGTGCATACTGAATACTTCAGTACAGATTGCCAATGTATGCTCTCTCTTTCCAGGTCAAGAGATTTTCGAGAACTATCTCTATAGATCTCTATTCCTATCACATAGGAAACATCTCTATCTTCCTTAAAGATAATTTCCACATTCGGATTTCCAATCTAGAACATTTCCATTTCACATCAATATGTGGAATGTGAATACGCTCCCACTAAATCACAGATCCCTTCTTTATCTTTGACATATCAGTCAAACCCTTTGACTATATCATCAAAGCAAAGATCCAATTTTGTGTTGCTTGTACTCAATAAATCATATTGATTAGTCCATTGTAACTTATAGACTTCATTTGCATTAGTGGATTCATAAACCTTATAGGCTGTGTCACGTACACATCCTATTTTTATTCCTCATAGGAATGCGGTTTTAGTATCCATATGTCAAATGTCTTAGTCATTAAGTTGCAATCAACAAGCATCATCCTTGTCAAAATGTTATCCATGTGTATTAACACTTAAGACTTATTTGCACTTATGGATATGATCCAATGAGTGCTACCATCAAGGTCATACCTTATGGTTCACATGGAAGTCATTTAGGATGTAATGGTTTCATAAACCATAACTCAAGATTCAGTTCCTCATATTCATCTTGATAGTTGACTCATCACATGAAAAACTCATCACATAGATAATTGAGGTGTATCTGTTAAAGATATAAGAACTCACAACCCTTGTGATTCTTAATTTCTTTTATTAGTGTGGGGTATTCTTTTATTAAGAAGAATTCAGTTATTTGATAATCATTCTCTAACACCTTAGAGTATGATTCCTTCTTGATTCAGACATCACCATGCCTTAATCATGAGTTCACTATGATACACTATCATAGTCACTCATAAGGATCTCAAACATTTGGTCCAAGTATTTCATTCATTGATCTCATCAAGTATTAATACTTTACCAAATTTGTACTTCATTTATGATTATCTTGAACACTTCAAGATATTCATATTGGTATTTCTCTAAACACCATTTGAAGTATTAGCATTTATTCCAATAGGTATGTAAATACATCACATGTATTATACCTAATAGGATAATCACTCTCCCACTACATTAGTGAAGATTGATTAATCATGTCCAAGATATTCATGTCTCTTACTGGTTCTATAACCAAAAGAGTCTATATTTATCCATCACATGGAAACTAGAAATGAATTTCTCATGATTAATGCTAATTAAATTGTTTGAGTTATCTATAACTTATAGGTATCATCTTATCTTATGCATATCAAATATCACAAGATAAATAAGGCATTGCCACAAAGATCACATCTTTATAAATTGAAACATCTCTTTATTAATTGCCATCATTGTCATACAATATGCAAAAAATAAAGTGTTTCTATCTATTGGCAAGTATGAAATAACAGTTCATAACTGTATTACATGCCTTATTGGCTGAAAATAAACTAAAGTATTCCTTTCTATAAAGGCAACACTTGCCCCAAGTAAGAATGCTTTACACTTTACATCTTGATATCATATATCTCAAAAAGTGTTACAAGTTTATTTACATGACACCTTCAAGTAGAGGCTTCAGTCGCCTCCTTCTTCTTTTGTTCTTCCAGGTAGAGAGGACAATTCCTTTTCCAATGTCCTGGATTTTGACAATGGTGGCAATTTCCTTTCTTGGTCACGCCTCCCTTGGCCTTGAGAGCTGAAGATGGATTGGACTCCTGGCTAGCTTCAGAACCTTTCTTAGCTTTGCCCTTGCCCTTGCGCTTGGACTTGCATTTCTTGTTCGTGATCACCATCACGGACTTAGGCTTGTCCTTCTTCATCTGTAACTCGGCTGTCCTCAACATGCCCAACAACTCTGACAGTGGCCTATCAAAGTTGTTCATGTTGTAGTTCATCACAAACTGACTGTAAGATTCTGGCAACGATTGCAGTATCACGTCAGTAGCCAACTCTTGGCTCAGTGGAAATCCCAATCTCTGCAGGTTCTCCACATACCCAATCATCTTGAGTGTGTGAGGACCAACTGGATCTCCTTCTGTCATGACGCACTTGAACAGCGCCCTAGAAACATTGTACCTCTCTTGCCGTGCCTGATCTTCATACATGTTCCTGAGATGCAGAATCATCTCTATGACACCCATGTTCTCATGTTGCCTCTGCAACTCATGGTTCATTGAACATAGCATCAAGCACTTTGCATCAATGGCATCATCAGAATGCTTCTTGTAAGCATCCCTTTCTGTCCTTGGTGCATTAGGAGCGGGTTCCTCTGGAATTGGAGTATCTAGGACATAGAGCTTACGCTCTTGAGTGAGAACAATTCTCAATGTCCGATACCAGTCGTGGAAGTTTGTCCCATTTAGCTTGTCCTTGTCAAGGACCGATCGCAAAGAAACGTTGTTGTTGTTTGTTGCCATTTGAACTACAAAAGGAAAATATGCAATTTTAGTCTAAAACTCATTTTTGACTTATTTGATTGATTTGAAAATTTGACGATATAATTAGGCCTTTAATTAATTATCGCTCCCACTATTTTACTTCAAATCGATAGCCCTCACCATCAATTTGGAAGATTGCAGCGTACAACCTTCTAGTGGGCAAGATCCTGAAATCCTCTAAGCCATGGACCAGCTAGGGCTGTCACCCACAACATAGATCTCTCAGGTAGGCAACTTTTGCCAATTGCATCATATGCAACTCTTGATAAGATGTCATATACAACTCTTTGCAATGATCATCTCCATGCCTCAAGGTACTAGATCCCATCTAGATCACCTTGTTAAGTCCAACCCAAAGCAAACACGATGAACATGCACCCTGCTAGGGCAGACCCACACATTCATCCTTCACGCTTCCACGAGGTAGACGGTGCACCACGCTAGGGCGTGCCCACACTTGGTCGAACAAGCTTTTCACGTGTGTCGCATTTGGAAGGCATCTAAAACTTAATATTTTAATGAGGGATTTGGTTTTATATACATATACATATCCAATCACCACAATACATAGTTCGTATCATATACATGATATATCCCACAGAAAACATGCACAAAAGATAAAAAGCGATGATTATGGCCATCCTAATGTGATTCCTCGAGCCAAGAGGAATCACGGTCATCTAGGTCTACATCACATGCAACCTGTACAAGATGAACATCTGTGCCTTGCCATCCGAGTTGATCAACTCATCACATGAATGATCTGTACTCTCCAGCCGGTCGTCTGGGTGCCACCAGCCGATCGGTTGGCTCCTTCAACCGATCGGTTCGCCTGGTCGTCGTGCATCTCGTCATGTCCGCCACCCGCTCGTCTTGCTCCTCGAACCGGTCATCAACTGATCGGTTCACTCCTTGAACCGATCGTCTGAGCAGTCGTCTTGATGTCCACCGGTCTTTGACATAACAGGAAATAAAATCTATCCTATTTATTACATTGCTATAAAAAGGAGAAACCCCGAGTTACATTCGGGGGGAGCAAAGGTAGGAAAGAATCTCGAATTATTTCGAGTTACATCAGGAATAAAAGAGGGAAGATCGGTGCGCAGACCGAGATGCAAGCAACCACAAACAACCACACACAGATAGGGGTTTATAGGCCATAATCACGCTACACACATCCACCACAAAACTCGTTTAAGGGCGACGCGTATCGAGTGCATTAATAATACATATCATATATGTAATTAGGGATTTGTGGATTTAGGATTAGACATGCATAAAGCCGATATTATTCGCATCGTATGCAATAAATAAAGGCAACAAACCAAAATCGATCATATCGATATTCCTAAAATATAGAACAGCTGACTTGGCTCTGATACCACTGTTGGGTTTTAGGGGAGACAGAGAAGGCAGCGGAAACAAAACATTTCTCCCCCAACCCATACCGAGGAAACGCGTCAACGTCTATATAATAGGAAAGGATGGTTTGTGGAATCATACCTTGTCCCAAGGCTTGCTCGGTGACAATACCTCGCGCAATGCACGGTCTTCAACTCCGGACTTCGACGGTGTATGTGCAGCTCCTGGTCACACTGGGACTGACAACTCCTACTCGAACCGGACTGTCGGATGACAGTTGTCCTCCTAAGCGGCAGTGTCCTCCCGCCTCTGTAGTAGTCCACACGGACCACCTGAAACTCCACTCTCCTTGTCCCACAAGGAAGTGGAAGGAGTCGCACCCTCCTATTGACGTACTAGTCGCCAACACGCTCTCCTGCCTCCTGTTGCAACTGCAGTTGTCCTTCCCTTGCTGCACCTCCCTTTTGCGGGAAGCACTTGCTCGGGCTCTCTCACGGTTACCAAAACCAGAGAGAACGACAACTTGCAGAGCAACTGGTTGCACTGAGCTGTACCGTGAGAAGCCCCCAATACCCCCTATATATATAGGAGAGTCATGGGACAGGGTTCTCCATCCCGGACAATGCGGGACTAAAGTAGGAGTAGAAGGATTTGAGAATTTTCCACAAAAAGCAACCGGTTCGCAACTTGAAATGATCGGTTCACAACTGAACCGATCGGTTCGGCCATTGAGCCGATCGGTTGGACCTGAGCCGATCATTTGGGGCACTCCAACCGATCGGTTGGTGCCCTGAACCGATCGGTTCATGGTCCTAATCTGGCTCAAAAAAAGGCTTTCCTTGTTTCTTTCCCAATTGGTATCGAATACCAATATTATTCCCAATCGAATTGGGCAATTTGAAACGAAAGGAAAATCCTTGCCGACATGACTTTCCCAACTGGTCGGTTGCACCAGTTGAGCCGATCAGTTCAACTCTTGAACCGGTCGTTTCAACCTGGGCATGAGCCGATCGGCCTGGACACTCCAGCCGACCGGTTCAACAACCTCAGCCGACCGGTTCATCACATGAACCGATCGGTTGGGAGCACAGGTTGGGCAAAATCAGTCAATTGTGATTTCAATCAATCCGATACTCCAATCAATGCGTCCAACACCTTGAACCATACGATATTGAGCTATCGACTGATTGAGTGTTTAATTGAACTACTAAACTCCTTTAGTAATCAATCTAAACATTGCTTTGTGGACAAAACTCCTCTTCCAGGTTAAATCCTATGTGTGTGACCCTGCAGGTCCATTTCACGTTGGCAGTGAAAGTCCATAACACTTATGACTTCACAAGCAAAGAGCGGTGCCTAGTCACACATCAGTGCTACCCAAGTGAAAGTAGAAAGTTGGAGAACAACTTTCATCCTACAATCCGTGAATGGTGTTACAGCGAATGTATAATTCCTTTGTCACTGATATCCCGAATGAACTCAAGGCATGGAACAGTCATCCTGTCAACGTTCATTCACTTCCTTGATCTCAAAGTAGACTGGAAGAGATATGTATGACATCAGTATCATATACTGATTCACACATGCATGCACGCCTTTCTCAATCCTACTCATCAAGTGGCCATGGATATCAAACTCCCTCAGGAGGGACAAATCCCATATCTATCACTCGCCCCTCAAAAGCCCCATGTGTCAAAGCCACCCAATCATCACCTTTATAACAACCCATGTTTCAGGACTGCGTTTGATGATGTCAAAGTGTGCCCAACGACATGTGTTGAGTGCAGTGATTTCAGGTCTAAGAATCACACTCACCACCATCACTGTGAGTACTGACTGTGACTACCATCTCATGGTTCCATGTGTCAAACTCACGGTGGGTCTGTCCGGTACCTTGTTCTCTAACAAGTACCTATGTGTTTGGTTTGATATCTCTACATCATGACTAATGAGATTCTGTCATCAACCAACACCACAATCTAGTCTTGTGTGTCATTGCTTTCTATCTACCTTCCACAATGACATCCGACTAGGGACATAACAAGAATGTACAAACTCTTAGCATCCGTATGATCTCATCGTTCAGGTCATGAACCTGAAGGCATACGTCATTGAGTACTGTCATTCTCTAGACATTCAATCTTTTCTATCACTATCTCATATGACTGAACCAGAAAGAATTGGAAGCTCGCCTTTTATGTTTATCAAATCAATCTTAATGTATCCCACCAATTATCACATGATTGGCTCTCAGGGCATACATACCAACACTAACATGAACTTGTCGTCTTCAACATATCTCTCCATCAGATCTTCTAAAAGAGTTACATCTACAGTAAGATGAGGCATGACTATCAGATTTGCAAATGCGGTTGACTTCATCATCCTCATTTGATTTGTGCTATACAACATGTTGTTTTGTATGCTGTTGGAACTTTTTATGTAGCATCTATGGAAAAGCTTTCCTGTACCTGCATCTATATGAAAAACTTTGTGTTAATTTGTCTAGTTACTTTATAGATTTCAGTGTTACTTTTTCAGTTCAACATGTTATTTTCTATCCGTCACAATTACTATTGTTTTTAGGTAGTTACTTTTTAACTTTCAGAGTTACCATTCATTTTTCAGAGTTACATAGTACAATATCACATTTGCAAATGCAGTTTACCTTTCTTGGATCAACGTTACTGTTTGATGTATAACAGTTACTTTTCGATCCAGAGAGTTACTTTCATGTCGATATAGTTACTTGTTAGTTCATCTAGTTACTTTTCTTGGATCAAAGTTACTTTTCAGTTACTTTAGTTACTTGTTAGTTCATCTAGTTACTTTTCTTGGATCAAAGTTACTGTTTGATGTGTAGCAGATACTTTTTGAACCACAGAGTTACTTTCATGTCGATATAGTTACTTGTTAGTTCATCTAGTTACTTTTCTTGGATCAAAGTTACTTTTCAGTTATATATAGTTACTTGTTAGTTCATCTAGTTACTTTTATTGGATCAAAGTTACTTTTCAGTTACTTCAGTTACGTTTCTTGGATCAAAGTTACTGTTTGATGTATAACAGTTACTTTTTGATCCAGAGAGTTACCATTGTGTCGATATAGTTACTTGTTAGTTCATCTAGTTACTTTTCTTGGATCAAAGTTACTTTTCAGGATAATTACTATGATCAAAGTTACTCTATTGTCAGCATCGTTACTCTTTAGTCCAGCAAGTTACACTTTTGTATAGAAGTGTAAAAATAATCAATATTACCTTCTTCTGCAATTTTTGCTTTTCCTTTTTGCTTGGTTTTTTGTTCCAAAGACTTATTCTGGTTTCTTTTGCGATCTTCTGCTTCATCCTGTTCAACTTCTTCAGCATCTTCTATTTCTTTCTCTTCAGTCTCTTCATGCACTACAACCAATTGTTTTTCAGTAACGTCATCGACTGGTTTCTCCCCTGATTCGTGGTCAGTTTCTGGGTCTTTAGTCTCTTCATGCACTACATCCAATTGTTTCTCAGTAACCTCATCGGATGGTTTCTCCCCTGATGTGTTGTCATCTCCAGCAGTTCTCTGGAGAGTGTCCGTTTTCTCAATGTTGTATTTCTTCTTCTTAACTTTCTTTTCTTTTCTCGGCATAGCATGTTCGATGTGATCTTCAATATTCTTGCTCATTTCATCTCCATGCAGTATGGTTGCAGCTACCTCTTCTACCATGTTGTCCACATCTTCATAGTGCTTGCTCAACAAATCTTCACTATCCGTTATTTTTGTACTTCCCTTTCCTGTCGCCTTCTTTGCTTTTTCCTTTGTTTTCCCCATTTTGATCTCGCGGCAGAGACTGGAAAAAGTAGTTGCGGCAGAAACTACGGTGAATGCTGCAGCGCAAGTACAAACCAGAGGCCGAAGAATTCGGTAGTTGGGGTTGGGGAGTGGAGACCAAGGTGGATGAATTCAGGAGTTCTGGAGCGGGAAGAAGGCGGAATTGGGGTTTTCGGGCGGAGAATGAGTCGCGAATGTGTTTCTTCTGTAAGTTGTGCATCCTTGCTTTTTTGGATTATTTACAATACATGCCACCGTGTTTTCTAAAACGGGCAGCCCCGCTATAGTACCCGCGCGGGCAATGAAAACAGACTCTATATATATATGCAATTTACACACGTCGCCCAAAAAGTGGTTTTGATGGTAGATGTGTAGCATGGTTATGGCCAATAACCCTATATTTGTGTGTGGTTGGATGGTTTGGTTTTATTCCTTTTATCTCGGTCTACATGTCTAACCTTTACCTTCCTCTTCCCAATGTAAGGTTAATTCATTCCTACCTTTGCTCCCCTCATATGTAACTTGATGTTTGTCTCTATCATATAATAAGTTTAAAAGAAATAGGATAGTTTCTTTTCTTGCAACAACAAACAAGATGATCATTGCTAGATGAGATGACCAATTTGTGACACAAGGCAATAGTTTTGAGGACCATGGAGGGCAGTTGAAAGGAACAAATTAATCGCTTGGTGGAACCAACTAACCGTTTTGAAGGGGTCCAAACTTTGGTTGGACAAGAGGCCAGACGACTGTTCAAGACGACCAACTGACTAGCGAAGAGGCGAGATGACTGGTTCAAGGGTTGAATCGATCTACCTAGATTGGCAACCACAAATCTACACCAACAACAGGTTCATGCAGGTGATGTGATGTTAACCTAGTGGTAGTAATTCCTTACAGATCTAATGAATTATAGTAGACATGGCCATAACCATCACTTTTTTATATTGAATGTTTACTTTGTGAGATATAGCATGTATATGATACATACTATATATGTCGTGACTTGATACAGTATATGCATATATATATGATATAAAAAAATCCCTCAAATAAAAAATATTAAGTCTAAGATGCTTTCTGATAGAAACACACATGAAAATATTGTTAGATTAAGTGTAGGTTACACCCAAGTGTGGTGCACCATCTACCTAGTAGAAGTGTGATGGTAATAATGTTGTTTCCACCCAAACGGGGTTCATTGTTATCATGTTGGCTTTTGGGTTAGTCTTAACTGGTGATTCTTATAGCATCTGAGCCTAGAAGCATGAATATGATTATGGCAAAGCGTTGTGCATATCGTCTATCCAGAATTCCATATGATCCAATTGGAAAACGTTTCCTACCTTGATAATTGACTATGTATTGTGACGTTGGTTGGGCCATAGTGGAATTATCTTGGATCTTAGATCATTAGAAAAATTTTCACTGTAATTTTCCAAATTGATACTTGAGGGTTATCAATTTGAAAAAACATAATGAGAATGGTAAATTATTAAATACCTAATTATTATCATCCATAATTTAATCAAATCTTATCAAAATGAGTTTTGACAAAATTTCAAATTCTTTTGTAGAATCAAATGGCAATAAACAACAATAATTTTTCTCTGTGATCATTCCTTTAGAAGGAAAAACTAAATGGGAACAAATTCCATGACTGGTACAAACACTGAGAATTATTCTCACATAGGAGCACAAACTCTATGTCCTGGAGACACCAGAGCCATAGGAACCCCTTCCGAATGCACCAAGGGTTGGAAGGGATGCTTATAAGTAGCATACTAAAAATGTCATGGATGCCAAGTGTCTGATGCTATGCTCCATCAACTATGTGTTACAGAGGTAGCATCAGAACGTGGACATTATTGAAATGGTAACACATCTCAAGAACATTATCTAAGATCAGACAAGACAAGCGACTATGATGTTTCCAAGGCGTTGTTCAAGTGCAACATGGAAGAAGGAAATCTAGTAGGTCCTCATGTGCTCAAGCTTCTTGGATATGTAGAGAACCTTGCTAGACTGGGATTCCCCTTAAGATGAGAGTTGGCCACTGACATGATTCAAAAGTCTTTTCCAAAGTCATACAGTCAATTTGTCATGAACTACAACGTCAATGACTATGACAAATCATTGACAAAGTTATTGGGCATGATGAGAACATTTGAGACACAAATGAAGAAATACAAGCCCAAGTCATTGATGATGATCAACAGGACAAAGGGAAGTTATAAAGTCAAAGGCAATACTAAGAAGAGTTATCTAGCCAGAAGCCTAAGTATTCAATTCTCAAAGCAAAGGGATGAGTAAAAAATAGAAATGATTGTCACCATTTTCACCAGCCTGGAAATTGGAGAAGAAATTTCCCACTCTAGATAGATGAATTAAAGAAGAAGAAGAAGAAGGAGAGCGGCGAAGCCTCCACTTTAGGTATAAATCATATAAGATAAATTTTATTATTTCTTAATCTTGGTATGAGAAACCGGATAAAGATCTGACATATTGATGTGCAGTATCTGACAAGAAGTAAAAGGCCTTTATGAAAGGACAAAGATGGACAAGGCAGAGCAAGAGTTGTGGAAGCCATAGTCTACATTTCAATTTATCTTATCCAAAAGCGCATGTAATAGAGTTAGTAGAACTGCTATTTCATGTATGCATTTTCTTTATGCATCTTGTATAGACAAGGATGACTATCAATAAAGAGTTGTTAATGGTTCTATTTTTAAAGATATGATCTTGTATGGCAATACCCAAACCATCTATTCATCATTTATGAAATAATATCAAGATGAATTTTTATACCAAAAGGATTACATATGATAACTCGAACGAACCATAGCATTATCATCTAAAGCACACATATGATGAGTGTATTTCTAGAACATGTTGATGATTATCAAGATTCTTTTTGGTTATTAAACCAATAAGAGACATGCAAGTCTTATGTGTAAGATGACATACCACTTCTAACTAAGTGTAGTGGAGAACAAGTATTCTATGAGAACTAATACATATGATGTATGAAGATCTTCTAGAATAAGTGGCAAAAGCTATTGCAAGTACTTTACTGTGTTTACTTGTGATATGATTATATGCATGCAGTAAAATACAAATCTCTTGAAATGTTCAAGTAGATTAAATATATGAAGCACATAACTTCCTTAGAGGTATCAAAAAACTCTGATATGATCAAAAGTTGAAATACTTCACCAGAGTAAGTTTGAGGACCTTCAGCATGGACTATGATAGTATATCACAGTCAGTTCCACCTGAGACATAATGACATATCAGAAAGAAGGATTCACAACATGATGGGTCATGATGCAATTATCATTTAATCTAATCCTCTAATTCCTTAAAGATAAATTATTATGCACTAAATGAAATTACTATGTAAATGGATGAATAAGACAACACATGAGATATTGCATGGGAATGTTGTGATGTGTCTTAAAGATTGAAACTCATACAAGAAATTTGTTTCATGAAAATATTTAATCACATAAATGTTAATTTGTTGAACACTACTTATCTCAATCCAATAACAAAGTGTTTGTTGATTGGATAAATGAATTCCAAAATAATCAGTGTAAGTAAAGTAAAACATGAAAAGTTCGAGACCAATAAGAAACATTTGGACCATAAGAGGTATAAATGAAACGTTGAAGAATCACAAGTTATTGTGGAATCTCAAGTTCATTATTTAACAAATGACTCATGTTTCTAGTAGAACATATATGGAGTTAGAAGATTGTGAATCCTATATCCCAAATAGGTTATTAGTTTATCATATGATAAATCAACTATCAACTAAGAACTATTGAGGAACCATAGTCTGAGTAATGGCTTAAGGCTATTATATTCAAAATGGAATCCATAACACCAATAAGATATGATCTTGGTGGAACCACCTAAATGGGTAAAACCCATAAGGTGCAATTGGGTTTTCAAGAAGAAAGCCAACATCGATAACATGAAGAACAAATTGGATATGGATGGTTTGAATCAAGTTTATATGTTGAACATGATGAAATCCCTTCACCAATTGACTTGCTTATTATTGTAACTTGTTAAGACTTGATGATTTGTCACATGGAGATTAAAATCACATTCCTTAATAGGAATAAACGAGAGGATGTGAACATGACACGTCTTGAAGGTTTTATAAATCCATTAGAGCAAATAACATATGTAAGCTACAAATGGCTAAAGCAAGTATATCAAACATGGAATCTTTGATTTGACAAGAAATTCAAAGAGTTTGACTTGAGTCAAAGATAAAACATGAAATCTATGATTATAAAATATTTAGTGGGAGCATATATATTCCACATGTTGATGGGAAATAACGTCCCAATACTAAAAGTATTGAGATCTGGCATGGAAAACACCTTTAGCAATGAAGAATTAGGTGAACCTAAATGTTACAGACCAAGATATATAGAAATAGTTCTTGAAAATTTCATAGCATAAAATGAATACATATTGACTAATGTTGAAATAGTATAGCATGAAGGATTCAGTGGGAGAGAATCTATCCATAGAGATGGGATTAGTTTCTCAAGTATCCAATACTCTGATTCTTATGAAGAATGGAATGGATATTAATAAGATGACATTGGATCTATCATAAATGCCATATGATGTAATCATCGCATGTATCTTGTATGACACGATTTGTTTCCAATAAAGGTTATTGGATAATGTCATTATAAACATCCATTAGTACTTGATAAGTACTTAAGGATATGTTGTTAGTTGATACCAATAAGGAAGAGTTGAGTGTAAAGGGTTACACTGATGCAAGCTTCTTAAATGACATAAAATGATTGCAATATAAAATATTTTCATCAATAAAGAGAAAAAGGTTGTGAGATGGAATGAGTTTCGAACTATAAGCTATTAATTTTATAAAAGAAGCGGTATATCCCGATATTGTGAACATAGGAGTGGATAATGTATGAATGTAAAAGTTCAAGTGATGAACCTATAGATATTCCAACTATTGATGACACAATAGAAATACTATGGAAAGAATGGAGATACTGGCTATGCATGAATATTTGATATCAAACCATGATAGTTTCAGCTCATACCAAATATCATGCAAATAAGAGAATTAAAATATGTGATTTATAAACTATGGAAAAATATTGCTAACCCGTTGGATTAGCACTTGCATAGAAAAAACATGGTGGACATGTGTAGAACACTAAAAATGAGATCCGTTGGTGACTCTCTCTAAGTGCTTGTGGGAGTCTGTTGGTAAGGTATGCATGTAGAGACAATCATATGATTATTGACATGTTATATAAAAGATTTTATTAATAACTATACATCAAAGGCAAGATTCCAATTCATTCTATTTCACTCTGTTATGAGATGATGAGGACACAAAGTAAATGTCTAAAGAATGATATTACCCAATGCCATATGTCTTCAAGTACGTGACTTAGAAGAATGAGATCATACATATGTTAAGTGTAGTTACATTCTTATTATGTCCCTAGTATTTTGTTACTGTGGAAGGTAGATGGACACATGTAACACTAAATACTAGAGTGTGGGTTTGGCTGATGACATAATCTCATTAGTCATGATATGTGATATCAAAGAAGACACACAAATACTTGTTAGAGAACAAAGTATCAGACATACCCACCTTGAGAGTGACACATGGAAACCATATTTGGTGGTCATAGTCATCTCTCATAGTCAAGGTGGTGCTTGTTATTCTTAGACCTACAATCACTTCACTCATCACTTGTCATTCGGTATGCGTTGGCATCATCAAACATAATCTTGAAACATGGGTTGTTATAAAGTTGATGATTGGGTGACTGTGACACATGAGGACTCACTGTGAGTGATAGATATCGAATTTATTCCTCCTACTGGAGTTTGATATCTTGGCCACTTGATAAGCAAGACTAAAAATGGCATGCACATGCAGATTTGAACCAATATATGATATTGAGGTCACATATATCTCATATAGTCAGCTCTTGGTTCAAGAAACATGGATTGAACATTGATAGGGTGATGTTTCTATGCCTCGAGTTCATTTGGGATATTAAAGATAAATAAATTATACAATGACTACAACACCTTACACAGATTTTAGGTTGTAGTTGTTCTCCAACTTTCCATTCACTTGGGTAGTACTGATGTGTGACTAGGCACCGATCCTTTCATGTGATGTCATCACCTAGTTATGGATATTCATTGCCAACGTGATATGGAACCTATAGAGTCACACACAAAAGAAATCATATAGAAGAGGTGTTACGACCCCATTTGAGTTTAATTGGTAAACTAGGGTTTACCTAGACAATTGCAAAGATTAATTAGAATAATCATTCTTGAAATCTAATTAATGACGATAACACAATTAGGATGTTTTAACTATGATAAGAAGTCTAAATGTTCTTTTGTCTTGAGAATTAGGGTTTGAGAAGCATAAACCCTAATCGGCCCATAATAGGGTTTTGATGATACATGAATACAGAATTTGATAATTAGAATGTCTCACTAAATGATTTTTAGTATTTTATGTGTAACTCTGATTTACTTCAAATTTGGATATGATTTGGATATATAAAATGTGAACAACATTGGAAAATATCAGAATTTGTGAAGAATGTTCTGACTAGTTTATCGGTCGAGTTTCAAACTCGACCGATCATATTTCCAGATTTATATAGCAGTGTGGTAATTGAATTTTATCTTTTTATTGGTATATCCAATTGATCTCAAATTTTAACTGTGATTGAAAACAACAGTTTTAGACACTCTATTAAATTGGCATAATTTTTGGATGACTTTTGATCTCTACAGTGAGGGTGTCGGTCGAGTTCTGTGCAGGACAAACTCGACCGAATCTGCTGCAGACTGCAATATAGCAGTGCAATGTTCTATTTTTAATTATTTATTGGTAACTTCAAATGATCTCAAATTTTAACTGAAGCGTTATGGATCCATTATAAATAACGTGCTAAATTCCCATAATTTTTGGAGAAGGTTTGATCTCTTAAATTAACGAATTACAGTAACTTTTGTATAACTGAATATTCAGCCAATATAATTAAAGTTGAGTGTTGGGTCAATATGCAATTGACCCAAGCAGCTCAAATTGACTTATATGATCGACCACACACACAGCTCTCATTCTTTGTCATCCATCCCAGAGAAACGAAAATCTAGAGAGAGAGAGAGAGAGTTAGGGCTTGAGTGGAGAAAGAGGAGGAATTGCTGACCTAGGGTTTTGCGGTCCGAGGGATGGTGAAATCAAGTAAGTTTGGATCCTTTGCATAGACTTTTATGGTGAATCTTCTCTCTCATGTCAAGATTCCGTCCATGCTCTGATTTGATCCAAGATGATGTCGAAATTCCCTCTTTTCTCACCCTTTCTTCATAATCCCTCATTTTCAAGGTTTCCTAGTTGAATGGAAGAAGAATTGGGAGATTTGCTAGGGATTTGATATGAGTTCGAGATCCCCTGAGTTGAGCTGCAGTTTTGAGGTGTTTTCACACCTTAGGGTGAGTGGGTTCTTCCTTTAAACAGTATAATGCACGAAATTTGATTATAGCATCCAAATCCCTAATTGCTTGGTATGTGATTCTAAACCCTGAAATGTCCGTTTAATTTAAGTTGTTGCAATTTGATATGATATGGATTCCTTCTCTATTTGAATGACTCCTTGATGGTAGATTCACATCAGAAATGTATACAACACATCCTAGAAAGAATGCTTTTCAGATTTATACCATATGATGTTATTAGGCTTTAACCTAATTGAGATATCTCTAGAGTTTCAACCTTATTGAAAAGGACTAGTAATCTTATAAGTGGTTAGGATGTACCTCATGGATTACCTTATTTGAATTTTATCCTTGGTGCATGATATCTCAGTGAATAGCATGGAAACCTAAATTTAGTTCAATTTCCATGGTTTCATACATATATCGATTGTATATGATTTGTTGAAAACAATCTTTATTTAGTGAATGCTTATATCCTATGAAATCCTTATGAGAACCATGTGACAAGTGAATGAGGTAAATGAAAAGGTGAATGAGGCGAATGAAACCCTAAGAGTAGGGTATTGGCATGTGATGAATGAATAAGGCAAATGAAACCCTAAGGATAGGGTGTTCAATGAATCATGTTATGGTGACATGAAAGGTCTCGATATGAGATGTGGTGATACTTAACTGTTGAATTGTATGTTTCTAGTGCATTTAACTTTATATGCTTGTTCTCTCTGAGTTGATATCTACATACTGCAGGGCTTCTTATATTTCAATACATATCTCGTAAATTGTAGGTGATGAGATATGACATGCCCTAGAAAGGGATGTTACTGAGACATGGTATATGTTGAATACATGAGCTATGATGTTTTATATGATATGATATGGCAGGCCGTGTGAGCCTTGTGAGAAATGTAAAATGAGTTATGATTTTTGTTCACATTTATCTATAATATTAATGTTAGACTTAGGTGCCCTGAACACCGTAGAACCCCTTTGAGAGGTCTGCTTCTTAGGGGTGAAACTCGTGTTGCAACAATAACTGTGTGGAGTCACGGTGGCACGAGGACAGAGAGCCAGTGTTGCAACAAGAACTGTGCGGAGTCACGGTGGCACTGGAGAAAATAGGGGTTATTGCAACAAGAACCGTGCGGAGTCACGATGGTAACCCAGTGAGACTATCCGCCTGTGTGCTCAGGTTAGAGGAGGAGTCTAGAGCACTCATAGTAGTGCATTGAGGCCGGAGAGCCTGTGGTCCTGTAGCAAAACAGGGCTGGCGTCAGACTTAGCATTTCCCGGGTGTGTCGCTAAGTCTTGTACGGTGTGGCCGTAGTGCACTGCGAGTCTCTATGCAGAGTACACTGCATAGATTAGGGCATAAGCTAAAATATGATCATATAGGTTCACAGAGTTCCTTATAAATGAAAGAGTTAAGGAAGACTAGAGCATAGTCTTCTAGTAGTTATTCTTTGGATGCAATATTTACATTCTTTGTTATTTCAATTATATTGTTTTAGAACTGCTCAGTGTAGTATTTATTGTTGTTAAATTTCATAACGTTTATTCAAAGTTATATCTGTAATCACATTAGTGCCTTAGACTGTTTCTTTGAAGTACTCATTCACTGAGTGAGTAGGCTCACCCCTCTACTCAAACATTTTAGGGTTAACCGTGTGGACTTGAAGATGGTCAGAGCATCAGTGTAGATCTGCTACAAGAGTTAAGTACAAGATTAGTTGAGTCAGTCGGTCCTTGTCACTCTAGGTCCTCAGTAAGAGATAAGAGAGAGAGTTGTAATTACGATGTGTAATATTGTTCCTCTTTTGATATGTATGCTAATTAGCAAGTTTTATGTGCATAAGGTGTGAGAGACATCATGAATGTTTATACATGTATCTTTACTATTGAAGTCTGATTAGTAAAAGAAATGTTCAGATTCCTTTGTTAAGATGTTATGTGGTTCAATGCGGGGATACAAGAGTCTTAAAGAAAAGAAAAAAAAAGTTAAGGGTGTTCTTTGTGTTACATATAAATCCTATCTTATGCCCTAATCTCATGATTTGAGGAAATTGTGAGATCGGGGTGTAACAAGAGGAGTTTGATCTTAGATGAAAATTGGATTGATTAGTAAAGTGTTTATGTACTCAATTCACACAATAAATCAATAGATTGTACAACAAACCAATTGACTCACATATTTAGATGGGCATTTGGAGTAACAAATGATCAGATCAAGTGTTGAGATAGTCATTTGGATCATCAGGCTAATTGGAATTGATTTGGCTAAACTTCTGCATGAAAAAGCACCAAACAATCGTCTCATTGGGTGAATAGATCGGCTCAAGTTGAACGAGATGACTGGTTCAGCTAGTGAACTGATCAGCTCGGTTGGGCCGAATGAAGGTTTTAGTATCTTTCTTGAATTTGTGAGAAAGAGTACTTGTTTCACTTGTTCAATTTGATTGGGACAATGAATTAATGTTTGCATTAATTATAAACGGATTTGCCAAATTCATATTCAAATAGGAAACATGTGATACGACCATTTTGGGTTGTGAACTAATCAACTCACATGTGAGACAACTGTATCATGTTTTCGTGTATGAGATGACTATTCCACATTTTTTAGGTTGTGAAAATCCAAGATATTCTGCTCCCTTCCACTCCGATAATGATCAGGAACCCTAACTCTAACCCCTCCCATAAATAGAGGGGTATTGGGGCCTTCCCAACACACACAATACAAAATCAGTTGCTCTGACAATTGTTGTCCTCTCTAGTTGTGGTAACGAAGAGAGCCCAAGCAAGTCCTACCCCAACTAGGAAGGGATAGGGAAGGGACAGAACAACTGAGAATCAGTTTGTGGGAGAGCAAGTTAGTGACTAGTACACCAATGGGAGGGAGAACTCCTTCCTTTCTATTGTAGTTGAATGACATGAGTTCTAGTTGGTATGTGTGGAAACTCTAGAGGCATGAGTCCTTTAGATGTTGCTAGGAGCACAAAGTCAGTTTGCAGTCTGTGGTGAGACTGTAGGATCCGCTATAGAAGTTGTCTTGTCCGTCATCTATGGTGATGACCAGGAGTTGGACAACTACCATCCAAGAGAAACTAGAAGATAACTGCACTACAATTAGTTGTTTTCATTGGACTTGCTCTAGGACCAGATATAAACTCATTAAACCATCTTTCCTATTTCATAGTAGTTGATGTGATCTTGTGGTTATGGGAATACAAATAGATTAAAATTTTGTTTCCGCTGCTATACTCTGTGCCCATAATTCCCAACACTAGGTTCTAACCTAAAGGATAAGTCAACATAGTTCCAAAAGGACATCTCATTAAGTATCATGTTGAGATGTAAGGTTTAGTTTAGTTTGTGTTTCATGGAAGTAATAGTTTGTGTATTTATTGTTCATGCTCTAATACAATCTATTATGGAACCATTTATTATACAAATCCTAACTCCAAATGACTACAAAGTCAATGTCGATAGAATTGAGGCATCCACCCCTAGCATGGTATTAACAAAGTGTGGATGCAGAAGCGTAAAGGTTAGCATACATGACCAAATAACAAGATGCGTGCACCAATAATACCTCAACATTCAACAAGGTATATTAAGCAAAATTCTTCATTACAAGATTCTCATTTACAAATTGAGGTACAAATTTATACAAGTCTGTTCATGTGTAGTAGGGATCTTATAAGAAGTACACCTGACATATCACACCAAACCCATAAACTTATAGACATCTATGAACCTATAAAATACGTGAAAGAAGGTGGATCAAGCACACGAGGTGCTGAATATAGGGCTAAAAGATACATATACATAATCTTTGCATAATTTTAAAAGAGTTGCATAAGTAACAAATAAGAATAAACAACGTAAGCATTTAGCAAAATGAGAGCCCATGTTTTATATCATTTCACTCCAACAACATCATATATTGTATAGCCTTGGACTACTTCCCATCGAAAGAGTCCATAAGGGTGCTCAAGATTAGCGAACCCTTTTACCGACATGGTCCGTCCTATCTTGAAAACTCAAGTAGGACGCCCAACTTCATATCCTTACCCTGAGAATATAGGCAGGTGCAAAAGGTTTGTATAATAGAATTTCTATATTATATTCGCAAGTTATAAAACAAAGACACGGGACAAACATCGAGTACAATACTAGAGTATGACATGGCAATATTTGAGCAAGTATACAAGCATACATATGTATCAAATTCAAGCAAGAAATCCATTGTCATATAATTATTAAAGCTCGTACCTGATCAAAAGATTCTTAACTTAACTTATGTTTGACCATCTAGCCACAAGTAATATGTGATAAAGCATAAGATTACATGTATGCGTTAGATTCTCATCATTAACCCAAATTAGCTTAATTTTAGGGTTTGGGCTAAGATAGGTTTTAGGGTTGCTCACAAGTGAATTTGATGATCCTTTACTAATTTAGGGTCCATCTGATGGGTTTCAAGTTTCAAGTCATTTTATGGTTCCATTTATTTTATATGCTAATATCAAGATTTAGGTCACTTACTTGCATTTTGAGGTCTAAAGACTCATAATAAGGCAACATGGGCCATATTCCATCAAGTCAAGAGCCCCAAGCATAAAAGATGGATAATATCATCAAATTAGATACATAGGAATCACATATTAAGTTTGAGTGGATTTCCCAAAATCTAGGCATAAGAATCCAACATTGGTATCAACATACCCACATAAATTCATTCATCAACAAAGTTCACATATGTGATCAAGGTTCAAGTTAAGAGTTGGGTAGGACATACACATCCAATTTATCATAATGGGAGGGGTATTCCTTGATTTGAGTAGGGAGGAAAAGATTAAAAAAATTCAAAATAAGAATTGAGTCATAAGAACTACCATTCAAGTCATAAATGTCACATTTGACAAATTAGGAGCACAAACACTATTATGGTGAACATGGGTTGATCGTAGGCATTAAGATCACCAAACAAAATAAGGTTACTATTTTCAAGAGTAAGGAGGCATTTGGTGCTCAATTCAAGTCAACCACATCAATTATATCAATGTATAACCAAACATTCACATAATAGGGATACATTGATGTATTTAAGGCCATATAGAGAAAGCATAGAAAAATGGGATTTAGGAAAGGGCCCTCATATCATGGATGCACATTGGTCCCCAATTTCAGAGTTGATTAAGCATTTGTGTTTCTAAGGAGAAATATTAGAAAATTAGGGCAAGGTACATCCTTAAGGTCCAAGTAAGTCACAAATGTACATATAGGTGAAACAAGAGCATGGTAGTTTGGACTCTCATTTAGATCAAAAGTATATAAAAGGCACTGATTTGATGATTAAGGGTGCAAAGGTGCACTCTTGTTTCAAGATTCATCACAATATTGCATTAAATGTGGTCAACATAATCAAAGGTTGCATTTTAGCAATATATGAAAACCAAGAGTAGATCGAGGGTCTGAAAATATATTTATTGCATAGGTCTCATTGAGTGATCAATTTGATATAAAATTTTACCTATTTTGGTCTTAGGATGAGGAATATATGAATTTTTGAATAATCTAATTACAACTATTGGAAACATAGAAGGGGTGTTACCATATCAATGTCACGATTTCCAAATTGATCTGTCTCCTTGGTACGTGATCGAGTGGCTACAGAATTTTGTGCCTTCTAGTAGGGTCCAGTGCACACATGGGGTGGCTTGAACGGTGTTGTAGAGATGCTTGACAACTCGGCTAGTTTTGAACTGGGATGGAGAGGTTGCTCATCATGTCCAACTTCTTCCATGCAATGCTCTTGTCATGAGAGTCAGGGGGTGAAGGGCCCCGAGTGTGTGCTATCGCCTAGTCAGATATGGGCTACCGAGTGCCCAAATCTAGCAGCTACTGCTCCTCCTTATTTCTATCATCATGAGGTCCTATGGACATAGGTTTTTGTTTCTTACCCGAGCTAAAGAAAAGGTGTCCCTGGGGCATGCACAGCCATGCCTGGGGCTTGGCTAGGTTTGAGGGAGCCCCATAGAGACAAATGTAGCTCTAGTATAGGTTGGAAGGGTGAACAAGCAAGAAGCCTAAAATGCATGGTCATGGCGGCACCCATGGTTAGGGTTCCAGAAGAGTAGGGTAGAGGGAGAGTTGTGGCATGAGGAAAAGAGAGAAATTAGAGATGAACACAAGAGAAGGAAGAAACAAAGTGGTTTGAGAGATTGATTTGGAAAAAGGAGCAAGAAACAAGTGTGATTGGTGGAGCTCACGTTAGGTACATTGTATCTCTACTACCGTGTACGGCTAGAGAAAGCAGACGACTTTTAGGCCATTGGATCATCAAGATTGATCTGAGGGCATGCATATAATAAACAGGAAGGGTCCATACTCACACAAACCAAAGAGAGGGGGCGCCCACTCTAATTGGGCCATGCCCCACATTTTTCCCAGTTAGGGTCAAAACAAAATAAATTTGGCTAAAAAAAATACAACTGAGCTAATTTCCAAAGGTGATAACTTGGGCTACGAACCTACAATCACAATTATTTTTATAGGCTAAATTGGAAATTAATATACCCTTTATTTTGATGATTACAAACATTTCACACTTTTGAATATAACATGTTATTTGAGTATTTTAGGGTTCAAAAGAATAAGGAAATCATATTAAGTGGAAAGATGAAGATCAATGCAAATTGAAGATGAAATGTGCTTGATTGCATATATGTTCATGATTGTACTCAAATGTAGACACTTATACAAAAATATATTGTAAAAGTACTTAGACATCATGTAAATCAAGTTTTAGATCTTATTATCCATTTATAACCCTTAGATAGGTTTTCCCCCAAAGTTAGAGTCACCATCACCCATTGAAACACACACTTAGTATGTGATTCAAAAGTTTGACATAGGGACATCCTCCGTCAAAAAACTTGTCGGACAACACACACTTGGTTGAAGTTGTTTTTGACCGAGAACCACCTCATTCAAACTTATGAGCATTTTTTTAATAACTTACACATTTTGGCTCTAAAATGGTCTTTGGTTGAAAATATTCTTGATTGAGCAAACCTCGGTCCAAAGCTTGTAACCATTAGATCAAGTAGTTAGTAGTTAGGAGTTGAAAATAGATGTCACAACACTTTTTCCTTAAAACCAGGCTCGGTGGAAGAAAAGCTCGATCGAGACACAGTTCAGTTGACAAACTTGTCGACTGAGCAGGGTTTGGGATTGTTCTTTTGAGCACGAACAAATTAGCCATTGCTAGCCAACGAATGCACACCTAACAACTAGTTAAGCACTAAGAACACTCTAGAGACTCCCTAGAACGACCCTAAATACTTTCAAACCATTCCTATAAATAGGAGAGGCCTTAGGACACCTAAAGAACCCAGGCTACACTTGACAATACATTCTTGTGAGTAACAAAGCTATGCAACACTTGCCATATTGTTCTACAAGCTCCAAATTCATGTCCTATATCCATAGCCTCTTAGACACCTCATAGAAACATCCATCCTAGGTGGTGTGAGAGGTCTAACACTTGATATAGGATCAAAGAGCTATACTCAATTGTTGTACTTCCTTCTTCCAATCCCCCTTCACAGGTTAAAGCTACTTGTGCTCCTTGGTTACTCTAAGATTGTGGAGGCTACTTCAGGGAGCTTGGTTGAAGCTACTTCTTGGTGGAGAAGGCTGCTTCAAGAGGTGCTTGATATTATTTCAAGGAAGGCTGTTTCAAGGGAGGTTGTAGCTACTTCTAAAGGAAGGCTATCTCAAGGTGGTGGATCTATTTCTAGAAGGAGAATGTTGCTCCAAGGGCTTGGAGTTACTTCAAAAAAGGCTGCTTCGAGGCAGTTGAGGCTACTTCTAGGAGAAGGCTACTTCAAGTAAGGTGATTGTATTTTATTGTAACATCATTGAGAGGTAAATAAAATGAATCAATTTGAAAATCCCAATTGGAGACAATTGGGTAGTGGACTGACAACCTTGGAATTCATAGGTTGGAACCACTATAAACACAAATGTCTTCCTACTTCTTTTGTTGAGTGTTTTAATTATATTTAAATTTTCGAAAATATCTATTCACTCCCTCTAGATCTTTCAATTGGTATCAGATAAGGTCTTCAAGGAGACTTAATAGGTCTTCAAGAATGAGGGATAATATGCTTAGTAACCTCAACCTTGAAGGAATGCACATAACTCGGCCACCACCTTTTGATAGAAGAAACTACACCTACTAGAAAAGAAGATTGCAATTCTACTTCCAAGGAATCAACTCAGAGATATGGAGGATGGTGTCTACCCCTTATGTGCTTTCCACAACTGAATATGCAGCATGAGATTCAAATACAGTAAAACAAGTTCAATTAAATGCAAATGATAAGCGTACTATATTGTTTCAAATATGTAAGTGAGTTTAATAGAATATCTTGATGTGATAAAGCTTATGATATATGGAATAAACTCTCAATAATACATGAAGGTACTACCCAAGTGAAAAATACCAAAATTAATATGCTTAAACAAAAGTTTGAACAATTTCATACGCAATCTAATGAATCTATTAGTGAAATGTATGCAAGATTTTATTCCATTGTTAACAACTTAAGTCCATTAGACAAGTATATAAGTGAAGAAGATCAGGTGTCCAAAATCCTTAGATCTTTGCCTCCAAAATACAAGTCAAAAGTGACGACCATTGAAGATTCTAATGATCTCATTACAATGAGGATGGAGTAGCTCATTGGCAATTTAGAGACTCATGAGGTCACTATTGAAGAAGAAGAAAGTTTGGAGGCCAAACTTCAAAAGGGAAAAAGGAGGGACATTGCCTTAAAAGATACAACAAATGTTCAATCAAATGTCGTCACTCAAGAAAGTGATGAAACAAGTGAAGGAGATGATGAAGAAGATGCACTCATTTTAAATGGAAAGAAATATATATGGTATAAATATAACAAAAATTTTAGTGCATCTTCCTCTTCTTCCGTTAGGTGTTTTGAATGCGGCAAGAAAGGACAAATGAAGAATGAATGTCTCAAAATCAAGAAATGGAATAAATCTCCCTTCAAGAAGAAAGACAAAGGAGATAAAGCTTACAAAGTTGTTTGGGATGAATCAAGTGATGAAAGTGAAAGTAGAGAGGAAGAATGGGGTGTCTTATGGCCAAGGAAGATGAAAATGAAGACTCAAGTGAGGTTAGCCTTATTGAATTATCTAAAGAAGAATTAGTCACCAGTCTTCAAGAAATACATGACAAATATGTTGATTGTAAAAAGAAATTAAAGAAGCTCACAAAAACAAATGATAATTTTCATGCTAATATATATATATATATATATATATATATATATATATATATACATATATATATATCCTTTCTTCTAAAAATGAAAGTCTCATATATGAAAGAGATACTTTAAAATCCTCCATTAATGATCATAATATCAAGTTGCTTGTTGTAGAAACAAACTATAATTTTCTTTGTCAAGAAAAGGTTGAATTGCTTGCTAAAATGAACGATCTTCAAACTCAACCCATTCTATGTACTCATTTGGGTTATGATGTTATTGTCAAAGAAAGAGATGGTTAATTATCTAATCTAGACCAAGAAAAGTTAGACATTAAAAAGAAAATGAATGGAATTGCTAAGTTGCAAAAAGATATTAGTATCTTGAAAAATAATGATATTCTTGATAAAATCCTAAATGACTCTTCTGGTCAAATTGGGAGGAGAGGTCTAGGTTATGTACCCAAAGGTAAATCCTATTAAAAACCTAAAGCTAGAAAGATACAAGTACCCAAGAACAAAGCCATGTATGTACCTAAAAACAATCCATCTCATGACCACAATGTTAAAAAGAGAAATGAAATTGATTTCATTTGTTGTCATATTTTTCTATGTCTTGGACATTATTCATTTTCATTCACTTACAAGAAAAATAAGGATAAAGAACTTATTTGGGTTCCAAAACCAAAAACTTAGAGATATATAATTCCTAGTTGATATTTGACCTAAATCATAATTTGAAAATATGAATGTCTTATCTCAACTAAACTAAGCTTTAACTTGCATATTCTTATATGATTTAATTGGAAATAACAATGTGCATTGCTTGAAATTGATAAACGTGTTGAAAAGACACATAATGCTTCTCAGTCGACAAAGTCTTCGATTGAGACCCTATTCAGTCGAAGAAATAATCGATCAAGAGATGTTCTATCAAAATCGCTTCTTTTGGAAATCCTTCTGGCTGAAAAATATCTCGACCGAGAAAACGTCCAATTGAGGAAATAGTCAACCAAGTATTGTTCTTAAAAGAAATTGTAGTTGAATCAATAAACATGTGAATATATTCAACTTTGTTGCTTGAAAACCTACAAAAACTCTTCATAATTAGCTATTCTAAAGTATAAAATATTTTAATGAATGTTCCTAACCAAAAGGACCACCACATGGGTACCAAAATCTATCTATTTTGCAGGATTGGGTGGTTGATAGTGGATGCTACAAACATATGACTGCAAACAAAGAGGCCTTCCAAACATTTGAAGAAAAGAAGAGTGGAACAATCACATTTGGAGACAACACTAAAGGAAAAATAATTGTAATAGGTAGTATTGGTAGAAATCTTCAAATAAAAAATGTACTACTTGTTGATGGATTGCATCACAACTTGATTAGTGTTAGTCAATTATTTGATAGTGGATATGATTTTCTATTTAACAAATCATGTTGTAATACACTCATAGAGAACACTAATAGTGTTGATTATGAAGGAAAAAAATAGGAAATCTATATAGACTTAGACCTAATTCCATGCAAGCCATTATTGGAAAATGTTTTCTTATGAATGAAGAATATTTACAATTATGGCATAGAAAATTATGTCATGCAAGCTCACATGTTATCAAAAGGTTGATTAAATATGATCTTGTTCATAGTTTACCTATACTCTCTTTTAATAAACCTAAAAATTGTAAACCATGTACTTTAGTACTACTTAGTACTACTAGATCATTAGAACTCATTCATATGGATTTATTTGGTCCTATGAGGACTCAATCTATTCATGGTGATAGATATTGCTTTGTTATTGTTGATTATTATAGTAGATACACTTTGGTTCATTTTCTTTCAACTAAAGATGATATAATTAGAATATTCATTCAATTTTGTTCTAAAATTTAAAATCAACTACAAAAAAAAATGTGCCTTTAGGAGTGATCATGGTGGGGAATTTGAAAATCACATCTTTGAAGAATTTTTACATCCCAAGATTACACTCATAACTTTTTAGCTCCACACACCCCACAACAAAATGGGATAGTAGAAAGGAAAATTAAGTCTTTACAAGAAATGGGTAAAACAATGTTACTTGAACACAATACACCAAAAACCTTTTGGGATGAAGCAATAAATACGACATGTTATGTATTCAATCATGTAATAGTTCACTCCCATCATAAGAAGACTCCTTATGAACTCATATTTAATAAGAAACCAAGAGTTGACTATTTTCATACCTTTGGTACACCTTGTTACATCTCAAATACAAAGAATGACATAGATAAATTTGACCCTAAATCACATAAAGGATTATTCTTGGGATATTCAACTTCTAGTAAAGCACTCAGAATCTATAATACTATCTCTAGAAAAGTTGAAGAATCAATTCATATCACATTTCATGAAATGACAACACAAAGTACTGAAAATGAAATTGAAAATGAAAATTTAAAGTTATTACTCATCAAATCGAGGACTTAATTATATCAATAAAAGATGATCAAAATATTGAAATTGAATGACGAAATAATGAGGCACAACAATCCATTCCTAGATTAATCAAGGACCATCCTCAAGACTTAATCATAGGAGATCCTTTTGATAAAGTTAAAACTCGATCATCATTTACAGATGTTGCAAACATGGTCTTTGTATCAATTGTGGAACCTAAAAAGCTAAATGAAGCTCTAAAAGATGACTATTGGATAATGGTCATGCAAAAAAAACTAAATCAATTTACTAAAAATAATGTATGGGACTTAGTTCCTAGATCTCAACATAAAACCTTCATTGGAACCAAATGGGTTTTCTGAAATAAACTTTGTGAAGTTGGGGATGTGGTTTGAAAAAAAGCTAGATTGGTTGCTCAAGGATATAACCAAAAAGAAGGTATATATTTTGATGAAACCTATGCACTTGTGGCTAGAATTGAAGCTATTAGAATGTTATTAGCTCTAGCTTCCCATAAAGACATTAAGCTATTTCAAATGGATGTAAAAAGTGCCTTTTTAAATGTATAGAAGAGGAAGTCTATGTTGCTCAACCACCTAGTTTTGAGATTCATGAAAAACTTGACCATGTCTATAAACTTAAGAAAGATCTTTATGGTCTAAAACAAGCACTAAAAAATTGGTATGAAAGACGTAAGAACTATCTATTTGATAATGGTTTCTCCATTGGAAAATCAGATTCCACATTATTTTTCCAAATGCATGAATCATATTTTCTAATTGTTTAAATATATGTTAAAGACATCATCTTTGGTTCATCAAATGATTCCTTATGTAATCAATTTGGTGATATTATTCAAAAAGAAAATGAGGTGAGCCTTATCGGAGAATTAACAATTTTTCTTGGTTTTCAAATAAAACAAACGCCTGCTAGAATAATTCTAAGCCAAGAGAAATACACCAAGGAACTCTTAAAACCTTTTGGTATGGAAAATTGCAAGCATACTACCACACCCATGGCCACATCTGCCAAAATTGATAAGGATGAAAATGGTGAACCCATTGATTATTCCTTATATAGGGCCATTATTGGTAGTTTGCTATATTTGATCGCTTCTAGATCAAATATCATGTTTTCTGTTGGACTTTATGCTAAATTTCAATCAAAACCAATCCACTCTCATTTTCAAATCATTGAACGAATTTTAAGATATCTTAATGGTACTATCGACTATGGTTTGTGGTATCCCAAAGGATAATCTTTGGATTTAAAAGCTTACACTGATGCCGATTACGCTGGTTGTTGACTTGATCACAAGAGAAAAAGTGGTGGTTGTTTCTTACTAGGAAGAGAATTAGTATCTTAGTTTAGTAAGAAACAAAATACAATTTCCCTATCCACCACTGAAGCTGAATATGTGGCTACTGGCTCATGTTGTGCGCAAGTACTCTACATGTAACAAGTTTTGAATGACTATGACTTTGCATTTTCTTCTACACTGATTTTCTGTGATAACACTAGTGTAAGGACCCTGACCTGAGTTTTGGGCTAACTCTGTTTCTTTTAGCTATGTATGTTGTTTAGAACTTTATTCTAATCCTTTGAGGCATTTTGTAATCATGTGACACGCCTATGTTTCAAGTTTGGTTCTATTCGGATAATTTTTTAGCAATATTTGCTTGTTTTGGACCAGAGTGTAATTTACATAAGATGAGGGGCTATCTTGCAATATGTCATATGTTGAGCATGCCCATAGCGCTTTAGCATCATAAGGGAGAGAATGATGCAATAGGGCACCTTCTGAAGAGAATAAGTTTCAAGTTGAGCCTATGTGGATGATGCTTGTGTTGTATGTGTTAGCATTGATAAATTGCAATTTACCCAAAGGAAAGGTGTTAGCATGCAATTTACCATATGTAGAGTCTTTATTCTCTTTTTTTACATCATCTATAAGATAGATAAAGATTTGGGTGCCTATTTTGGATCTCAGGCAAGAGATGACATCCTTAGTAGTGGTAATGATCTATGGACAATGTGTGTTTTGACCTCGGAAGGTAGTGTATTGGTTTGTTGTGGTGTAGTGCATCGGTTTGGAGGTGTGGCACCCTTGGTAGGAAGCCAAGAGGCTGATACTCTACCTAGATTATATCACGATAACCTTGGAAGTTAAGGTGGTTTCATGTGTCCTTTGCATGTGGACAAGTGTCACCTAGACTTTTAAGGTGATGACACCTTTCTTTTGATCTTTCTCTCTTTCTGCAAGTATATAACCCCATCATTCTTCACACAAGTGAACCCTTTCATCCATTCTTATTCTTATCCTCTTTTTGGACGAGCTTGGGAGCTTAAGGATCTAGAGCAATCCCCCATGGAGCTTGGTAGGTTGAGTTCCTAGCTCATGGTGATTCTTGGTTTGATTTCTATCTTGGTGAGTTATGTTTCTTGGTGACGATTCATTTGAGATCTATTCTTCATATTCTTCTTCCTCTCTTATACATGGATCATACCTTTTATGAAGGTTGATTAGGATGTGGTTATCTCTCTCTTTCCTTTCTTCTTATGTTATAATAACCTTAACACCTTCTTCTTTCTTGAGGTAATGTTGAGGTCGAGTTGGGACTCTTGATGGACTATCTTCCAACTTGAGAATGTGTGCTTTGGAGTTTTGATCATGGAGCTTGAACCCTTGTTGTAGACCTTCTTGAGGCGTGTTATATAACTATTATCTTTCTTTGTTATTTTCACTCAATCATATGTCTACATTGTTTCTCATCTTTAAATTATTCAACTCATATATGTTAGAAGTTGCTAATGGTCTTGAGAACTATTTTTGGTGGAGAATTCTCATTTCTATTGTTTTCCATATCTTACACATACCTACCATGACAATATATGAGCTAGGGGCCGATATCCTAAGGTTGAAGATGACTAAACTGACATGCCTTGAGGGTGCTAACCCAACAAGCTTTGAGGGTGATAATCTGACATGCTTTGTGATGCTTGAACCATGACGCCCAATTGATGCATAAATTGTGATGACTAAGTGGTTCTTAAACTGACACACATGTGAGGGATGACACACTTGAGGTCGATACCCTAGATGATAGTGTGACTAACACACTGAAATATGATATGGCCAATACACACATGTTGATATGCATAGGGTGACACTAAGGGGGGTGCTTAGGTTGACACAAGTTTCATGACCGACATAAGTATCTAGGCCGAAACAAGTGAAGTACCAAATTGTGATTCCTTGGTTGAGTAAGAGGCCTACAAAATAATGCTTAATCTATCACACTTTCAATAAGGGCTAACCCAACACACCTTGGAAAGTTAACCCCTTGTACCTTGCATAGAGGTAGTCAACATGTTATGGTGGTGAAAATTCAACACCCAATGTGAAGTGTCATCTGACACCATGAGTGCTAAACTAATACACCCTAATGTGAGCTTGCATGACACACCTTGATGTGGTCAAGCCGATACATGTGGATGATGAAATCATGATCTCCCTAGCCATATGAAACTAAGATATCAAGACTGACCCAAGATGTTGCAAATCGAGACACCTTGATGATGCAGATTATTACACCTAGTGGGTGTTAAGACCATGTTGTAATGTGGATGTCAAGATGACACACCTTGGGAGGGATGACATATGTACCTAGGGTTGATGATAAATTGATGCCTTAAGTTGAAGGTGAAACTGACACCTAGGGTTAAAGGATAGACCGAGATGCCATGTAATTAATTAATTGATACATGTGTGATAAAGGGATGTTTCACCTATACTCTTGTGTACATATATAATCAATACATAGTGTTATGATTTATCTAAGATGTGGTGATTATAAATGAACAATCCTTCATTATGATGCTTATCCATAAAAACTCCCCAATGAGGTGGGAGGTTATAGAAGTAGGGTTTTGTGGTAAAGTGGCCATGCATTAATCCTAAGCATAAGATGGTAAGACTTATGTGCACACCTTAGTGAAAGATTCTAATCCATGCAAGTTTCTTCTATATTCTTTTCTACATGATCATAACTTATGAGAGAGGTTAATGAGATCCCAATGTGAGTACATGATAGTGGTGATGAGCCTTGTTGGAATCAAGGGGTATTAGTTTTGTGTAGAAATCATATGACCACGTTTAATGGTTAAATCAGTGCCTTGTGTATAATTTGACATAAAATCCTCTAGATATGTAATAAAAGGTTTGACATTCCTTAGGAAAATAATGTGATTGATAACTTGTGTAGGGTAATAACATATGGGTCACATAATGATGAAACATCATGTTGGTGCACTAGTCAATGTGTTTGCATGATGCATTGTTGAAACCCACACATAACTTAATGACATGATACACATATGCATTTATGAAATGGTGATACCTAGTGCTGATGACACAATGAGCTAGTCTCACGTAACTAATGTTGCTCAAACCTAAATCGATTCCAAGAAAGTGTAAATGGTGTGTTTAGGGTTTGGTGATAATAACCATGATGTAAAACCCTAATCGACTATATGCGAAAAACAATGACCCTGATTCTAAGGGTAGGTTATATTATTGAATTTGTATGTATAAAAAGCATGATATTGTACTCTCTCTCTTAATTTCATGACTTAAACCTTGTGAGTTAATTGGGTGTTATAATTAGTGAATACTATGAAGATGGTTAAATAATATCAAGCATTGGATATAAGTCTCGGTAAGGGAACATGGAAAAGTATAAATATGTAAATGTACATACTAAGTTATATTGTCTAAATATACTCCAACTTATGGGAGATAGTGAAATTTAGATATTTGAGATAGAATGATGCTTGAGAACCCTTTTTTGAATAAGCATGATGCCTAATCCTAAATTAGAGAACTTATGATGAATTTCTTGCTTTATTCTAAGGTGTTTGATGTGTCTCAACATATTCTATCTCTGAATGAAATAGCTAATGATTGTTATGGCAAGAACATGTGATATGGCATAAGTGATGATTCACATAAATAATGTTTATATGCCCAATAAGGCATTATGAGATAAGCATGAATCACAAGTGTCATGTGAAGGGTCTTTGGACCTGGCAAGGGTTTAGTGCCTAGATGAGATGATATCCTCCGATACTAGAATGAGGGATTGATATCCCATAGTGAAAGTGACATTGGTGATAGCCTTGAGAGGTTGTGTAACAGTGGTGGTGGTATTGTGAATGATAATGATACAAACATTATGTGGTGATAGTGTGACAAGATCACACCCTATATGTTTACATCTGTTAAAAGTGTGTTATGTCCTTATTTTGTAAAGTATGTTATGGCTTTATACGTTGTAACTTGATTGATGTTCAAAGAATATTTAAATGGACTAAATTATAAAGTGGAATCTAATCATGTAGCTTGCCATGTGCCATATATCCATCTTCAACGTTAGTAATAGCTGGATCATGAAACGAGCACTTCATGTGGAAAGCTCGAAGCACATATTATTAAATATGTGGGGTGCATGTTGAGGCATCTCCTTGTATCCTTAATTCACAGGATTGGTTGTGGGCCACACCCTAGAAGAGTGTGGCTTCGGGTCGTATCTTAGTGATATGTAACACATGATTGTCTGTGGGCCATACCCCGGAAGAATGCTGCTTCATGTCGTAGCTCAGTGATATGTTACATAGGATTAGCCGCGAGCCATTCCATGGAAGAGTGTGGATGTAGGTCGCAGCTCAGTTTCACTAGCTCCATGACCTGTGCCAAGGCAGTCTAGGTTTGCACAGTTGGACTATATGTCATTGCAAGAAGTTGACTCAAGATGTCACTACAGGTTCACTCGTGTACTGACCACGAAGTTGATGAGGTTGTGGATTTTGTCTCTTCCATTGACCTTGTATGGCATTGATTTCGATTTTGAAGTGGTCAGTTGGATTTGGGTGGCATCACCCAAATCCTATGGCATAATAAAATACGTAAACAACCATGTAGTATACATGTATAGGATCAAATATGAGAACATCATATGAGGCCTTGCTTTTATACTTTTTATTTTGAAATAATTATACATGTTCTTCGTATTCCTTTTCAACCATAAAGATAATCTATTGTGCATTATAGATACATAAACTGCTTAAATAAGAGATAGATTCCCTACTTAAGAGAATTTTCTAAATCTACTCATCTTATAATAAAATTCCTTTCTACTTAGTTATCTGTGATAATAATAGAGGTGGCAGAGAGTTATATCTCTCGTTGGGACTTTTGTCTCACCCCGTTGGTTAAACATCTTTTAGATAGACGTGCATGACAAGCTAAGGATTGAATAGTTGAGGGCATAAAATGAAGAACAACTACACCTGGTGGATCATGGTATATGGATAGTGTCTCTTACTCCCAGCGGATCATGGTATATGGATAGTGTCTCTTAGTATATTACAAATTGTCATCCATGTACACTTATGTCCTTGGGGGTGTTCTCAATGTGTTTTGATGACATGATGATCGATATGTGTTTTTTGTCTTGTGTGCCTTTGGTGGTATGTACATACATGTGGAACTATTATTCTATGTAATAGGTTGATTGGAAAACAATGTTGTAGCACCTTGAATATATGTTATGAAATGCAACTGTTGACTCTTATGGAATAAATTTTAGTTCATGGTGCTTGTTGCAAATTAGTTTTAATTTTCCGTGATTTTCAGTAATCTGTTGATTAGTGGTTGATCATGAATAAGTTTTGAGAAATCTAACTTTGTGTGACAAAGAGTGTCACATTCAGTGGTATCAGATCTCTAGGTTCATTGAGTCTACAGGGATACTAGGACTAGGATTAGGACATTGTCTAAGATAAGAACATGATATAAATATGGTGCATACTACCTAATCTCATTACTTGATTGCCCTGTATAGGTATTCAAATGTTGACGAAAAGGGTAGTATGGAACTCCTAGATTGATTTCTCTTTGATTACCCTGATCAAGTATTCATTTTGGAACAATGTAAAGAGCATAAAAATCTATTGGGTTTTAGAGGAGACAGAGAAGGCAACGGAAACAAAAAATGTCTCCTCCCAAACCCAGAACAAAGGAAACGTGTCAACGTCTATACAATAGGAAGGATGGTTTGTAGATGCGTACCTTGTCTTGAGGCTTGCTCGACGACTTTACCTCGCGGCTTGCACAGTCTTCACCTCTGGTTTTGGACGGTGTCTGTGCAGCTCTTGGTCTCACCAGGACTGTCGGGATTGACAGATGTCCTCCGAGCGGAAGAAGTCTCGCACCTCTAAAGTAGTCCACACCGACCACCCGGAACACCGATCTCCTTTTCCCACAAGGAATCAGAAGGAGTCGCACCCTTCTGTTGGTGTACTAGTCACCAACACACTCTCTTGCAACCAGTTGCTTTTCTACAGTTGGCTTTCCCTTGTTGTGCCTCCCTTATCGGGTAGCACTTCCTTGGGCTCTCTCTCAGTTACCAAAACTAGAAAGAACAACAACTTTGCAGAGCAACTGGTGTTCTGCGTTGTTCACCAGAGAAGCCCCCAATAACCCTATGTATAAGAGGGTCATGGGACATGGTTCTCTACCCTGGGCAATGTAGGATTAAATAGGAGTAGAAGGGTTTGAGATTTTCCACAAAATAAGCAACTTACACCAGCTGAATCGATCGGTTCACACCCTGAAACGATTGTTTCATGTTTTGAGCCGATTGTTTGGGACCTCAGCCGATCGTTAGGGGCTCTGAGCTGATCGCCTAGAGCTCTAAACTGATCAGTTTGTGGTCCTAATCCAACTCAAATTGACTTTCAAATTTGTTTCTGATTAATCAAATATTAATCCTTGTCCAAATCAAATTTGTACAAGTGAAACAAATTGTATTTAAAAAATAGTCTTCTGACTTTCCAAATGATCTTAGTTGGTCACATGAGCTGACCAGTTCAACAATTGAGCTGATCAGTTCATTACACATGAGTCGATCGTCTCACATGTTGAGCCAATCAGTTCACCAACCTGAGCCGATCGGTTCATCTCATGAGATTATCGGTTGGTGCAGCAGACTATGCAAAAGCATTCAATCGTAGTTTCAATCAATTTGATACTCCAATCAATCGGTCCAACATCTTGAACACTATGATTTTGAGCTATCTATTGATTGAGTGTTTAATTGAACTACTAAACTCCTTTAGTAATATAACTAAACATCGCTATGTGGATAAACTCCTCTTCAAGGTTAAATCCTATGTGTGTGACCCTACAGGTCCATTTCACGTTGGCAGTGAAAGTCCATAACACTTATGACTTCACAAGTAAAGAGAGGTGTCACATCAGTGCTACCTAAGTGAAATAGAAAGTTGGAGAACAACTTTCAATCGTACAATCTGTGAATGGTGTTACAGTGAATGTATAATTCCTTTGTCATTGATATCCCGAATGAACTCAAGGCATGGAACAATCATCCTATCAACGTTCATTCACTTTCTTGATCTCCGAGTAGATTGGAGGAGATATGTATGACATAAATATCACATACTGATTCACACATGCGTGTGCATGCCTATCTCAATCCTACTCATCAAGTGGCCATGGATATCAAACTCCCTCAGGAGGGGAAAATCCCATATCTATCACTTACCCCTCAAAAGCCCCATGTGTCAAAGCCACCCAATCATCACCTTTATAACAACCCATGTTTCAGGACTACGTTTGATGATGTCAAAGTGTACCCAACGACATGTGTTGAGTGTAGTGATTTTAGGTCAAAGAATCATGCTCACCACCGTCACTGTGAGAACTGACTATGACTACCATGTCATGGTTCCATGTGTCAAACTCACGGTGGGTCTGTCCGGTAAACTTATTCACTAACAAGTACCTTTGTGTTTGGTTTGGTATCTCCATATCATGACTAATGAGATTTTGTCAGCAACCAACACCACAATCTAGTCTTATGTGTCATTGTTGTCTATCTACCTTCCACAATGACATATGACTAGGGACATAATAAGAATGTACAAACTCTTAGCATCAGTATGATCTCATCGTTCAGGTCCCGAACCTGAAGGCATACATCATTGAGTATTGTCATTCTCTAGACATTCAATCTATTCTATCACTATCTCATATGACTGAACCAGAAAGAATTGGAATCTTGCCTTTGATGTTTATCAAATCAATCTTAATGTATCCCACCAATCATCCCATGATTGGCTCTGAGGGCATACATACCAACAGATTCCCACTTGCACTGCGAGCCAATCACCCTTTGAATCATATTCATAGTGATATTCAAAAATGTCCCACATGTTACTTTACTCTAGTGCTAACATAGTGAGTTATGGCAAAACCTTGCCAAAGTCGGTATTCACTACATCTCTCATCTCTTCGTTGTACATCACACGTATGAGATGGAGTTGCCATAATATGTGATCTAGTATTCCTTTGCTAACCTTTAGCTTCATTGCATGACCAAGTACTCCTTACTTGTCATCAATCACCGGAATAACTATAAGTTCATCTCATGAACTTTCTGATCCATACATTATCCATTGTTTTTCTCTAACACACGGATATTCAACATTTCCTTTTAAACAGCTTTATTGGAATGTTTCCAATTATCAACAAACATTCACTTTTATATATCTCATACATATATATTGTGATTAATTTTCTATCTTTTTTGGAAGTTTGCATCAGTGTTACTCTTTATAGTGAACCCTTTCTTATTTCCATAGAACTAGCACTTCTTAAGTACTTATCAAGATCTTATGATATTCCAGTAACCTTTACTGGAACTAGACAGACATCCACTTGTCATGTCCCGCATATGAGTTATCAGGATGAGCACATCATATTGTCATGTCCTACATACAAGATGATGAATGTACTTTATTCTTGCTATATCCATACATGCAAGATAATGGGATGATTACATACATGATAGATCCATATCTATTCTTAGTGTTCCCATTCTTCATAAGAATTGGACACTTGGCCTTGGGATACCAACTCCATGTAACATGGACAAGTTTTATCCCACTAAATACGTGTACACTGAACCCTTCAGTACAGATTGCCAATGTATGCTCTCCCCTTTTAGGTCAAGAGGTCTTCGATAACTATCTCTATAGATATCTATTCCTATCACATAGGAAATGTCTCTATCTTCCTTAAAGATAATTTCCAATTTAGATTTCCATTCTAGAACATTTCCACTTCATATCAACATGTGGAATGTGAATACGCTCCCACTAAATCACAGATCCCTTCTTTCTCTTTGTTATATCAGTCAAACCCTTTGACTATATTATCAAAGTAAAGATCCAGTTGTGAGTTTCTTGTACTTAATCAATCACATTGATTAGTCCATTGTAACTTATAGACTTCATTTGCATTAATGGATTCATAAACCTTATAGGTTGTGTCATGTACACATCCTTGTTTTATTCCTCATAGGAATCCAGTCTTAGTATCCATATGCCAAATCTCTTAGTCATTAAGTTGCAATCAACAAGCATCATCCTTCTCAAAATGTTATCCATGTGTCTTAATACTTAAGACTTATTCGCACTTATGGATTTCATCCCAATAGGTTCTACCATCAAGGTCATACCTTATGGTTCACATGGAAGTCATTTAGGATGTAATGGTTATAAACCTTAACTCAAAATTCAGTTCCGCATATTTATCTAGATAGTTGATTCATCACATGACCAACTCATCACATAGATAATCGATGTGTATCTGTCAAGGATATAAGAACTCACAACCCTTTGTGATTCTTAATGTCTTTTATTAGTGTGGGGTATTCTTTATTTAAGAATAAATTAGTTATTTGATAATTATCCTCTAACTCCTTAGAGTATGACTCCTTGTTGATTTAGACATCACTATGCCTTAATTATGAGTTCACTGTGATACATTATCATAATCACTCAAAAAGTTCTCAAACATTTGGTTTAAATATTTCATTCATTGATCTCATCAAGAATTAACACTTTACCAAATTCATACTTCATTTATGATATTCTTGAACACTTCAAGATATTCATATTGGTATTTCTCTAAACACCGCTTCAAGTATTAGCATTAATCTAATAGGTATGTAAATACATCATATGTTTTATACCTAATAGGATAATCATTCTCCCACTACCTTAGTGAAGATTGATTAATCATGTCCAAGAGATTCATGTCTCTTACTGGTTCTCTAACCAAAAGAGTCTGGATTTATCCATCATATGGAAACTAGAAATGAATTTCTCATGATTTAATGCTAATTTGATTGTTTGAGTTATCAATAACTTTTAGGTATCATTTTATCTTATGCATACCAAGTACCACAAGATAAACAAGGCATTGCCATAAAGATCATATCTTTGAAATTGAAACATCAACATTATTAATTGCCATTATTGTCATACAATAAGCAAAAATAATGTGTTTCCATTTATTGGCAAATATGAAATAGCAGTTCATAACTCTATTACATGCCTTTAAGGATGAAAATAAACTAAAGTACTCCTATCTATGGTGGCAACACTTGACCCATTTATTGAATGCTTTACATTTTATATCTTGGTATCATATACCTCAAAAAATGTTACAAGTTAATTTCATGACACCTTCAGGTGGAGACGTATGTCACCTCCTTCTTCTTTAGTTCTTCCAGATAGAGTGGGAAATTCCTTTTCCAATGTCTTGGCTTTTAACAATGGTGGAAATTCCCACTCTTGGTCACACCTCCCTTGGCCTTGAGAGCTGAAGACGCCTTGGGCTCCTGGCTAGCATCAGAACCATTCTTAGCTTTGCCCTTGCCCTTGCGCTTGGACTTGCCTTTCTTGCTGCTGATCATCATCACAGACTTAGGCTTGTCCTTCTTCATCTGTGTCTCGGCTATCCTCAACATGCCCAACAACTCTGTAAATGACTTGTCAAAGTTTGTCATGTTGTAGTTCATCACAAACTCACTATAGCATTTTGGCAACAATTGCAGTATCACATCAGTAGCCAACTCTTGGCTCAGGGGAAATCCCATTCTCGTCAGGTTCTCCACATACCCAATCATCTTGAGTGTGTGAGGACCAACTGGATCTCCTTCTGTCATGACACACTTGAACAACACCCTGGAGACATCATATCTCTCTTTTCATGCTTGATCTTCATACATGTTCTTGAGATGCTGAATCATCTCAATGACACCCATGTTCTCATGTTGTCTCTGCAACTCGTGGTTCATGGAGCACAACATCAAGCACTTTGCATCAATGGCATCATCAGAATTCTTCTTATAAGCATCCCTTTCTGCCTTTGGTGCGGTGGGAGCAGGTTCCTCTGGAATTGGAGTATCCAGGACATATAGCTTTCACTCTTGAGTGAGAACAATTCTCAATGTCCTAAACCAGTCATGGAAGTTAGTCCCATTCAGATTTTCCTTTTCAAGGAACAATCACAACAAAAAGTAATTATTGTTTGTTGTCATTTGTACTACAAAAGGAAATATATGCAATTTAGTCCAAAACTCAATTTTGACTTATTTGATTGATTTGAAAGGTTGATGATATAATTAGGACTTTAATTAATTATCGCTCCCACTATTTTTTTCAAATTGATAGCCCTCACCATCAATTCGGAAGATTGCAGCGTACAATCTTCTACTGGGTCAAGATCGTAAAATCCTCTAAGTCATGGACCAGCTATGGCTGTCACCCACAAATTAAATCTTCCAGGTAGGCAACACTTACCAATTGCTTCATATGCAACTCTTGAAAGATATCATATGCAACTCCTTACCATGATCACCTCCATGCCTCAAGTTGCTAGATCCTATCTAGGTCACCTTGTTAAGTCTGACCCAAAGCCAACATGATGAATATGCACCATTCTAGGGCAGACCCACACATTCATCCTTCACGCTTCCACAAAATAGACGGTGCACCACGCTAGGGCGTACCCACACTTGGCCGATCAATCTTTTCACGTGTGTCACATTTGGAAGGCATCTAAAACTTTAATATTTAATGAGGGATTTGGTTTTTATAGGTACATATACATATCCAATCACCACAATATATAGTACGTATCATATGCATTCTATATCCCATAGAAAAACATGTGAAACAATAAAAGCAATGATTATGGCCATCCTAATGTGATTCCTAGAGCCAAGAGGAATCACGACCATCTAGGTCTACATCACATGCAACCTGTATAAGATGAACTTTGTGATTTGCCTTTACTGGGTTTGATCAACTCATCTCCATGATTGATCGGCTCGCCATCAGGCCGGTCGGTTGGGTGCCACCAGTCAATCAGTTGGCTCCTCCAACCGATCGATTCGCCTATTTGTCGTGCATCTCCTCATGGCCACCACCCGATCGTCTCACTCCTCGAACCACTCATCAGGATAGCCAACCGATCAGTTCACTCCTTGAACTGATCGTCTTAGTTGTCGTCAGGTTGTCCGCCGTTCTTTGACATAACAAGAAATGAAATCTATCCTATTTACATATGAATTGGGAAACCCCGAGTTACATTCGGGGGGAGCAAAGGTAGGAAAGAAATCTCGAATTATTTCGAGTTACATCGGGAATAGGAGATAGGGAATCGGTGCATAGACCGAGATGCAAGCCACCACATACAACCAAGCACACACATATAGGGTTTATTGGCCATAACCACGCTATACATCCACCACAAAACTCATTTAAGGGCGACACATATCGAGTGCATTTATATTACATATCATATATATATTTTGGATTTTGGATTTAGGATTGGATATGCATAAAGCCAATTTTATTTGCATCGTATGCAATAAATAAAGGCGACAAACTAAAATTGATCATATCGATAATCCTAAAGTATATAGCAGGTGACGTGGCTCTGATACCACTGTTGGGTTTTAGGGGAGACAGAGAAGGCAGTGGAAACAAAAGATTCTCCTCCCAAACCCAGAACAAAGGAAACGAGTCAACGTCTATACAATAGGAAGGATGGTTTGTAGAGGCATACCTTGTCCCGAGGCTTGCTCGGCAACTTTACCTCACGGCTTGTGCAGTCTTCACCTCCGGTCTTGGATGGTGTCTGTGCAACTCCTGGTCTCACCGGGACTGTCAGGATTGACAATTGTCCTCCGAGCGGCAGAAGTATCCCGCCTCTGAAGTAGTCCACACGGACCACCTGGAACTCCGATCTCCTTATCCCACAAGGAATTGGAAGGAGTCGCACCCTCGTGTTGGTGTACTAGTCACCAACACACTCTCCTACAACTAGTTGCTTTTCTGCAGTTGTCTTTCCCTTGTTGTGCCTCCCTTATCGGGTAGCACCTGCTCGAGCTCTCTCTCGGTTACCAAAACCAGAAAGAACGATAACTTTGCAGAGCAACTGGTGTTCTGAGTTGTTCACCAGAGAAGCCCCCAATACCCCTATATATAGGAGGGTCATGGGACAGGGTTCTCTACCCCGGGTAATACAAGATTAAATAGGAGTAGAAGGGTTCAAGATTTTCCACAAAACAAACAACTTGCACCAGATGAACCGATCGGTTTCACACCCTGAAATGATCATTTCAGGTTCAGAACTGATCATTTGGTTCCTGAGCTGATTGTTAGGGGCTTTGAGTTGATCGGCTGGAGCTCCGAACCGATCGGTTTGTGGTCCTGATCCAACTCAAATTGACTTTCAAATTTGTTTCCGATTAATCAAATATTAATCATTCTCCAAATCGAATTTGTACAAGTGAAACAAATTGTATTTGCAAAATAGTCTTCTGACTTTCCAAATGATCATGGTTGGTCACATGAGCTGACCGGTTCAACAATTGATTCGATCGATTCATTGCACATGAGATGATCGTATCACCTATTGAGTCGATCAGTTCACCAACCTGAGCTGACCGGTTCATCTCATGAGCTGATCGGTTGGTGCAACAGACAATGCAAAATCAGTCAATAGCAGTTTCAATCAATCTGATACTCCAATCAATCGGTCCAACATCTTGAACACTATGATTTTGAGCTATCGATTGCTTGAGTGTTTAATTGAACTACTAAACTCCTTTAGTAATCAATCTAAACATAGTTATGTGGATAAACTCCTCTTCTAGGTTAAATCCTATGTGTGTGATCCTATAGGTCCATTTCATGTTGGTAGTGAAAGTCCATAACACTTATGACTTCACAAGCAAAGAGCAGTGCCTAGTCACACATTAGTGCTACCCAAGTGAAATAGAAAGTTGGAGAACAACTTTCAATCCTACAATCCATGAATGGTGTTACAGCGAATGTATAATTCCTTTGTCACTAATATCCTGAATGAACTCAAGGCATGGAACAGTCATCCTGTCAATGTTCATTCACTTTCTTGATCTCAGAGTAGATTGGAGGAGATATGTATGACATCAATATCACATACTGATTCACACATGTGTGCGCACACCTATCTCAATCCTACTCATGAAGTGGCCATTGATATCAAACTCCCTCAGGAGGGATAAATCCCATATCTATCATTCACCCCTCAAAATCCCCATGTGTCAAAGCCACCCAATCATCACCTTTATAACAACCCATGTTTCAGGACTGTGTTTGATGATGTCAAAGTGTACCCAACGACATGTGTTGAGTGTAGTGATTTCAAGTCAAAGAATCACACTCACCACCATCACTGTGAGAACTGACTGTGACTATCATTTCATGGTTCCATGTGTCAAACTCACGGTGGGTCTGTCCGGTAAACTTATTCTCTAACAAGTACCTATGTGTTTGGTTTGATATCTCCATATCATGACTGATGAGATTATGTCATCAACCAACACCAAAATTTAGTCGTGTGTGTAATTTCTATCTATCTACCTTCCACAATTAAATCCAACTAAGGACATAATAAGAATGTACAAACTCTTAGCATTTGTGTGATATCATCGTTCAGGTCCTGAACCTGAAGGCATACGTCATTGAGTACTGTCATTCTCTAGACATTCAATTTGTTCTATCCTATCTCATATGACTGAACCAGAAATAATAGGATGCTTTCCTTTAATGTTTATCAAATCAATCTTAATGTATCCCACCAATCATCCCATGATTGGCTCTCAGGGCATAGTAGAAGTATGATAGGTTTTTTAATCCCAAGTAAGTGACAACATGCATCGCTAGTCTTTTCTTTGGGAGAGATATGTTGATGTTTGAGAAGCATATGGTAATCCTACAGGTTTGAGAATATTATCATATGATGTTGTAAGTTGAGATGGTGATACATAAGGAAGAGTTGACACCTGAGTTGGATAAGTAGGTAAAGTGCCTCTATGGCTAAAAAAGTATCACCTGTCATAGGATTGCCTCTGCAACTGATAATGGAAAGGAGAAATTGAGTATGTGTCATGTGCAACAGATCATGTGATGACCTTGGATGTAAGAACAATATGTTGGTCAAGTTTTGTGACATCATCATGACATCAAGAAGTCATGAGAAAGTTTGAAGGTGTGCAGCATGAGTAATATCCATCACCTTTCGCCTGGGATTTTGAGTCTGAAATCCTTATTAGGGGTTTATGAATTATAAGGAGCCTGACCTGAGTTTTGGGCTAAACCTATTTTTTTTCCTAAGTAAGTTGTTTAGAACTTTAATCTAATCCTTTGATGTGTTTTGTAATCATGTGAAATTCCTATGTTTCAAGTTGGGTACTGTTCAGATAATATTTGAGCAATGTCTGTTTGTTTTGGACCAGAGTGCAATTTACTCAAGATGAGGGGTTATCTTGCAATATATTACATGTTGAGCATGCCCATAGTGCTTTATAATCATAATTTAGATAATGATTCTATGGGGAGCCTTGTGAAGAGCTTAAGTTTCAATTAGAGCCTATGTGGATGATGCTTGTGCTTTAAGTGCTAGTTTTGGTGTAAATTGCAATTTACCCAAAGGAAAGGGGTTAGCATGCTATTTACCATATGTAGAGTGTTCCTTATCTTTTTTACATCATCTAGAAGATAGAGGAAGAGGTGGGTGCCTAGTTTGGATCTCAGGCAAGAGATGACATCCTTAGTAGTGGTAATGATCTATGGACAATGTTTGTTTTGACCTTGAAAGGTAGTGTATCAGTTTGTTGTGGTTTAGTGTATTTATTTGGAGGTATGGAACCCTTGGCAGGAAGACAATAGGTAGATACTATACCTAGAGTATATCACCATAACCTTGCTTGTTAAGGTGGTTGCATGTGGCCTTTGCACATGGACAAGTGTCACCCAGACTCTTAAGGTGATGACACCTTTCTTTTGATCTATCTCTCTTACTTCAAGTATGTAACCCCCTCCCTCTTCATACAAGTGAACCCTTTCATCCATTATTGTTATTCTCCTATTAGTGTACTAGTTTGGGATCTTAAGGAGCTATAGGAAAACTCATGGATCTTGGGAGGTCGAGTTCCTTGCTCATGGTGATTCTTGGTTTGACCTCCATCTTGGTGAGTTATGTTTCTTGGTGACGATTCCTTTGAGCTCTCTTCTTCATCTTCCACTTCCTCTCTCAGCCATGGATCATACCTTGTATGAAGGTTAATTAGTATGTGGTTCTATCTCTCTTTCCTTTCTTCTTGAGCTATCATAACCATAGCACCTTCTTCTTTACTGAGGTAATGTTGAGGTCGAGTTGGGACTCGTTCCACCTTGAGAATGTGTGCTTTGGGGCTTTGATCATGGATCTTGAACCCTTGATGGAGAAATTCTTAAGGTGGGTTATATAACTCTTAGCCTTCTTTGTTATTTTCACTCTTTCATATGTCAAAATTGTTTCTCATATTTAATTCATTCATTTCATATATATTAAAGTTGCTAATGGTCTTGAGAACTATTTTGGGTGGAGGATTCTCATTTAAGTTGTTGTCATGACAATAGATGAGATAGGGTCTGATATACTAAGGTTGAAGATGACTAAAAAAACATGCCTCGAGGGTGCTAACCCAACATTCTTTGAGGGTGCTAATCTGACATGCTTTGTGATGCTTGAACAGTGATGCTCAACTAATGCATAAACTGTGATGCCTAAGTGGTGCTTAAATCGACACACATGTGAGTGACAACACACTTGAGGCTGATACCCTAGATGATAGTGTGGCTGATAAACTAGAATGTGCCATGGATGATACACACATGTTGATATGCATAGGGAGACACTAAAGGAGGTGCTTAGGATGACACAAGTGTCATGCTCGACATAAGTGTCTAGGCCGACACGAGTAAAGTGCCAAACCATGATGCCTTGGTTGAGTAAGAGGCTAACATAATAATACTTAATCTAACACACTTTCAAGAAGGGATAACCTGAAACACCTTGGGCGGTTAACCCCTTGTGCCTTGCATAGAGGTAGTCAACATGTTATGGTGGTGACAAGTTGATACCCAACGTCAAGTATCATCTGACACCATGAGTGATAACTGATACACCCTAAGGAGAGCTTGCTCGACACACCTTGATGTGGTCAGATCAATACATGAGGTCAATGAAATCGGGTTCTCCCTAGCCATATGAAATTGATATGTCAAGGTTGACCCAAGATGTTGCAAATCAAGACACACCTTGATGAGGCAGATAGTTACACCTAGTGGATGTTAAGACCATGTTGTATCTTGGATGTCAAGCCGACACACCATGGGAGGGATGAAACTGGTACCTAGGGTTGATGGTAAACCTATAACTTAAGTTGAAGGTGAATCTGACATCTAGGGTTAAACGATAGACCAAGATGCCATGTAATTGATTAATTGATATATGGTAATAAAGTATTGTTTCACCTATATTCTTGTGTATGAATATACTCAATACATAGTTTGATGATTTCTCGAAGATGTCGTTATTATGAATGACCAATCCTTAATTATGATGCTTAGCCCTAAAACTCCCCAATGAGGTGGGAGGTTATAGAAGTAGGGTTTTGTGGCAAAGTGACCATACGTTAATCCTAAGCATAAGATGGTAAGACTTATGTGCACACCTTAGTGAAAGATTATAATCCATGACAAGTGTCTTCTATATTCTTTTCTACATGATCATAGCTTATGAGAGAGTTTAATGAGATCCCTATGCGAGTACATGATAGGGGTGATGAGCCTTATTGGAATCAAGGGGTGTTAATTTTGTTTAGAAATCTTATGAACAAGTTTAATGGTCTACTAAGTGCCTTGTGTATAATTTGACGTAAAATGGTTAACATTCCTTAGGAAGATAATATGATTGATAACATGTGTAGGGTAATAACATATGGGTCACATAATGATGAAACATCATGTTGGTGCACTAGTCAATGTGTTTGCATGATTCATTGTTGTAGTGCATAGATAACTTAATCACATGATATACATATGCATTTATGAAGTGGTGATACCTAATGTTGATGACACAATGAGATAGTCTTACCCAATTAATGTTGCTCAAACCTAAATTGATTCCAAGAAAGTGGAAATGTTGTGTTTAGGTTTTGGTGATAATAACCATGATGTAAAACCCTAATTGGCTATATGTGAAAAGCACTGACCCTGATTCTAAGGGTAGATCATATTATTGAATGTGTATGTATTGAAAACATGATATTGTACTCTATCTCTCTCTTAATTACATGACTTTAACCTTGTGAGTTAATTGGGTGTTATAATTAGTGAATACTATGAAGATGGTTAAATAATATCAAGCATTGGCTATATGTCTCAATAAGGGAACATGGAAAAGTATAAATATGTAAATGTGCATACTTGGTTATATTATCAAAATGTAATCCAATGTATGGGATGTAGTGAAAGTTAGAGATTTGAGATATAATGATGCTTGAGAACCTTTTGTTGAATAAGCATGAAGCCTAATCCTAAATTAGAGAACTTATGATGCGTTGCTTGCTTTATTTGAAGGTGTTTAATGTGTCTTAACATATTCTGTCTCTGAATGAAATAGCTAATGATCGTTGTGGCAAGTACATGTGATGTGGCATAAGGGATGATTGACATAAATAATGTTTTAATATCCAATAAGGCATGATGAGATAACCATGAATCACAAGTGTGATCCAATCGGTCTTAGGACCTGGCATGCACTTAGTGCCTACATGAGATGATATTCCCAAGTACTAGAATTAAGGATTGATATCCCTTAGTGACATGACAAGTGATAGCCTTGAGAGGTTGTGTAATAGTGGTGATGGTGTTCTGAATAATAATGATACAGACATTATGTGGTGATAGTGTGACAAGCTCACACCCTATATGTTTACATATGTTGAAAGTGTGTTATGTCCTTTTTTTGTAAAGTTTGCTATGGTTTTATACGTTGTAACTTGATTGATGTTAAAAGACACTTTAATTGGTCTAATTAATCAAGTGGAATCTAATCATATAGCTTGCCCTTTGCCATAGATCCATCTTCAATGTCAGTAATAGCTGGATGGTGAAATGAGAAATTCCTGTAGAAAGCTCGGAGTGAATATTATTGAATATGCAGGTTGCAAGTTGAGGTATCTCCTTGTATCCTTAATTCACAAGATTGGTTGTGGGCCATACCCTAGAAGAGTGCACCTTCGGGTTGTAGCTCAGTGATATGTGGCACATGATTGGTTGATGGCCATACCTTGGAAGAGTGTGGCTTTGAGTCGTAGCTCAATGATATGTGACACAGGATTGGTTGTGGTCCATACCCTAGAAGAGTGCAGTTGCGTGTCATAGCTCAATTTCACTAGCACAGTGACTTGTACCAAGGCGGACTAGGTTTGCACAGCTAGACTATATGTCACTGGAAGTAGTTGAACCATTTCACTCATGTATTGACCACAAGGTTGGTGAGGTCGTGGATTCTGGCTCTTCCATTGACCTTGTATGGCACTGATTTCAAATTCGAAGTGGTCAGTTGGATTTTGGTGGTATGACTCAAATCCTCAAGGCATAATAAAATATGTAAACAATAATGTAGTATACATGTATAGGATAAAATATGAGAACATTGGATGAGGCCTTGCTTTGATTTTATACAATTTAGTTTGTAATAGTTATACATGTTCTTCATATTCTTTTTCAAGCATAAAGATAATATATTGTGTAGTATAGATGCCTTAACTTCTTAAACAAGTGATAGTTTCCATGCTTAAGAGAATTTGCAGAATCTACTCATCTTATAATAATATTCCTTTCTACTTAGTTATATGTGATAATAATGGAGTTGGCAAAGAGTTATATATGTCTCACAATATTGGTTAAAAATCTTTTTGGTGGACGTGCATGCCAAGTTAAAGATTGGATAGTTGGGGACATAAAATAAAGAAGAACTACACCTAGTGGATCATGGTATATGGATAGTGTCTAGTAGTAGAGTCATATTTGTCATCTGTATACACTCAAGTCCTTGGGGCTGTTCTTGATGTGTTTTGATGACATGATGATTGATATGTGGTTTTTGGCTTGTGTGCCTTTGGTGGTATGTACATACATGTGGAACTGCTATCCTATGTAACATGTTGATTGTAAAACAATGTTGTAGCACCTTGAATATATGTTATGAAATGCAAGTGTTGACTCTTGTGGAATAAATTTTAGTTCATGGTTCTTGTTGCAAATCAGTTTTAATTTCCAAGATTTTTGGTAATCCACTGATTAGTGGTTGATAGTGATTATGTTTTGAGAAATCTCGCTTTGTGTGGCAAAGGGTGTCACAACTAGTGCTATAAACTTGGCTCATAATCCTATTTTACATAGTTAAGAGATCATATTTCTAAAATTAATATATCTCTTCATCATGTTGAGACTGAAGAGCAATTAGCAAATATCTTTACCAAACCCCTTCCTCTTAATCAATTTCAATAAATTAGAAAGAGGTTACTCATTACTCCCATTGAAGAGGTCTTCTTCGATATATGTGCTCAAAATTCTTGATAATTTTCTTACTTGAAATTCATGTGATTTTTAGTGCATTTTTAGAACTATTCCTTTGCTTAGTCACAATAATTTATTATCATAAACAAGTACTTAAACAAGTTCAAAACAATTCAAAAAAACTACTCACATAATCATGTCCAGTCAACAATAATGTGGACTGAGAAGATATTTTGTCGACAAAATTCTCGACCGAGTTTCACTCGGTGGGTCCCTCGGCCGACAAGGCAATTATCAACCTAGATTCTTCTAGAAATCTCATAGACCAAAAATATTTTGCGCAAAAGTCCCTAGGTCAAAAATATTTTTGACCAAGTCCTCAGTCGCAACAACTAAAATTTGAAATCATAAGGTCGAATGAATCAGTTGTTACAAGGATTTGTTGGAATAGAATCATTGGGCTCCTGGTCGACAAAATCGTTGACCGAGTAGGTCCCTGTTTATTATAAAAGGGACCCCAATCTGCCCATTCTCTTCACACATCCATTTCTTTCTTCTCCAACCCTTCTCTAATGTTTCTTAGAGCTCTTCGCTAGCAACATTCATCCCCACCATCTCTAGCTCTTCTTCCACCTCAATTTGCTCAAGATGGCCTCTTCTTCAGCTTGTGGTGGGAAGAAGCAAGTAGGTAAGAGGAAGGGAAGAATGGCCACTCCAGCATTGAGCATCATCAAGGACATTCCCTTCAACAATGTTACTCCTAGAGAATGCTACCTGAAGCTCACCTCGTAGACCCCTCTTCCTCTATGCTTGGTGGACAACAACAACTTCATCATGCTTCTTGATCTCTCCAAGCTCTTCAAGGTGCAAAAATTGATGGATTTCCTTACCCCATCCTTCCATTTCTGGTCAACCGAAATTGTCAATGATTTCTATGCTAACTTACTAGGGACTCAAATGAGCCATTCTCTTTTACCTCCATGGTTGATGGGCTAGCTTTCCATTTCTCAGATAATGGCATCCTTAAAATGCTAGATATAGATGTGGATGAGTATGGAGAATTCATAGACATAACCACCGGAAATCCTATATCCAAATTCTCCACCGATGATAACATCATTATCCTAAGTGACATAAAAAGGCTATTTTCCTTCCTAATACCTCCTCTCATGAACATAGGGGTACTTATTATGGTACATCTTTAACCCCCAAAGATAGGGTAGTAAACCTAATTATTTCCCATAACATCTACACCAGATCAAACAAAATTGAAATCCTAAAATTTAGGATATGCCTCATCTAGGCTATACTAGAAAGAATTCTTGTCAACTTTATCCGCATCATCCTATCCAATATGTTTTTTTTTGGAAATCCTCCCTATTATGATTTTGTGTGTAAAATAATTCAATACTCTCTTGACAAAAACCTAGAGGAATTAGGTTATAAGTTGATAGGTGTCCTCAAAGACTTACCAAAAACATTGTGGACAAAATAGGCATTGATTTTGGGAACAAGAGAGATAGGACCGAAGGGGAAACATCCACCAAAGTAAATCATCCATCTCCTAATCCTCCAAGATACTCCATAGAAAATCTAGCCAATGATGTTTTTTATCTCAAAGGGGACACCTATCACCTTAAGAGACAATTAGACTACAACCACCATGACATGAATTATCTTAATCAAAGAATGCAAGCTTCGTCTCCCAATGTTCCCGACACATACCCATATACACTCTATCTCGGGAGCCTCTATCCTTTTAACCCATACCCAAGTTACACCACCACCTTGACATGATCTTTCCCATACCCAATATTCACACATGCAACTCCAGGACATAGCTTCCCACTTCAAATTTGATTGTGCATCTACATTTCTAGAGGCATATGCTCTTACCAAGATAGGTGCACTTGATTGGCAAACACTTGTCAAGTACTATGATAATGCACCATTTCTTGGGAAAGATCATGAGATTTATGTAATCTTGAAATCTTTCAAGTGACGATGTCCTATGTAGTTAGTAGTAAAGCTTATGTAATCATTCTAGTGAAGCTCATGTTGTTATCCTATGTTGTTGTCAATGAAATTTAGCTTGTTTGTGTTCACTTGATCATGATAATAAAATCTATCTTGTGGCTTTCATTGGACATTTTTTATCACTTTGTTTTTCTCTCAGCAAACTTGTGTATAATATTGAGGAAGTGTGTCCCATTCAGGGGGAGTAAGATGATTATATGGCTATCTTTTATAAATGACAAACGGGGAGAAGTACTATAAAACAAAATAAAAAGAGTTTCAAGATCTCGTCTTGACATTAATTGATGCTACATTTCCTTAAGAGATGGATACTATGTTCCATATCTCTTTATGAACAATTAGAACACACTTTATGAAAACAAGAGAGTGTTTTCATCTCAGATAAACACAAAAAGGGGGAGATTGTTTGCTAAATTGAACATTAATATACCCTTTGTTTTGATGATGACAAACATTTCACACTTGTGGATCTAACATGTTATTTGAGTACTTTAGGATTCAAAGGACTAAGGAAATTATACTAAGTGGAAATATGAAGATCAATGCAAATTGAAGATCAAATGCGTTTAATCGTATATATGTCCATGACTGTACTCAAATGTAAACACTTGTACAAAAATATAATGTACAAGTACATAGACATCATGTAAATCAAGATTAGATCTTCCCTATCCCTTATAACCCTTAGATAGGTTTCCCATCAAAGTTAGAGTCAACATCACCAATTGAAACTCACACTTAGTAGGAGATTCAAAAATCTGAAACATGGACATCCTCGATCAAAAAACTTGTCATCTGAGACACACTCTGTCAAAGTTTTGTTGATCGAGAACAACCTCAGTCGAACTTATGATCATTTTTCAATAACTTACACATTTTTTCTCTAAAATGTTCTTCAATAAAAAATATTAACCACCAAGAAAACCTCAGTTCAAAGCTTGCAACCGTTAGACCAAGTGGTTAGTAGTTGGGAGTTAAAAATACACATTGCAACACTTTTTCCTTAAACCCAGGCTTGGTCGAAGAAAAGCTCAACTAAGACACAGTTCGGTCGACAAACTTGTCAACTGAGTAGGGTTTTGGATTGTTTTTTTAAGCACGAAAAAATTAGCCATTTCTAGCCTACTAATGTACATCTAATGGCAGGGATGGGAAAACCTAGGGGATGTGGGGGAAAGGGCAGCGGCGGCGCAGGAATGCAAGGGAGACTGATGTTGAGGAGGATCTAGGAAAACATGTAAAACAGACAGATATGATTGATGAGAATCACAATCATGAGAAATATAATGGTGGCACGCAAACTAGATCACCTTCCTAGACGACGGCTATGTGCATCCCAGAAATCAGGTTGGAATTCCATGTCACAGGCATGCATGGAAGATAGGATGGGGATTCAATCTGAGAAGGAGAACTTGGGCAAAAGGGGGCGGAATACATGCGTGTTGATCAAGATGGCCAAACGAGGTCTCCAAACTGGCCATCCTTTCATGATGTTGTTTTTGAAAACAACTCCAACAATAGTGCGGAAAACTTTCTGGAGAAGCTCTTTGAGGAGAAACTGTCAGAGGAAGATGTTATGCTGAGGCAGTTAGAGGGAACCCCATCTATATCTATTAATCCAAAAGTGTTAGAAGCCCTAGAAAAGCCATGGAAATATGTCATGGTGGTTAGACTCCTTGGTGCAGAGATCAGATACATGACTCTACGTGATAAACTGAAGCTCCTGTGGAGAATTGTTGGTCAGTTCAACATGTACGAATTGGATCTTGGTCACTTTGTGGTCCTACTCTCATGCCAATAAGGATTATGATAATGCCCTGACCAGAGGACCATGGAAGATCTTTGGTCTAAATCTGTCAGTTTGGGACCAGTACCCAACCTTTAAACATAGCAAGAAAACTCTAGAGTTGATTGTTACGTGGGTCTGTATCCTCAAACTGCTGCTACACATGTATGTACCAACTCTATTTGAGTACACTGGGCTAGTGTTGGGAAGATTAATCAAGGTAGATATGCATACTTCCAACCGATATCATAGTAAATTCGCAAGACTTGCAGTAGAAGTAGACACAACAAAGCCCTTCGTACCCACCATCCTCATCAATGAGGTTGAATACAAGATCATCTATGAATGCTTTCCCTGTGCATGCGCCTTATGTGGAAAAGAAGGGCACATATCTAAGGACTTCAGGGACAATTTTGAGACTAAAGTAGGCACTGGTGAAGTCAGGGAGGAACACACAACAGAACATCTGCATGACCCAGACTAAGCCTCGATAGACTGGCAGACCCAGAAGAGAAGACATAATAGAAGAGCATAAAGAGATCAAAGAGGGAACACAGATGGATTTGAGGCATCCAATAGATTTGTGATGCTTAGTGAAGATGATGTACAGGAATCCCCTAACCACACAAACTCAACATCTATGAATACAGGAGGAAATCAACAAGGCATGCATAGATCCGGTAAATTCTGGAAGAAGAAATAGGTTGTGAAGGAAGGTGAGAACATGAGGGAAGATCTAGGCAATATTGCTAACAAGATAGTAGAGAAACAAGTGAGAGAAGGTCAAACGAAGGACAAAGATGAAGCGGTCAACCCTGAGATAGATGAAGTAGTGGATGTCTTTGATATTGATATCGACACTCCCGGTCCATCACCTGTTACAGGTGAAAACCTTGTTAAGGATGTTGAAGTGATACTACCAAAATATATAGCTGAAATAAATGAAGCCATAGCCACACTGATCATCGTTGATGCCCAGAGAACCAAAGGCAACTCAACCAAGATGAAAAGAAAAGGCAAGACTCAGACTACTACGCACACTGATATGCCACGCAGAAGCCCAAGTATGGCACAAAATATTGGAGAGAGTTATCCACGACCAGTGCAAGAACCTTTAGAGGCCAGTAGTGAAATTTTGGACCAAGGGGTCGAGGATAAGAAGAACGAGTGACCCCCAATATCAGTCTAATATATGTTCTATCTTTATCCAATCGTCTGTCTATTTATTTGTTCAACTATGTAGGATATTATATGCTGGAACATCAGAGGTATAGCGAGAGTTGATGCTAGAAGAGTCTTGAAAGAACACCTTAGTGTATACAAACCAAAGGTCCTAGGTATTTTGGAACCATGGATCAGTGGGAATAAAGCTACCATAATAGTTAAAAGTCTTGGCTTCCAAAATTCATTCCGTGTTGAAGCGCAAGGATTCTCGGGCGGGATATGGGTGTGCTAGAATGAAGCTGACTATAAGGTGGACATTGTTAATTATCACAAACAATTTATAACTTGCTGCATTAATAGCATCACGTTGGTCATGTTTACATATGCCAACCCTCATGTTAATGTTAGAGGTTTGCTCTGGAAGCATATGATCAGGATGGGCATGTCCTATAACAAGCCATGGGTTGCTATTGGGGACTTCAACACTACTTTAAGGCCTGATGAAAAATACAGTTCCAATCTCTACAACTATGCTGAAGCTAAAATGTTCCAAGATACGTTGATGGATGTTGGACTATCTAATCTAGGATTTTCTGGACCAAAGTACACATTTAAGTGAGGGAAGCTACAACAGAGGTTGGATAGAGTAGTGGCCAATGACTTGTTTATACAATCTCATTCAAGCTTCATGGTTGTACACCTGCCACGCACTCCTTTTGACCACTGCCCAATTTTGATTAAGTCTGCGGCACCTAAGAAAATACAACACTGTTTTACTTCTAAGGTTGCTTGGGCATACAACCCAGCGTTCAAGGATCTTTTGTATTCTATCTGGAAGAAAAATGCTAGCTTTAATGAGGCCCTTAGGCTCGCAAAAGACCCTATTATGATGTGGGATAGAGGCAATAGAACCGATATTAAGAAAAGGAAAGCACGCCTACTACGCAATATCAACTCTCTTGAAAAGGAACTAGCTGAGAATTACAATTCCATATCGGATGAGATCTATATTAACATGCAGGTTGAACTCAATTCCATTCTCAAGATGGAGGAGGAAGAATTACAACAAAAAAGCCACGTGAACTAGATCAGAAATGGGGATGTCAATACAAAATACTTTAATGCATACATCAAGTAGAGACGATGGTTCAACACCATTACTAAACTCTGGAATGAGGAGGGTAGTTGGGTGAGTGATGATAAGAGCATGCAGTCCATGGTGTGGAATGTTTTCAAGGCTCAACTCACTAAATCAACAAAAGCATATGTGACTACAAGGGAGGATATACCAGGGCAGTTTCTAAAGCTAAGGCCGAACGAGAAGCACCATATCGCTTCTTTACCAAACGAACTAGAAGTTCAAACTATTTTAAAAGGCATGAATCCGTATAAGGTGGCTAGCCCAGATGGCATCAAGGGCCCTTTATTCTAAGGAACTGGGAGATGATAAAAGACTCAATTATGATCACAATGAGGAACGCTCTCGCTAGGCATGGCTTAAGCAATGAATTGTGCAACTCAACTATTATTCTCATCCCTAAGGTCCCTGCACCGGAATCATGTGACCAATTGTGGCCCATATCCCTCAATAACATCTGCCTAAAACTTACATCTAAGATTGTTGTTGAGAGATTGAAACCCCACATGCCAGAATGGATTGCACATTCTAAAAGAAGTTTCATTCCAGATAGGAGGATTACTGACAAGATTGCACTCACTCAGGAAGTCATACACATGATGAAGAGGAAAAAGGGGGTGAAGTACATGGCCATCAAGGTTGATTTAACTAAGGCGTATGACAGATGGTCTTGGAGATTTATACGAGATACCATCGAGCGGCTAGAACTTCCCATCCAATATCATTGCTTATATCATGAACTCCATTACATTTGGGAAATGTTCAATAGTATGGAACAGTAGCAGCACGGACCCTTTCAAGGCTAGTAGAGGCCTTAGACAGGGTGACCCGTTGTCCCCTTATCTCTTTGTACTCTGTATAGAGAGGTTGAGCCAAATGATTGAGGACCTAGTCTGACATGGAACCTGGAATCTAGTTGTTCTTGGCAGGAGTGGAACCAAACTGTCCCACCTTTGCTTCACAGACAATCTAATCCTTTTCAGCAAAGCTTCCACAACCCAAATGAAGTTTATCAAAGACTGCTTCAGTAAATTTGGTGCAGTGTCTGGCCAATCCATATCCATTAAAAAGACACAGATTTTCTTCGTTGCAAGTGTACCCAAATGCATCCGAAGGAGAATAAGTAGAGTAAGTTGCTTCAAGGAGACGGAGGACCTAGGAAAATACCTAGGAGTGCCCATCATTCATTTGAGAGTAGTAAAACAAACTTATGCAGAAGTTTTGGAGAAGGTGAAGTCTAAAATTAACAGTTGGGTTGCCAAAATCTTGTCCCTCATAGGAAGGTGTTGCTTAGTACATTCTACACTTGCCACCATCCCAACTTACACCATTCAAACAACCCGCCTTCCTCATACTTTATGTGACCTAATTGATAGAAATGTATGAAGATATCTGTGGGGAGGAAATCACAAAGCCCATACCATGTCACTGGTTGCATGGGACAAGGTCACTAGTAAGATGGATGATGGAGGACTAGGGATCTTCACAATGAGAGAATGGAATTCATCTCTTCCCTTAAAGAATACATGGTAAATCAAAGATAAAAGGGATACTTTATGGTATAAATTTATGGCACCTAAATATGCTAACTATACTGCGGGGAAGAACACAAATATCTTGAGATTGGTGAAGGAGGCACTTTCAGGGAAGAGCCTCATAGAAGAACACTCATATAAACATTTGTTAAATGGGAGCACAACAAGTTTTTGGTTTGATAAATGGTGCGACAAGGAGACCATTCTTGCCAATACTGCATTACGGGACATTCATGCTGAACTATCAGATCTACATGTTGCCAGCGTCATCACCGATGAAACAAACTGGGACATGGAGTTCCAGAAAGAGTGGCTTCCAAGTGCACAGGCCAATTAGATAAAGAGAATAGGCTTGCTGATTGAGCATTCCTGTAGTGACGTGGTGGTCTGGTCCAATTCAACTAATGGGGGTTTCTCGACCAAATCTGCTTATCACCTATTCAGAGGACAGAGAGATCAAAAAGTGGAAGGTGAGTGGAAAAAGATCTGGAAGGCCCAAGTTGTAGCCAAGGTAAAATTCTTCATGTGGACTTTATCGCATGATGCCATCTTAACCAACCAAAGGTGTGTCATAAGACATATAGCTACCAATCCTGTATGTGAGCGGTGCCGAGAGGAGAATGAAACTAGTCTACTTGTGATACGGGACTACAAACTTGTTAGAGATACCTGGCATAGACTGTTTTAGAATAGACAACCATAAGATTTCTTCAACAAAGATCTGGGGGACTGGCTGAGATGGGGCTTGAGAGCAGACGTAAACTAGCAGAGCACATTTATGATAGTGTGTCGATACATATGGTAGTGTAGAAACTCTCATGTCTTTGAACATATCTTCAAACCAGTAGCACATCTCATCACCTACATCAGAAAAGAGGTCAAAAGCTCATTGGAAGCATGGCAAGCGATGAGTGGGGGAAGCACTCAGAATATACAACCAACCTGGGAGGAGCAATGGCATAAACCAACCGAGGACACTCTAAAGATGAATGTAGATGTGCCCTTAGTAAGGCATAAAAGTGCAGCTACAATGATTATTAGAAACAACCATGGTGATTGGGTTGAAGGTAATGGGTGGTTCTCTAAAGTTGATTCTGCACTTCACGCAGAATTAGGGGCCATTAACCTTGTGTTGCAAAGAGCTCTTGAGTTGAATCTAAATCATTTAGGAGTTGAAATAGATTGTAAACAAGCAATCTTGATGGTATAGGAGAATCTGTTGGCAAATCCCAAATACGTATGCTTGCTCATCTCCATTCAACACAAGCTTAGAGGAAAAGAAAGCTGGCATCTGCATTTCTCTCAAAGATCTTACAACAAAGCCACAAATGGGTTTGTCAAATTCCACTTCAGAAACCATTCGGGTTATTTTTGATACATTAGACCACCTGAAGAAATCTGTGAATGAGTCCAAAAGGATAACTGTAATGGTAGTAGTACTACCACATTTACTTCAGTTAATAATTCTTGTAGTTCATGTTGTCTTATTTCTCCTACATGAGGAGAGCGGGATGAATAGATGATCTCCTGACTTGCCCAAAAACAAAATGTACACCTAATGGCTAGTTAAGCACTAAGAACACTCTAGAGACTCCCTAGAACGTCCCTAAGTACTTGCAAACCTTTCCTACAAATAAGAGAGGCCTTAGGGCACCTAAAGCACCCAAGATACACTTAAGAGTACATTCTTGTGAGCAACAAAGCTAAGCAACACTTGTCGTCTTGTTCTACAAGCTCCAAATTCATGTCCTATAGTCATAGCCTCTTAGACACCTCATAGAAACGTCCATACTAAGTGGTGTGAGAGGTCTAACGCTTGATATAGGATCAAAGTGCTACACTCAATTGTTGTGCTTCCTTCTTCCAATCCCCTTTCACAGGTTAAAGCTACTTGTCCTCCTTGGCTACTTGAAGATTGTGGAGGCTTCTTGAGGGAGCTTGGTTGAAGCTACTTCTTAGTGGAGAAGGCTTCTCTAAGAGGTGCTTGAGATTACTTCAAGGAAGGCTTCTTCAAGGGAGGTCAGAGCTACTTCTAAAGGAAGGCTATCTCAATGTGGTGGAACTACTTCCATGAGGAGAAGGATGCTCCAAGGGCTTCGAGTTACTTTAAAGAAGGCTACTTCAAGGAGGTAGAGGCTACTTCTAGAAGAAGGATACTTCAAGGAAGGTTATTATATTTTATTGTAACATCCTTGACAGGTAAATAAAATTAATTACTTTCAAAATCCCAATTGGAGACAATTGGGTAGTGGACTAACAACCTTTGAATTCAAAGGTTGGAACATTCTAAACACAAGTGTCTTCCTTGGTTGAGTGTTTTCATTATCTTTTAATTATCAAAAAGCTCTATTCACCCCTCCTCTAGATCTTCAAATTTATGCATCTTTGGATTTAGAATTGAAAGCTCTACAGCATGATGTATACTAAGGAGCCACAAGATCATAGTGATGAGGTTCAATTTACATTGCAAGATGGTGGCATGTTAAGGAATGATACTTGGTTCAAAAGTGCAAATTAAACTCACACATTGTGAAATTGATAATTGAAGTGGAGAAATTGGGATATTACAACCCTCCAATCATGAAATTAACATCAAATTGAGAAATAGACCACTTGAAGAGAGAGAAATAGAACGAGACATGAGAGAGAAAGTCAGGCTATCACAAATTCTCATAAAGATTTTCACCTTCTTCATCTTTATAAATTTTGATGGTGTTGGACATTGGAGTATCCATTGGCTTTGTGTTCTCTATCCTAGAGTGCTTCAAGAGTGCACTTGGGTATTTTCCTTGGTTGATGAAGTTTGCATCCTTTGTTTTGTTGATTTGAAAGCCAAGGAAGTATGTGAACTCCCCCATCATGCTCATTTCAAATTCACTCTACATAAGAGAACTATACTCCTTGCAAAGATCAATATTAGTTCCACCAAAAATGATATCATCAACATATATTTGAATAATCAAGAAATTATTAGAAGTGTGTTACATAAAAAGTGTAGGTCATTTTTTTACATGATACAATTATCAATTAAAAAGTTTCTTAATTTCTCATATTAAGCTCTAGACGTTTTTTTGAGACCATAAAGAACCTTTTATGATAAATAAACATGGTTAGTAAGATTCTCATGTTCAAAGCTAAGAAGTTGAGCCACATCAACTTCCTCCTCTATTTCTCTATTAAAAAATGCACTTTTAGCATCCATTTTATGTAGCAATAAATTTTGTGAATAGAAAGAGTAAGTGGCATTCTAATAGATTCAAGTCTAGTGATAAGAGAATATGTTTCATCAAATTCAATACCTTCCTATAGATTGTAACCTTATGCAACTAACCTTTCTTTGTTTCTTACCACCTTACCACTTTCGTCAAGTTCTTTCTTCTAGACCCATTTTGTGCCAATGATCTTTTGATCACAAAGACTTGGCACTAGAGTCCACACCTATTTTCAAACTATTCTAGTTCCCCTTTCATGACTAGGATCCACTCATCATATTTAAGAGCTTCTTTGACATGCTTTGGCTCAAGCTGTTAGAGAAGGTGTTGTTGGCTTGTTCTCTATTGAAATCAACTCGCATCTTCACTCTTTCAAATGTATTTCCTATGATGAGCTCTTTTGTATGATCTATAGCAAAATAAGGAGTAGAATCCTTATTTTCATCTTCTTTGTGTTCTTCTTCTTTAGCCACCTCTTTTCCTTTGTTGTTGATGTTGAGATCTTTTAATATACAGACTACTTCAACTACAAAATCATCTTGCACAACATTCTTGCAAATAAATGGATTAGTAAACTTAACATTGATATATTCTTCGACTTTAGATATTTAAATGTTAAATACTCTATATGATCTTTTTATAGTGCTATAGCCAACAAAGAAAACCTTGTGAGATTTTGCATCAAACTAATCAATTGAATATTTGGTGTTGAAAATAAAGAATGGACAAACAAAGGTATTAATGAAGTCTATTGTAGGCTTTCTACCATGCCATAACTCATAGGGGGTTTTCTTAAGCGAAGGATGAGTGAAAACCCAAATTTCCACTAAACATGCAGTGCTAATGGCTTCATCCCATAACTTCTTAGGAGTTGCATACTGAAAAAGCATTCTTCTTGCCATTTCTTATAACGAACTATTCTTCCTCTCAACTACCCTATATTTTTGAGGTGTAATGGGGAAAGAGAAGTTGTGTGTGTACCTGGATTTCTCAAAAAAACTTTCAAACAAGTCATTTTCAAACTGTCCCCCATGGTCACTATGGATATACATTGGTTAAGAAAGAAGTTGAACTTTCAATTCATTTGCAAAAAGCCAAAAAGACATCACGTGAAGTGTTTGTGTTCAATCAGAATGTCCAAGTAAAACTGACAAAATCATTGACAATCATAAGACAATATTTACTACCATGAAGTGTTTGTGTTCTCATTGGTCCAAATAGATCAATGTGAAGAAGATCAAGAACCCTCTTGGTGCTAAGGACTCCTTTGGATTTAAAGGAAGATTTGTTTTTTTTTCTTTGTGTACAAGGTTTCCATTCCTCATCCTTCTAAAAATCCAATTTTTGAAGTCCTTTGACCAAGTCCTTTTTGCTCAACTTCTTCAATTGATGCAAACTTACATGACCAAACCTATAATACCACAAAGATACATTATTCTGATCAACTACTATGCATTTACTAAGAATAGGCTTAAGATAGCAAAAAACAATAATATAATGATTTCCACTTCCGGTTCACTTAAATATAACATTTTCGGATATAGAAAATGGAAGCAAGCATTCATGAGAAGTAAAGAGAACAAGATATACATTATGACAAGTTCACTAACACTAATAAAGTATGATGTAGTCCATTCATAAGAAGATCACTCTTTATGCATAGAGAATCACCTACATCACCCTCACCTATTACCTTACCATTCTTGTTGTCCCCAAAAGTCACAGAACCTCCTTTATTTTTTGTGGGAGTATTGAAGTTGTTTTGATCACCGGTTAAATTCTTGGAGCATCCAATATCAATAATCCATTATCCTTTATCCTACATAGAAAGGAGACGTCGGTCCCCAGTTTAAACTTTGGGATTCGGAGTTAGCTTGGGGACCCATTTCATGTTTGGGTTGGTACCCCTTTTATTGTAAGGACAATAAGTAGAGTAATGATCATCGTACTTACAATGAGAGAAAACCATTAAAGTCTTAGATTCAAAAGTCTCTCCATGGTAAATTTAATGTCCCTTTTTATTTTTCTCACCTTTCTCCTTGTTCTTAGGCGCTCCCTCATATCCCAAACCACTACTACCCACTTGATTGAGAGAGTGTTATATGACTTCATGTAAAGACTTTTTCCCTTTGAGGATCATTGCAAGGTAGCTCTAAGAATATGATTATCATCACTAAGAGTTATGCTAGTAGAAGAAAGGCTAGGAAGATCATCTTGATCATGCAAAAGATTGGCCTCCAAATAGAGGGCTTAAGTCAATTAAAAATATTTTTGAAGAGAAACTTGCTACTTCTTTACTAGGAAAGATAGGTATAGATTCAAGATCTTTAACTTTAGAGAGACTCATAATATCATAATTTCTTAGCATGACAAGTTCATTAGCATAGGTTCATTTTTCATCTTAAGATAATTCATTTTCTTTAGATAAACACCATTTTCAATTTCAACAACATTATATTGGAGTTAAAGATCAAGATATTGTTCTTGCAAGGAATCTATGTTGTCAATATGAGTTTTCTCATTTTGTTCAAGAACTTCAATTCTAGCGTATAGATCATATATGATTTTCCCTATCTTCATTTTATATTTGCACTTGGAATGAGAAGAATGGGAAGCAAGAATCATTAATAAGATCATCTTTGGAAATTTCATTTAAGCTTACCTTGATTACCTCAGTCACCTTGTAGGCCTCTTCAATTGTGGATGCCATGAGGAAAATGTGTAACTCTCATTCATTTGAGCTAGAATCACTAGAGGAAGACTCCTCGTAGTGGTGCAACATCTTTGCCCCTTCTTTCTTTCTTCTCCCTCCTCTTGAATTTGCTTTCTTTGTTGTAGGCCTCCTTGCTATGGCTTCTTTTTTGGAGTGACTTCTTGCATCTTCGACACTCATTCTTATAATTCCCTTTTGAATACATTCATAACACCTAGGAGTAGAGGACGAGGAGGGTTTACCCTTGAACTACTTCTCCTTTGAATAATGAGCTTCAAGGTCACTAGGGGAGTCATCTTAACTTGAGGATGGAAAATCTTGGAATGTAATTTAATATTGTTGCATCATGGATTTGAAGCTTGGTATGAAATTTGTTGTTTTTGCACTATGAATTCAACTTGACCCTTGAAGGCTACATCCTTCACCTTCTAGGATTCTTTCTCTTTTAGCTTATCTTTTTCATCTTGCTTGTCAAGTCTTACTTCAAAGGCTTGTAGATTCCCTATGAGCTCTTGAATGTATATATCACCAAGAGACTTCATTTATTCAATTTTGGTAACCTTGGTTGCCCACCTCTTGGGGAGAGTTCTAAGGATCTTTGAGTTGATCTTTCCTCGGTCCATGGGTTGACCCAAAGTAAAAAGTCTATTGACAATAGTGTTGAGCCATGCATACATTTTAGAAACACATTCCTTATTTCCCATCTTGAAGTTTTTAGGAAGACCATTGAGCTTTTACACCTTGGGTTCCTTTACTTGATTGGTGCCATCATAGATAATGCATAGCTTGTCCCAAATATCATAGAATGTGTCCCAAGTGGAAATATGGTTGGGTGGTAGTGGATGCAGAGTAGATGATGTTGATTGCTTTAGCATTTAATTGTGATTTCTTCAGGGAACCTTCATTGCATGTCTCCATATCTCATTTCAGTTCTTTGTATGGAGAAAAAACCACCCTCTACATGTTGTAGATTATCCCTTAAATGTAGAATCTTCCAATAGAGGAGGTTTGTCCCATCAAATATGGGAAGATGCATACAGAATCCACCATCTAAATTGAGATCCACTAACACATTCTCACCCATCTTCTCATCTCACAGGAAGCACTGGGTTGGACAAGAATGTTGGGTTTTAGGGGAGGCAGAGAAGGCAGCGGAAACAAAAAAATTTCTCCCCCAAACCCGGAACAAGGAAACGCATCAACGTCTATACAATAGGAAAGGGATGGTTTGTGGAATCATACCTTATCCCGAGGCTTGCTCGGTGACAATACCTCGCGCCTTGCATGGTCTTCACCTCCGGTCTTGGAAAGTGTCTATGCAGCTCCTGGTCGCTCCGGGACTGACGACTCCTGGTCTCATCAGGACTGTCGGAATTGACAGCTGTCCTCTGAGCGACAGAAATCTCCCACCTCTGAAGTAGTCCACACGGACAACCTGGAACTCCAATCTCCTTGTCCCATAAGGAATTGGAAGGAGTCGCACCCTCCTATCAGTGTACTAGTCGCTAACACACTCTCCTACCACCAGTCGCAACTACAATTGTCTTTCCCTTGTTGTGCCTCCCTTATCGGGTAGTACTTGCTCTGGCTCTCTCTCAGTTACCAAAACCAGAGAGAACGACAACTTTGCAGAGCAACTGGTTGCACTAGGTTGTACTTTGAGAAGCCCCCAATACCCCTTATATATAGGAGGGTCATGGGATAGGGTTCTCTATCCCGGACAATGCGGGACTAAAAGCAGGAGTAGAAGGGTTCGAGATTTTACACAAAACAACCAACTCGCAACCTGAACCGATCACTTCATTTCTGAAACAGTCGGTTGGGGACCTGAGCCGGTCGTTTGACACCTCAACCGATCGGTTGGGACACCTCAACCGGTCGGTTCACTTCTGAACCGGTCAGTTCGTGGTCTTGGTCAGTTCCCAATTGACTTTCCATCTTTTATTTCTAATTGGTATCAAATACCAATCCTTGTTCCAATCAAATTGGGAAAGTGAAACGAAAGGAAAATTCTCACCAATCCTACTTTCCCAACTTGCTCGGTTGCATAAGTTAAACCGATCGTTTCAACACTTGAAGCAATCGTTTCATTCTGACCATGAGCCGATCGACTCACTACCTGAGTCGACCGGTTCACCAAGCTCATCCGATCGGTTCATCACATGAGCCGATCGGTTGGGATTGCATATTGTGCAGAATCAGTCAATTTCAGTTTCAATCAATTTGATACTCCAATCAATGCGTCCAACACCTTGAACATTATGATATTGAGCTATCAATTAATTGAGTGTTTAATTGAACTACTAAACTCCTTTAGTAATCAATCTAAATATTGTTTGTGGACAAAACTCCTCTTCCAGGTTAAATCCTATGTGTGTGACCCTACAGGTCCTTTTTCACATTGGCAGTGAAAGTCCATAACACTTATGACTTCACAAGCAAAGAGCGGTGCCTAGTCACACATCAGTGCTACCCAAGTGAAAAAGAAAGTTGGAGAACAACTTTCAATCCTACAATCCGTGAATGGTGTTACAGTGAATGTATAATTCCTTTGTCACTGATATCCCGAATGAACTTGAGGCATGGAACAGTCACCCTGTCAACGTTCATTCACTTTCTTGATCTCAGAGTAGATTGGAAGAGATATGTATGACATCAATATCACATATTGATTCACACATGCGTGCGCACGCCTATTTCAATCCTACTCATCAAGTGGCCTTGGATATCAAACTCCCTCAGGAGGGACAAATCCCATATCTATCAGTTACCCCTCAAAAGCCTCATGTGTCAAAGCCACCCAATCATCACCTTTATAACAACCCATGTTTCAGGACTGCGTTTGATGATGTCAAAGTGTGCCCAACGACATGTGTTGAGTGTAGTGATTTCAGGTCAAAGAATCACACTCACCACCATCACTTTGAGTATTGAATGTGACTACCATGTCATGGTTCCATGTGTCAAACTCACGGTGGGTCTGTTCAGTACACTTGTTCTCTAACAAGTACCTATGTGTTTGGTTTGATATCTCTATATCATGACTAATGAGATTCTGTCATCAACCAACACCACAATCTAGTATTGTGTGTCATTATTGTCTATCTACCTTCCACAATGACATCCAAATAGGGACACAACAAGAATGTACAAACTCTTAGCATCTGTATGATCTCATCGTTCAGGTCCTTAACCTGAAAGCATACATCATTGAGTATTGTCATTCTCTAGACATTCAATCTGTTCTATCACTATCTCATATTACTGAACCAGAAAGAATTGGAAGCTTGCCTTTGATGTTTATCAAATCAATCTTAATGTATCCCACCAATCATCCCATGATTGGCTCTCAGGGCATACATACCAACAGACTCCCACTTGCACTGCGAGCCAATCACCCTTGAATCATATTCATAGTGATCTTCAAACATGTCCCACATGATACTGTGCTCTAGTGCGAACATAGTGAGTGATGGCAACACCTTGCCAAAGTCAGTATAAATTGCATGTCTCTCATCTCTTCATTGTACGTCACACGTATGAGATGGAGTTGCTGTAATATGCGATCTAGTATTCCTTTGCTAACCTTTAGCCACATTGCATGATCAAGGATTCCATACTTGTCATCAATGAGTGGAATATCTATAAGTTCATCTCATGAACTTCCAGATCCATATAGTATCCACTACTATTCTCTAACACACGGATACTCGGCATTTCCTTTTAAACGGCTTTATTGGAATGTTTCCAATTATCAACAAACTTTCACTTTATATATCCCATATATATTTTGCAATTAATTTTCTGTCCTTTTGGAAGTTCGCATCAATGTAACTCTTTACATTGAACTCTTCCCTATCTCCATAGAAATAGTACTTCCCAAGTACTTATCAGGTTATCATGGTATTCCAGTAACCCTTACTGGAAGTAGACAGACATCCACTCTTCATGTCCCACATACGAGTTATCAGGATGAGCACATCAGATTGCCATGTCCTACATACAAGATGATGAATGCATTTTGTTCTTTCCATGTCGATACATGCAAGATAATGGGATGATTACATACATGATAGATCCATATCTATTCTTAGTGTTCTCATTCTTCATAAGAATTGGACACTTGGCCTAGGGATACTAACTCCATGTAACATGGACAAGTTTTCTCCCACTTAATCTGTGCATATTGAACCCTTCAGTACAGATTGCCAATGTATGCTTTCTCTTTTCAGGTCAAGAGGTTTTCGAGAACTATCTCTATAGATCTCTATTCCTATCACATAGGAAACATCTCTATATTCCTTAAAGATAATTTCCACTTTTGGATTTCCATTTTAGAACATTTCCATTTCACATCAACATGTGGAATGTGAACACACTCCCACTAAATCACAGATTCCTTCTTTATCTTTGACATATCAGTCAAACCCTTTGACTATATCATCAAAGTAAAGATCCAATTTTGAGTTTCTTGTACTCAATCAATCACATTGATCAGTCCATTGCAACTTATAGACTTCATTTGCATTAGTGGGTTCGTAAACCTTATAGGTTGTGTCACATACACATCCTTGTTTTATTCCTCATAGGAATGCAGTTTTAGTATCCATATGCCAAATGTCTTAGTCATTAAGTTGCAATCAACAAGCATCATCCTTCTCAAATGTTATCCATGTGTCTTAACACTTAAGACTTATTCGCACTTATGGATTTCATCCCAATGAGTGATACCATCAAGGTCATACCCTATGGTTTACATGGAAGTCATTTAGGATGTAATGGTCATCTACCATAACTCAAAATTTGGTTCCTCTCATTCATCTAGATAGTTGACTCATCACATGACCAACTCATCATACAGATGATCGAGATGTATCTGTCAAGGATATAAGAACTCTCAACTCCTTGTGATTCTTAATGTCCTTTATTAGTGTGGGGTGTTCTTTTATTAAGAAGAATTCAGTTATTTGATAATCATTCTCTAACTCCTTAGAGTATGATTCCTTCTTGATTTAGACATCACTATGCCTTAATCATGAGATCACTATGATACACTATCATAATCACTTATAAGGATCTCAAACATTTTGGTCTAAGTATTTCATTCATTGATCTCATCAAGAATTAACACTTTACCAAATTCATACTTCATCGATGATATTCTTGAACACTTCAAGATATTCATATTGGTATTTCTCTAAACACCTTTTGAAGTATTAGCATTTACTCCAATAGGTATGTAAATACATCACATGTATTATACCTAATTGGATAATCATTCTCCCACTACCATTAGTGAATATTGATTAATCATGTATAAGAGATTCATGTCTCTTACTGGTTCTCTAACCAAAAGAGTCTAGATTTATCCATCACATGGAAACCAGAAATGAATTTCTTATGATTTATGCTAATTTGATTGTTTGAGTTATCTATAACTTTTAGGTATCATTTTATCTTATGCATATCAAATACCACAAGATAAACAAGGCATTGCCACAAAGATCATATCTTTGAGATTGAAACATCAACTTTATTGATTGCCATCATTGTCATACAATATGCAAAATAAAGTATTTCTATCTATTGGCAAATGTGAAATAGAAGTTCCCAACTCTATTTCGTGCCCTTTAGGGTGAAATAAACTGAAAGGAACTCCTATCTATGGCAGCAACACTTGCTCCAATGTTGGGTACTCCTTTGTTGGTCCTTTCACAAAGGCCATCACTTCTTTGTGGATATTACATATCATATATGACATATCCATATCTTGGTATCATATACCTCAGATAAAGAAGTGGTTCATTTCCTGATACCTTAGGTGGAGATTTCCATCCCCTCCTTCATATTCTTTTGTTCTTCCAGATATAGAGGGAAATCCCTCATGCACCCTTTGCCCATGTGCCTTGAGGCTGAAGACAGCTTGGATTGCTGGATAGCATCAGAACACTTCTTTGCTTTGCCCTTATCCTTGCCCTTAAGAATTACCTTTTTCTTTGATCACATCAAAGATTATGGTTTGTCTTTCTTCATCTTTTCCTCTACTATCCTCAACATGTCCAACAACTCTGTCAACGCTTGTCAAAGTTGTTCATGTTGTAGCTTATCATGAATTGTATGATCCTTGCAACATTTGCAGTATCATACCAATAGCCAACTCTTCGCTCAGAGGGAATCCTTCTAAGTCAGGTTTTCCACATACCCAATCACATTGAGTGTGTGAATACCTTACTGGATCTCCTTCTGTCATGACATACTAGGACAGTGTCCTTGAGACATCATATGTCTCATGTTGTCTCTGCAACTCTTAGTTCAGAGAACACAACATCAAGCACTCCTTATCAATGTCATCCTCGGTATGCTTCCATAAGCATACTTTTAGCCATTGATGTGGTGGGATTGAGTTCATCTGGTTCTGGTATAACTAGGACTTAGAGCTTTCACTCTACGATTGAGAACACTTCTCAGTGTCCTAACTAGTCGTGGAATTATTCCCATTTAATTTGTTGGTCTCAAAGACCGATCGCTAATAAAGTGATTTTTTGATTAACCATTTATTTTAACAAATGGAAATATATGCAATTTTAGTCCAAAACTCCTTTTTGACTTGTTTGATTGATTTGAAAAGTTGACGATAAAATTAGGCCTTTAATTAATTATCGCTCCCACTATTTTAGTTCAAATTGATAGCCCTCACCATCAATTCGGAAGATTGCAGCATACAACCTTCTAGTAGGCAAGATCCTGAAATCCTCTAAGTCATGGACCAGCTTGGGCTATCACCCACAACTTAGATCTCTTAGGTAGGCAACTCTTGCCAATTGCATCATATGCAACTCTTGATAAGATGTCATATGCAACTCTTTGCCATGACCATCTCCATGCCTCAAGGTGCTAGATCCTATCTAGGTCACCTTGTTAAGTCCGACCAGAAGCCAACATGATGAATATGCACCCTGCTTGGGCAGACCCACATATCCATCCTTCACACTTCCACGAGATAGACGGTGCACCATGCTTGGGCGTGCCCACACTTGGTCGATCAAGCTTTTCACGTCTGTCGCATTTGGAAGGCATATAAAACTTAATATTTAATGAGGGATTTGGTTTTTATATACATATACATATCCAATCACCACAATATATAGTATGTATCATATTCATGCTATATCCCACAGAAAACATGTGAAACGATAAAAGCAAAGATTATGGCCATCCTAATGTGATTCCTCGAGCCAAGAGGAATCACTGTCATCTAGGTCTACATCACATGCAACCTTTACAAGATGAACACTGCACTTTGTCATTCTGGGTTTGATCAACTCATCACATGAATGATCGGCTCACCATCAGACTGGTCGGATGGGTGCCACCAGCCGATCGGTTGGCTCCTCCAACTGATCGGTTCGCCTGGTCATCGTGCATCTCTTCATGGCCGCCACCCGCTCATCTCGCTCCTCGAACAGGTCATCAACTCATCGGCTCACTCCTTGAACTGATTGTCTCGAACGTCAACCGATCGGTTCACACCTTGAATCGATCGTCTCAGTTGTCGTCAGGATGTCCTCCATTCATCGACATAACAGGAAATAAAATTCTATCCTATTTTACATTGTAAAAATAGAAACCTCGAGTTACATACGAGGGGAGCAAAGGTAGGAAAGAAATCTCAAATTATTTCGAGTTACATTAGGAATAGGAGAAGGAAGATCGGTGTGTAGACCGAGATGCAAGCAACCACATACAACCATACACAAATAGGGTTTATTGGCCATAACCACACTATACATCCACCACAAAACTCGTTTAAGGGCGACGCGTATCGAGTGCATTAATAATACATATCATATATGTAAATAGGGATTTTTGGATTTAGGATTGGACATGCATAAAGCCAATTTTATTCTCATCGTATGCAATAAATAAAGGCAACAAAACAAAATCGATCATATCAATAATACTAAAGTATAGAGCATTTGACGTGGCTCTAAAACCACTGTTGGGTTTTAGGGGAGGAAGAGAAGGCAGCGGAAACAAAAATATTTCTCCCCCAAACCCGGAACAAGGAAACACGTCAATGTCTATACAATAGGAAAGGGATGGTTTGTGGAATCATACCTTGTCCCGAGGCTTGCCCAGCGACAATACCTCGCACCTTGCGCGGTCTTCACCTCCGGTCTTGGACGGTGTCTTTGCAGCTCATGGTCGCTCCGGGACTGACGACTCCTGGTCTCACCGGGACTGTCGAAATTGACAGCTGTCCTCCGAGCGGCAGAAATCTCCCGCCTCTGAAGTAGTCCACACGAACCACCTGGAACTCAAATCTCCTTGTCCCACAAGTAATTGGAAGGAGTCACACCCTCATGTCAGTGTACTAGTCGCCAAGACACTCTCCTGCCACCAGTCGCAACTTCAGTTGTCTTTTCCTTGTTGTGCCTCCCTTATTGGGTAGCACTTGCTCGGGCTCTCTCTCAGTTACCAAAACCAGAGAGAACGACAACTTTGCAGAGCAACTGGTTGCACTGGGTTGTACTTTGAGAATCCCCCAATACCCCTTATATATATAGGAGGGTCATGGGATAGGGTTCTCTATCCCAGGCAATGTGGGACTAAAAGTAGGAGTAGAAGGGTTCAAGATTTTCCACAAAACAACCAACTCGCAACCTGAACCGATCGTTTCATTTCTGAAACGGTTGGTTGGGGACCTGAGCCGGTCGGTTGACACCTCAACCGATCAGTTGGGACACCTCAACCGGTCGGTTCACTTTTGAACCAGTCGGTTCGTGGTCTTGGTCAGTTCCCGATTGACTTTCCATCTTTTATTTCTAATTGGTATCAAATACCAATCCTTGTTCCAATCAAATTGGGCAAGTGAAACGAAAGGAAAATTCTCACCAATCCTACTTTTCCAACTTGCTCGGTTGCATCAGTTAAACCGATCGTTTCAACACTTGAAGCAATCGTTTCACCCTGACCATGAGTCGATCGACTCACTACCTGAGCCGACCAGTTCACCAAGCTCAGCCGATCGGTTCATCACATGAGCCGATCGATTGGGATTACAAATTGTGCAGAATCAGTCAATTTCAGTTTCAATCAATTCGATACTCCAATCAATGCGTCCAACACCTTGAACATTATGATACTGAGCTATTAATTAATTGAGTGTTTAATTGAATTACTAAACTCCTTTAGTAATCAATATAAATATTGTTTGTGGACAAAACTCCTCTTCCAGGTTAAATCCTATGTGTGTGACCCTGCAGGTCCTTTTTCATGTTGGCAGTGAAAATCCATAACACTTATGACTTCACAAGCAAAGAGCAGTGCCTAGTCACACATCAGTGCTACCCAAGTGAAAAAGAAAGTTGGAGAACAACTTTCAATCCTACAATCCGTGAATGGTGTTATAGTGAATGTATAATTCCTTTGTCACTGATATCCAGAATGAACTCGAGGCATGGAACAGTCATCCTGTCAACGTTCATTCACTTTCTTGATCTCAGAGTAGATTGGAAGAGATATGTATGACATCAATATCACATATTGATTCACACATGCGTGCGCACACCTATTTCAATCCTACTCATCAAGTGGCCTTGGATATCAAACTCCCTCAGGAGGGACAAATCCCATATCTATCACTCACCCCTGAAATGCCCCACGTGTCAAAGCCACCCAATCATCACCTTTATAACAACCCATGTTTTCAGACTGCGTTTGATGATGTCAAAGTATGTCCAACGACATGTGTTGAGTGTAGTGATTTTAGGTCAAAGAATCACACTCACCACCATCACTGTGAGTACTGACTGTGACTACCATGTCATGGTTCCATGTGTCAAACTCACGGTGGGTCTGTCTGGTACACTTGTTCTCAAACAAGTACCTATGTGTTTGGTTTGATATCTCTATATCATGACTAATGAGATTCTATCATCAACCAACACCCCAATCTAGTCTTGTGTGTCATTGCTGTCTATCTACCTTCCACAATGACATCTGACTAGGGACACAACAAGAATGTACAAACTCTTAGCATCTGTATGATCTCATCGTTCAGGTCCTTAACCTGAAATCATATGTCATTGAGTACTGTCATTCTCTAGGCATTCAATCTGTTCTATCACTATCTCATATGACTTAACCAAAAAGAATTGGAAGCTTGCCTTTGATGTTTATCAAATCAATCTTAATTTATCCCACCAATCATCCCATGATTGGCTCTCAGGGCATACATACCAACAAAGACCTACTCTGATATCACTTGTTGGCTCAATGGGCTCTAAAGGGGGCGAATAGAGATAAAAAAACTTAAACCAGATTCATTAGACCCTCAAACCATATCACAAGATAATGTTGCTTATATGAATTTGAGTGCAACTAAACATACATAACAAGGGAGAGAGAGATTAAAAAAGAACAAATAACACAAGCTATTCTTAGTGGTTCCAACCTCTAAAATTGGAGGTGTGCATCCACTACCTAGAGGGGTCAATCTCTAGGATTTTCAACTTTTTTACACTTCTTATATTCCATTATAAGAGTTACAACATTGACGTTCCTTTTCAAGGACAAGGATACCTATCCTTCTCTTTGAGTACAAGGGATCCAATAACCTTACAGAGGACTTACCTATCCAAGACCAAGAGTCATCTAACTTCCCAAAGACTTACCCACTGCGCAATGAGACTCTTGCCTTCACCAATGACTTATCAACTACTGCACAAAATTTTCCACCTCCAAGGTATCACAACCCTAACTTGGATCTTCAGCCTTCTTCTTCACCATCACCAATAAGAAGCTTTCACCATGTTGCTTTAGAGAGGGAGAGGTTAGTAATGGATTGGAGTGCTTTAACAGATTTACATTAGAGGAGCTCTATTACAATGATCCTAACTCACTCGATTGGATTTGTATTAGTAGATAATCTTGAGAGAGAAATGAGGCTTTTGGAGCAAAATCACTTAATTATAACTAGGGAGCATAGAAGGCAAATTTGGAATGAAGTCCAAGGGCCCCTATTTATAGTTGAGGGTGTTACTAGCTAGTAGAGAGACTTAGGAATGAATTATAGCCATTGTGGGTGTTTCAACGGATATATTTTTGACTTTTGAAATACTCCAATTGCTACAAACACTTTTTTGCACTATACCATATAGTGTTGTCGGCTGAGTTACCTTTTAAGAAACTCGACCGACGAATCTATATGATAAAATAATTTGAATTTGTCAGTCAAGTTTATCCTGGATAAAACTTGGCCAACGACATTAATTTATTTTGTAAGTGTAGGATGTTGGTCGAGTTTTCACTATGACAAACTCAGACAACCTTGGGAATTATCAAGAACCATAGATCCTGTCGGCTACATCATCACCAAGACTTGATTTTCTAAAAGCTTATTCACAACATGATTCTAATATAGATATAGCCTATTCCATGAAACATCCATTTGCATTGTTTTTTTACTTATTTTCTAGCAAACTAGGATTTGTCAAATCATCCTCTTCATGTACATAATGCATAGAATTTATCTCAAATAGACATATTGAAGAAGATTTTCATAAAGGTAGTGACTAAGTATGTTGAAAGTCATGATACACATTGCAAGTGATGTTGACAAAATTCATACCTTCCATAACATAAGAGCTATATCTTTGGCCTCTGCATAAGTGAGAACAAAGAATTTTATTGTTTTATTCATGGGAGTTAGTTTGTGACATTAAGCTCATTTGCACCATGCTCGTCTACCTAGGCATCAAGGAACATGGACTGGATGTAATGAGGATGATATGTTGATGCTTTTAGTTCAATCAAAATATTTATAAAGAAGAAAATGTTTATGTTTATGAATCACAACTTATCCTACAACTTGGGTAGAAATGATGTGCTTCTAGGAACCACACATTATTTATTATTTGCAATATTGAAACAAAATCAATTTCAATTGTAGTATGTTTCTTACATGGTATAAATGTAGAGATATCTTGAAAAAAGGATAATGTGATCTTTTTTTTATCCAAAGTTAGGAGGCTATCTATTCATCTCGCCCTCCTCTCACAAGCAATTTCAAAAAAGCATTACAAAACATGATATGCGAGAAATTAAAGGTGGCATTATTCCTGCCATTACATGCATTTATAGAAATAAGTTCCTTTACCTCCTCGGGCGGTCTTATATAGTTGTATGGGTCATTCTTGGTCTTGAGGTGGTGCTTTTCTATCAAGTCAGCTACTCTGTTCTCTTCCCTTCCTTCAAAAGAAATCTTCTAGTTCGGTTTCAACTTCCCTTGGATCTCAAGAATCCAATTCCCAAAGGCTGGGTTTTCCTTGTAGTCCTCCTTTAACATGTTAATAGAGATTTGGTTGTATGTAGCAATGATGATGTTCTCCATTTTACACTTAGAGGCCACGTCAATTGCAAGTTTGATAGTTCTCAATTCTTCTTCCAGTGTGTTGGTGGCCCTGATGGTGTCGTTGATGCCTCCATGCCAGAACCCATTGTGGTTCCTAGCAATTGCCACTATTACACCTTTCAATAATGTGATCTTTATAATAATTGTTAAAATAAATTTAGAAACATATAGATTAGTCTATGGACCTCAAATTAAATGCATATCTAAGACTTAGGAAATTAGTTTCCATAAGTTAGGGATCCACAAAAGAGGCAAGCCTATTTTGAACAAGTATACCTAATAGTGCATTCTCCAAGTCCCAATTCTTAGAGCATCTCAAGTTTGTATAATTACTTTGTTCTGATAGTTAATCAATAGACATCTATTTTTTCATACTAGTTCCAAAAATATTGTTAAATGAATAAATGATATATATTAACTTTTTCTATATTAGATGATTAGTTTCATGAATTATATGAGGATTCGATGTGTCTTTTTTAGCCTATTATGTATAACTCCATAAATATTAAGACAACTAAAGTTGTGGTGAATATCTAAAAATACTAAATTAAGTTAGCTTCATATCATGGATTCATATGTTCAACATTACATCCTTTTCCATTGTATATATTGCATTTTTCCTTGTTTTTGAACTTTTGTCTCAACTTGTGGTTTATATTTCATTGTATTTCTACTCCTTTTGCAATGCACGTGAGAGGATATTTCACATTCATTTGGTCTTCCACATCATGGATTCTTTGCATGAGTTGAATGCCTTGTGTAGGAATAGGAGTTTAGAATAACGGTATGAATTCCTCACAAGAACTTTGTTCCATACTATTTTCAACAACACTATGTCATATAACACTTCTAAAATAGTTCCCTCAAGATAAATTTATGTTCTTCTTTGAGAAGATATACTAACTAGTTGCATTGTTGAGTTGTACCTACCTAGTGGCCACTGTCTTCAACATAACATATGAATCTAGTAAATTATTTATTTGTCTTATTGTTTTTACATAAATGTTTTGATACTAACACATATAGAGGTGTGGTATACAAAAATTTTAGGTAGCAGTGTTATACAAAAAAATTAGAGAAGTTGTACTTATATTATATGATCAGATTAGATGCCACAAACTTTAAAAAAGTTTCAATCCACAAAAATTCTCTTCTTTTGTGTTGATTAAATGATATTTTGGAATGGTTCTTCAAATTACATAGGAATGTTTTAAAACCATCATGTAGAATGTTGTATACAAATGTAATAATTTTTCATATGTCATAACATGTGGTACTTCCACTATGTCATAGCATGTGGTCATATACATTTTATCTTGAATATCATTTGAACTTTTCTACAATAGTATTGTCTGACATGATATTCAAGTCATAAGATTATATCTTTCATATGCCAAGCATAGCTTTCAAGCATTTGCCATTATCTTTATCAAACTGGCTCCCTATCACCTGATCAAATGCTTTCACAAGTTTCACTAAAGGAAAAAGCTAAATGACATGATCATTAAATATAGCATTCATGATCTCGCCTCGTTGGGTTGTGCACATATCAACAAAGAAACATATCTTTGAAGTATACTTGTATCTAGATCTCACTGTTGTATTTTGTAACATATGTAAGTGTGCATTGTAATGCAATTTTTATGAGGCTATGATTTAGTTCCATTGTTCTTGAAATAACTTCTCAAGTGACACAAGAATGGAAATCCTTGGTGAAACCTAAAATAGTTGCATTGATTACACTAAAATACTTTCGTTCTTTCCTTATTATATGATATTGGAAATATTCAAGTAAAATTGCAAGCAATATTATATCATTTGCTTTTTAAATTTACGTTCCATAATCAGTAAGATTGATTTTGGGTGTCATTCATACATGTCTTCCAAAAAAGTTTGGAAAACCCAAGAAAAAAGTATACAATCTCATATTGTAATAAAGCACAACCAAATTGGATGGATTTCTTGTGATATATCACCCCAATAAATATGCAAATAAAGAAGGATACCTATCAATTAGGTATGTAGCATCAATATTATCCATATATATAAATATGTGATCTTACATTCTAAAGTAAGCATCAAATCAAACATTATAATTCATGCACAAACCTCATCAAAAGATTACTGTATTGATGTTCATCTTTTTCTGAATGGGTGTTTTATCTACTACATAAATATGCTATAGGATTAGTGAATTGATTCCTATAATGTCAATTAAATAGAGATGTAAATGTTGGAAATGCTGAAGGACCAAGGCTATAGTTTCTATTTCACACTTTACTAAAAAGTACATAGCAAACACATCATTAATTACAGAAGATGAACAAAAATGACATTATCAACAACACACTATGGTGATTTCCTATACAACATTGACAATGCAGACTTCATTTTACCTACTATATTTTTGTTTTATCGGAAGATCAAGTGTGCCACTTTCAAAATGAAAACTTCTTTGTGTGTTCATAACCTTGGTATATTACCTAAACTAATGCCACATACTACATTATAGATACTTATTTTGTAGAGGTTGCTAACATCATTTAGCATAGAAATATATATTGTAAATTTTTAGTCTTAGTTTCATGTAAGTATATATATATATATATATATATATATATACATACACACAGATATATATATATATATATATATATATCTGTGTGTGTGTGTGTTTGTGTGTGTTTGTGATATAGAAAAATAGTATGTTAGAGACTTGCTACTCAATAATTCATCTATAAACCTGGAATAAAACACACATATCACTTGTAATTTACTTGTATACAAAACTAGGTCTTGAGACTCAGTTATCTTCACATGACTGACTAGATCATAACATATTCCCTTTCATTTGCATGATCCACTCACCAAATCATATACATGTTCACTTCCATTCACATGATCCATTTTCAGATAATACATATATTCACAAATCATTCATCATTCACATATCATATATTAGTTCACACATATTAACACCATTCACAAACAATCAATAATGCACAGATATATTGACCAAACTTGACATAAAAGAGTGTATTCACATTTTAGTCAGAATCAAAAGAAAAGTTATAACTCAGATTTTGAACTAGATAATCATAAAATATAAAATTCAAAGTCAACATATTCTAAAAATAATTTGCCTAATCCTTGCATTGAACATATAGAGTCACTATTGAGTATGTTTGAGTACTAAAAGCCTGCAAAACAATCTGTCTAATTATATAATATTGTTGAATAAAGTATGGTTACAATTTAAAATATACATTATAAACTTATGATCCTAGTACTCATTACCTATAGTATATTTTGGATTTCCTTTATCATTGTTCGAACAATAACTTTTATATTTCATAGTGTAGTATCTCCAGATCTAAATATTGTATTGGATAGGAATTCACACTAATTTTTTAAGTCTGAAAACTACCTTGACGTTCTTTCAAGTTTCTTTTTGATAGATATACCGTTCACCTCCAAGGAATGATTTTAGACCGCTAAGAGTGACATGAGTAAGATAGTTGACTAAGGAAACATGTCATGATGAATATATTACAATTATTTTGACAAATAAAGATTTATACTTATTCTATAATTGTAAATTGCAGTGTCTATCCCCTTGAAGTGTATCAAATGGTCATGATAATGCATAGTCATATGCTTGAGGGGATCACCAATAATTTCTAGAGCATGTTACTGAGAAAGAACAAGTAAAACAAATTTTAATATTAAAGGAATAATTTACAAGTTAAGAAATAGAATTTATATACATGTTAGATTTTAAACATTACAATCTCAACATATCGCTCAACCTTGTCAACTTAATACAACCCAAATATAACAATTTGATATCATCATGTATAATGTGTATAAATAAGGAATGTGGATCATGAAGATTATCATTACATATATATAGCATTACTATCAAACATAGAAATATGAATTAGTTCATATCAACATTGTTCGTCATTTCTTCTTTCACATATTTACCAGTATCGACATTTATTGGTCTCAAAATAGGAAATCTCTTCATCTTAGTTCAACTCAGTATAGTTTTGTATAATCTCATTTCACAAACCATAACTATTAAGTTCCATTTGAGGGTTGAGTTTCAAATTATTGCCACATTTCCTATAGGAGAGATAGATCCTATCTCCAGGTCATATGTTATGTTTCTCAACAATTATCATAAACTCATCAGTACCTATTGTAAAGTCCAGAAAGCAACAATTTGGAATGGACATCCAACACCAATGCATTCTCTCATGAGATGGCAAATTATTGCAGCTAAGCATTGAATTTGGGTTCTAGGTCAATTTTTTATTAAAATGAATTTTCGTGGGACCAAACTTATTAGTTTTCATAGATAGTATGTAGCATGCATATTAATGAATTTATATCACCTATCTCATTATTGAACATTGAATGTCACTAGTAAGTGTATAATGTGTGTTTGATTTTAACAAAATATTGGTAGCAATTTCCCTTAGTTCTCTAAGTACACCAATGTAGATGAGAAAATACCCACCTAGACAAGTACTCAAAGAATTGGTAAGGAAATGACTTCCAAAACTATCTTGAAAACCAAATACACATCATATGCTCACATCCTAAGTGGGATACTAAATGTTCAAGAATAGCCCCGATCTGGGGAATACAAAAGATGTAATCCTTATGGGTACATCTTTGATAACTTTTTAACAAATACATTCATATATAATTATCAAATGCATAATTAATTATTATTTAAAACTCATAATCAAGTTAATTTGGTATAATTGTATGTCAATTTTAGTGTGTGCCTATTCATGATCATCAATCCATAAACAACCTAATATGTATTAAGATAGTAAACATAATTTCTACAGTTTAAATAAAAGACCATACTTCTCATATTCCATACAAGGGATAATATAAGTCTAGAAACATTGGATTTTACTTCACAATCAATGAATAATTTCTAATTAATAATAAAAGCATATATTGTTCATGAACAAATAAAACAAGTAGGATTTCCCAGGGTTTCTATATCAAAAGCATAATATAAAACACACATGCATATAAGTGGAAGAAAGTGAATAACATGCAATATTACATTTTTACAAAAAGATTATTATGATTAAATGACTTCTAGCAGACAACTAACTCACGAGCATTAGGTCATTCACCATAGTGATTGGCAATATTTGGGGTGCCCCCTCCTTCCAAGTACCTGAGGCTGATCTATGTCTATGTGAGATCAGGCTAGATCATGGCAGAGTAGATACTGAGAAGATGTAAAGACCTGAATATCCAAGAAACTTTAGAGATAGTAAGATAAAGGTAGAACTTGAGGGCAAGACCACTATGGTGTTCAAGCTCATAACTATGAAAAACTACAAATTTTTTCATGCTCAGAAAAACAATGTTTATAGTGTGGGGATTTAAGAAGGTGAATCTTTTCAACAAGTCAAACAATGGGTAACAACTATCCAATTTGAAACCAAACACGAGAAGTAGAAGGTCAAAATGGGAAGCCTATGGTGATGGAATCATGATGTTGATGAAGTAACAAAGTGTGGACGAACAACCTTTGCCCAAACCATTCAATGTCATTGCTTTTTAGATTCATCAATATAGTGTCTCAATGGGGTATAGCTATGATGATGCAATGAAGAAGATCGGTGAAAAAAATCAAGAATGTTGTCACAATTGACATGGAGGAGAGTAGAGGATGGTTCCATGCCAGAAGTGTGCGTGTTGAGATTAAAATTGATAAGCCATTGAAACAAGTCCAAAAACTAAGGCTTCTCAAAGGGAATATAGTGGTGATCAAACTAAGATACAAGAGACTTCCTACCATATATTTTAATTATGGCAAAATTAGGTACATCACTACGAAGTAGAAGACAAAGTAGAAAAGAAGAAGTGGGGACAATGTCTCAGGGCATCTCCTACGAAGGTACATAAGCAAGAAACTCATGGGGGGTTACAAAGAGGCTCATTATAGCCTGTTTTAGGGGGAGAGATAAGAATAAAGCACCCCAACCTATCTCATCATGTGAAAGTGGGAGGTAGAGGATGGAAGAGGTCGGGAGCATTATAGTAAGAGAAGAGACAAGGAATCTCATTGGTGACAGGGAGAACAAGGAGGGTCATAGTATTAGTATTATATAGATTGCGGGGGGGCTCTCTGAAGTAAAGACAAATCTGATTAGGGGATGCATTGAAGACATCCTACCTACAAGGGTCCATGATACCTCAAATGAATCCAATAAAAAGGTGAATAAGCTTTAAAGTAAGGGAGGGAGGAGATTACAACTACCAAATCTACTGCTATCACTCCTTTAAAAAACTCAAAACAAACAAAACACAAAGGTCTTAAATACCAGAAAAGTTGTGCATGAAGGCTGGGGGAGCTCAAAGAAATTCCCGAGAGAGTCTGCCAACAAACAAACAAGAGATATAAAGGTCAGAAGAATCACTAGGGGAAAGGATATAGAACACAACAAAACTAACCAACTAGTGACCAATAAAAGGAGGAACACAAAATGGAAAGTGGATGATGGCAATATTGAAGGAAAGGAAACAAACAAGGAGAAGGTAGCAAGGGGGTAAGGAACCCTGAGGATACTAGATGGATACTCTAATGTAGTGGAGGCTAGCTTGGGCCATCACAATGAAGAGCCATGAAGATACTCAACTAGAATTTCCAAGGCCTGACTGGATTGACTCAATAAAGTCTTTGTAGGAATGAGAGGCTAGATCTACTCTTCCTTATGGAAACTACGATCACTCATACATGTATGAATAATACTAGGATGAAGTGTGGGTTCCAGAGTGGGTGTGTCTTCAGAGAGAGGGAATAGATGGGGGTTGGCATGTGTTGGTCGGATGCTCTTACTATAGTGGCCTCTTATTCTCAACTTCATTGTGTAGTTGATATTGAAGGTGGTGGTGATCGAGGTAGTTGTAGGTGTGCTGGTTTATATGGGTGGGTGGATCATAGGTGTAAATTTAATACTTGGGATCTCATGTCAAAGATTATTGGGGATTCTTCTCAACCTCTTAGTTTCATTGGGGACTTCAATGATATTCCAAACTACAAGGAGAAATAAGGAGGGGTCATTGGGGGGCCTAGGCATATTGAAAATTTGGGAGTTTTCATTATATAAACAACCTCATTGATTTTGGGCTTGTTGGGGAATATTTTTCTTGGAAGAGCGGCAAAGTTTTCAATACTACCATACAAGAGAGTTTGGGTAGGGCCCTGATACTGAATTGAAGTTCCTTTATCCAAATGTTTGGCTCAAAGTTTTCTTGAGAGTTGGCTTTGACCACTCTCCCATTCTATTGAACAATAAAAATAGAGGCAAGTACAAAGGGTGAAGTAAAGATTTTAATGTGAAAGCTTCTAGTTGGTTGATCCATAATGTAGGGGCTTGGTGAAGGAGGTGTGGAACACCATGGGAAACTCTCATATTACTACCAGATAGAGCTTTGTTCAATCAAGCTTATGGATTGGGCAGACAACAAATTTAGGCAGGTGAAGAAAAAGAGTGAAGTGGAGGATAAAAATCGCTTAAAGAAATAGAAGAAGTTTTTGAATCATATAACTTTTAACAAGTGCAAAGCGCTTAGTGAGGACCTGGATAATTTACATAAGATAAATAAAACCTACTAGTTCTTGAGAGATAAAGCATTGTATATGAAAGACGGGGAAAACAAATTTTTCATAGCATGGCCACAAATAGATGATAGAAGAACACCATTGTTAAGTTGATGAATGAAAAGGGTGCTTGAATTGAAGGTAAAATTACCATTGAGAAGGTTGTGGTGGACTATTACAATAATATTTTCACATCTAGAGGGGGATTGGATAGTGGAGATGATGTTTCCCATCTGAAGAGAATGGTGAGTGAAGCGAAAAATGGGAAGCTAATGAAGGATCCTAATAGAAATGAAGTCTGGTAATCTCTCGTTAGTTTGAATCCTACCAAAGCCTTGTGGCCTGATGGGTTCTATATGGGATTTTTTTACATTTCTAGTATGTATGTGGAGCTGATGTGGGAATTTGTGGCGAGATTATGAGGACATGAAGGTCATTAATAGAAATAACATTGTTCTTATTCCTAAGTGTAGTTATCCTATCTCTATGAAGGATTTCTGCCCCATCATTGTATTCAATACTTTATATAAAATTATATCCAAAGTCATGGTGATTAGATTAAAGCCTCTACTCAATGAAATTATTAGAATCAACCAAAGTGTTTTCATCCCTAGGAGGCTCATTATTGATTATGTGTTGATAGATTTCGAGATGTTCAACTATATGAAAATGAAGTAGATAGGTAATAAGGGTACTAGGTCTTATGACCATCCAAAGTGGAGGTGGTAACCTCCCATTTTGTGACGTTATCTTAGTAATTTTCCTCAGTTTTTCATACTCTTTCTCAGATTAGATAGAATCCTTAACTTTCCTCCTTTATTGAAAATATACCTTTAGATTAACTTTTCTCCTTTTTTTCTTATAGAAAAATAAAAAAAAAATCATAAAAGTTCCAAACGGTCCCGAGACCATTTGGAGACTACCCAGTCCTAAGACCGCATGAAGTCACACAGTCCCGAGACCGCATGGAGTCACACGGTCCCGAGACCGCATAAAACCAAACGGTCCTGAGACCGCACAGAACCAAATGGTCCCGAGACCGTGCAAAGCCAAATGGTCCTGAGACCGCATGGAGTTACACGGTCCTGAGACCGCATAAAAGTAAATGGTTTCAAGACCACAAGGACTCAAACGGTTTCCAAACCGAGAGAGTCCAAACATTCTCAGAACCCAAACGGTTTCCAAGACTGTTTGGGCCTAAAACTTCCCAAATCGTTTGGACTTCACTTAAATCCTATAAATAAGACCCAAAGGGTCCTCACAAATCATGAAGTTTCATACGTCCAAAGGTTGCCCTTACTGCTCCAGAGCTGTTCCATCCTTCATCCACCGCACTGAGGCTACCGGTCTGAGATCTACACTCCATCCAGAAGCTACGTTCTCTCTCAACACCAAAGAAGGTGGGAAGAGGAAGATTCATCATCGAGAAACATGCGAAGTGTGAAGATCATCACTCTCTCTCTCCAAGGGGTTGACCTTCCTCCCTCCTTCGTGGAGATGACATTCTCTCTCTCTCTCTCTTCTCGCCTCCTTCTTTGTCCTTGTCATGAGTGAGTAGTCTTATACATTAGGGTGCGGGGAGTAGCCCCGCTACCCATGTTTTCATTTCATGCAATGTAATCCATAGTTTGCAATAGAGATATACCTTCTTTTCAGTTCAACATCAGTTGTTTAATGAATGTTTGTTGCTTGATCACCAACTTGTGTTACCTTTTATCTTTTAGTATGAATTGTCTACATTTGTACTATTAGATTCAAATCTCAATTGAATGTTGGTTCTTAATGCATGTATCCACCATGCATCTGTTTTGGTATCTTGGAGTGTTTTTCAAGAAGTGGAGTAAACTCACTTCCATTGTTGTACTTTCATACTATGAAATGGAATCAGTTGACGTATGAAAGTACAACCTTGATATGTCGAGGAACACACTTTGTGAAGGGAATGATGTAAAGTAAATGAGCATTCGTTCAGGGATGGCTGGCATTGCAACATTCCCACACTTCTCATAGTTAGTTCTCCGAAAGGAAACTAAATCTACAAAGATAATAATTGTTTAGACTCTTATTGCAGGTTACATTTTTATGTTGCATGTTTTGATCCATGTTTAGTGGTGGTGAAAGTCGATCACATCCTAGTGGTTTCTTATCATTGTTTACAACCTTAAAATTACTTTCTTGCTTTGTTTTACTTGCACTTAGTTTAAAACAACCAAACCAACTTTTCGATCTAAATACCAACTGTTAAGAGGTTAAGTGAAATTCTAATGTTTTCCATCTTGTTGCTCCCAACAAGACCGTTGTCCTGAGGATTCAACACTTAACTATACTACGATAAGACTTCTACGTATCCTAGCATACGTGGGTGGGGTTCTCAATCTAGTATAAGCAAGGATAAACCTAAAGACTTACTATCTTTAGGATTTTTAGTGGTGCATGCAATTCCACGTGTGTGGAAGCTCCATCAGGAGGTGCATCCATGAAGTTGTGAAGGCCTTGGGTATTTGTGAAGAATGATGCAGGAAGATTTGGGACTATTACTCCATTGCATCTTTTTCCTTTATTATTAATGGTAGATAATAGGGATCAATTTTCCCACAAAGTGAACTCAGACAAGGTGACCCTATGTCACCTTATCCTTTTCTGATGTGTTTGGATTCCTTCTCTCTACTACTTAAGAGTACCACGAGTAAGAACTTCTTCCAAGGAGCTAGAGGATGTAAAAAGGCGCCAATAATTTCTCATCTGTTTTTTTCTGGTGATAGCATTTTATTTGCAAGGGTAACTCTGCAAGAAACTTTTATGATAGTTGGCTCAATTAGATTTTATGAGAAAGTTTTAGGGTAGAAGATTAATTTCACAAAATCAAAGGTTGCTTTCAGTGGTAATGTTATTTTGCAAAAGAGAGGAGAACTTATAGCTTTTGAATGTACATCGAGTGATAATACGCATTAGATATCTTGGGCTCCCAAATGTTATAGGAAGATCTAAGAAAACAACTTTTAAAGTGATTTTCAATAGAGTATGAATCAGGATCAATGGTTCGAAGGATAAATGGATGAGTCATGCAGGTAAAGAGGTTCTGTAACATACTCAAATATCGATGTCTGACTTACCTATCTCTATTTCATTTGGCTATTCAATTAAAATATTAGTTATTTCCCTTTCTAATGATTAGATTATAATTGGGTTAACCAGAGTCAGATATCAACATAATATGTTATATAAACTTTTAGTAATCAACTAACTAATACATTTAACTAGAGTTGTTTATTTTACAAATTCACCAAATACAAGTCTCAACCCTACTTTGATACCCTATAATAGTCAAGTCTTTTAACGAAAGGAAATATATGAATTACAAAAAAAATGTATCAAATTGTTTAGTGGGACAGAAGAAACACATGAAATGAGTACTTGTCATTCAAATAATAAATAAAATAGCAAACATGTTTAAAAGGAGAAATTTACTTCAACATTGTATTTCTCATTTCTTAATTTGCCTCCCCTCAATTTTCATATAGATCAAACTTTGTTTGACTATTTAAATAAATATTACAATACATGGAATATAATGTAATTAAAAGTTTGCATATTTACCCTCCTTTACCTTTAACTGAGTAAAATCCCCACCCCTCCTTCACACACATATTACACTATAGATTCACAAGATGTGTCTAACCAACGTCGTGCGCTTCTTCTTCATGTTCCTCTCCTTTATTCCCATTTTCCTTTCCTTCCCTCCTTGTTCCACAACCCTAGATGACCCCTCTGACCTACTATCTCTTCTTTCTTCATCTTCTTCTTCCTTTGGTGTTGCCTCTGGTTGCCCTAGTAGTCATGACCAGTGTCACCATATGCCCAACAACAAGCCAGAATCTGCAATTAACAATGATTGATGTGTTGATTAAGATCTACCGAGTTGCTCTCTCCATCACCCTCTAGCTTCCACCACTTGAAGGAGGACGTCCATGCACTATTGCATATCCACCTCGACCACAACCCATGCACCACACTACCTATAAGAAGTTTACCACAAGCACACCATTACATTCATACCACCCAACCTCATGATGAACTGAGTTGATGTTGTTGAAAAACATCTAACCTCGACCAAGAGTTCATCCCAGTCATCCACTTCCTTCATATTGACTTCATCTCTTGCCTCTTTGTTCCTACTGATAGAACCACAACCCAACAACTTTCACACAATTTCAGGTTGTATAATGTAGTGTGTTAGATCTGGAGAAGTGTTGTATTCCTCCCCCCGCACCTCATAAAGAGACCTTCTTCATCCACATATAGAGAAAGCCTTTTCCTAAGATATCTCCATCTTCTCATTGGTTTAAGGGCTACATACACTAATGTTTTAGATCTAAATAAGACTCATTGCTTCATGTTCCCACCTTGGTTTCCATAGACTCCATGTGTTCCTGACTCCATAGTCAATATCAAAACTTCTGATGCAAGCTCAAAATTTCCCAAATTTTCCCAATGGACTGAGGAAGACAATATCACCTCAAGAGCTTCAACGCCAAAAAGACTTAACTTTCATCTAGTTTTTGTTAATATGAAGAGGAGTTTGAGCTATAGATCAACTATTATAGGCCCAACTATTGAAGGTCAACCCAAATTGGTGACCACGTAAGACAACCTATTGCTACCTATAGTTTGAACATTTAAACATTTTAGTTAATCAATCAAATGCAAATAACATGATTATGTTTATTATATATTAGAGGATCTAAATTGTCTAAGAAGGTTACCTAATCTTTTAACCTTAGAATAAGTATATACAAATATGAATAAATTATGGTCTATTAATATGACCTAACAAAAATAAGGGATCATGTTAGCATATTCGTCACATGGTATATGCATATTAAGATATTATTCATAGTAGTTAATAACTCTATCATTTATGGTTACATATTACCAATCCATAAACATACATTAGTACAGAGACTAGATAATGAATAAAAGAATTTATGTCCAAACAAAATTTTAACTAATAATCCAAATCATTCTATCAATCACTCGAACATTAATTATATGACCTAGCCTAATCTAAACTTCAATAATTAATAGTTAGAATATCTAAATATATCAAATGTGATTTGTTTCACGTATTCAAAACCCTAGATACAAATATAAGTATTATACAATGGATGGTAATTAGAAACACCAATGAACCTAGGTAGTATATATAACCATATTTTTTGAATGATGAGCTAAATGATAAGAGAGGTAAAACATATATTTAGATGACTATATATATGACAAGATTGACCCTAAAATACTTTATAGTTGAATTGTATATGAATCTACTATATTTTCGAATTACCATATGAAATATATGTGTATTCATATACATAATGGGAACTAAGTATGAGTATATGACCAATATAAATATGTAAAAGCATGTCATATTAAACTATCGACATTCCTAGTAAGGGTATTATCATAAAAAATATTTGGTCACATCCTTCACACTATATATGAAGATTTCTAACTTATAAAAATACAAAATCCACATTAGGTAACCAATAATGGGTTTATGTATACTCTCATTTATGCTTTGGAAATTGTGGACTAAGGTACATAACCCACTTTTAGGTTGAGAAGGATGGACTATATGATTGACCCTTATGGAAAAGAGTTGATCGTGAAATCATGTTGGTACAACCTCTATTTTATTTTGGGCATAATTTGACTGAAGCCTACATCCCTTTAATGAGACATCTCTTGAACTATTAATTCCAATTGAAATTCAAAGTTTCTGACTTTCATATTTCTTGATCTCAATTCATTATATTTAGGTGGTTGTTAAACTACTATGTTTATATAGATTCTTGTACTTGACATGCTATGATTGCCTTCTATGTAAAATTGACTAAAATGATGGTCTAGGAACTCTATTTATACATGATGCATGTTTGACTAGAATATCTAGAATAGTGGGTACTTGTATACAATCATACTTATAAAGGACATGTGTATTCCAGCTGGGTGTGTGTTTCCATCCTTGTTTTTTACAAGCCATGATCCTATGGTGTTATGGCTCTTTTTTAGGTATACTAGTTTACATTGTTATGCATGAAAATGTTATTATTTTATATCAAACTTGTTGATAAGTGTATGGAAAGGAACTTCTATTCTCATTCTTATACTCTAAATTTAAAATGTCTCATTTTTCTTGTTATAATTTTTTTAAACTTAGCAAATTGCAAATAACCTCTTCTTGTGGGAACATCTCCTTTTGTACTTTTAACCAATAAAATGCCTAAATTGTTTATTATATGTACATTTTAAACCTTTTCTGACATACATCTTGTTTCCTATGTTCTAGGTGATGTTCCCTTCCACCTAGGTGTAGGTACATTAGAATACAAAGTTGCACGAAGATTATATACATGGTATTGGAATTAAAGATAGATTAGAATGTTTGGGTTGCCTTTTGTAACATCTTGCATGTGACTAGATTTATTAGATGTGTATCTTTTTAGTTTGCTATACTGCCTTTTATTGTGGGAAACAATTGTAATTTAACTTTGTACTAGTTTTGTTTCTACTTCTCATTAATTATCATGCTCTAGTATGTATATCATTTGAGAAATAAATGACATTTATATGTCCCTACTTACCTGGTGGTATGTTTGGGATTCGATGGACTTGTTTCTCATCTTCTTGGTAAGGAGTGGATCCTCTACCCACTCTTTAGAACCTTTTATAAAGGTAGAGATACAAGCGCTTCCTAGATATATGATGGGAGTTTTCCAAATCCCCAAAATGTCACTGAGGAAATAACAAGATGACTAAAAACATTTGGTGGGGGACATCAGATAGAAAAGGAAGGTCCACTGGGCCTCTTGGGATAAGATGTGCAAATCTAAGATGGAGGGAGGCCTCAGGTTAAGAGACTTGAACCTTAGCTATTCTTTCCTAACAAGCTTTGATGTTGCATACCAATATGGATTGATATGTGGCAGAGTACTAAAAGGCAAGTATTTCTTTAATGGTGATTTTATAGGGGCGTATAGGGGATTTGATCCTAGATTTACTTGGCAGCTCATATGGGGGCTAAGTCTCTGCTAAAGTAGGGCTTCAAATGGTGAATCGGGAATGGGGTGAAAGTGATAATGTGGTGTGACCCATGGCTTCCTAATAGGATAAGGTCATGTTCCCAACCAGAGCACATTAATGATGAGGAGGAATGATGTGTTTCTAAATTTATTGACCATAAGAACTATAATGGAAGGAGGAGTGGATAGGGGGTATTGTTAGATGTTGAGGATGCCGCAATGATCTACCAATTTCCCCCTTTCCATGACTAGGAGGACATTATGTATAGGTATCCCACTAAGGATGGCATCTTCTTGGTCAAGTCCGCCTACTTGATTGGATATGGAGTTTTGATTTCTTTGTTAATGAAGCCTCAGTTAGAAACACACCGTGGATAAACATTTTAAAGGTCTATGCACCACATAAGTTAAAAAGCTTTATATGGAGAGCATGCAAGGAACACATGGCGATTGTTGTAAACTTGAGACACATACATATGGAGGTTGAGTCTCTCTATCAGATTTTTAGTGGTGACGTTGATGATTTATTCCATATCTTCTTCGATTTCTATGCATCCAAGATAATTTGGAGGTTGGATAATGTCCCCGTGGAGGTACCCAGGACGTCCATGACTAAGTTTTGGTCATGGATCTTGGATAGGTTCTTTGGGGAACAAACATCAACATTAATATCACATGTCTGACTTTTTGTAAATACAAAAATGAATTCCTATTTAAGGAGGAAATAAGAGTCCTCTACACCACAAAAAAATTCCTTATCATAATGTGAGATTGTAGGCAAGGAGCTATAGGAGCATGATGGGGCAGAAGTTGAGTTCTAGTGAGAGTAGAGAGAAGAAACCTTAGTGTTGTCAGTCCATTGGAAGGATGAAACTAAACACAAATGTAATGTGTTCTGCAAATGGCATTATTACACTAAGTGCAGTAATCATAAATCATTTGGGTAAACTCATCGGTGTTGCTATGTGGATGACTTATGGTTGCTAGTCCAGCTCTATGGGTGGCACTTATGTTGTTCTCTTTGGACTGAAAACTACACAATGGTGGAACATCAGGGATATGCTGGTGGAGTAACATGTTGAATCTTGTGAATGCTATCTTAAAGAAACCTGAAGGTTGCAATCCTTTCTTGTGCCTGATTGATAAAATCAACAAGTTGGTGGACCTCTTAAATGTTGTAAGCATATATCATATCCCTAGGGAGGAAAATATTCTTTCCCAAAATATATCTAAGATTTTTTTTATTGGGGTTGGTTGTGTACTAGTCTCAAAACTTCCCTGGTTTAGATGTGTGTAATTATCTGGTTGGTAATATATAAGATATTGCTTTCAAAAAACATTACTTCTGAGCAACTAAATCAATCAAATTTATTTTATTTTCATTTAGTTCCTAACTAGAAAGAACACATCTTCCTATGTATATGAATAAAAAGAGAGAAGTATCCACTAATTGGAATGTCAAATGACCTTATTCCCCAATACAAAATTTCCCAAGGATCAATAATGTCTTAGGTCCTTTGAAAACACCTCCCTTGCCTCCTATTAGGACAAACCTACCCATAGAAGCAAAAAGGGTAGGAAGAAGGAGGGTGAACCTAGAATACAAGGAGGTGGAAATAAGGTCAGTGGGACATCAGCTTGCAAGGTGTCAACCAAGACACTAATGGAGAAAGAATAGCTAGCAAGGAGCAACGTTGATGACCATAATGGCAGAGGCAACTGGGGACATCAGTGGTGGAAGCAAGAAAGAAAGGTGGTGGTGGGAGTACTAGAGCACATACGACACCATGGAGGACACTAGTGGTGTGAGAATGGGAGAAGGGGAGTTTATAGGAGAATTTCATTAGTTTTAGAGGTATGTGGGAAAGATAATTTCATAGGTATTAGTTGTAACATATCATCAATTTTTATTAAAAAGAAACAATAGAGGTAATAAGAACATGAGTTTTTAACAACATTTTGGTTATTTATCTAAACCTATTGCTTAACAAAATATTGCAAGTAGTTATTCTATACTAGAAGCTATCAATAAGGAAATTGATACCTTGATTATTAATCTAACAACATGCAATGTTGATTATAGAAAAAAAAAACTAAAATTGAGAAGATTTGCAGTTTTGGAATTGGAGGGAAATAAATTTCACTGTTATGAGTGGGATGCCTATTATGTTGGTTATGAATAAATGAGATAGTATGGAAGTGATACGTAGAAATTTGATGCAATGACTTTCAACATCAATTATCTCTTTAAAACTAAAGTTTCATGGATCTAAAATTGGTGGATAATTTTATTTTTGTGGGGTATTTCTAGATTCAATATCAGATATTAAATCAATAATATATGGAAAATGATATCTAAGATTTTTTTCTTAGCGTCATCCATCGTCACTTATATGTATACAATCACTATAATGTCAAACTTTTGGTGATAATCAACATAGTTGGTGTTGGATATTGGATGGGATCTAGAGTTGAATGACTTCAGGTCAAACCATTTAAACAAAATTCATTAGACCTTCAAGATATTTCTCAAGATAATATTCCAAATATGAAATTCTAGTGCTACTAGAAAAGCATAGAAAGGGAGACAGAGATTGAACAAACACCAAATAACACAAGTATTTATTGAGGCTACGATCATCAAACTAGGACATTACTTCCACAACCTGGAAGGGTCAATCTCGAGGATTTCAACCATGTCTCATTCCTTGTATTCTATTATAAGAGTTACAACTTAAGACTACCCTTTTCTAGATTGAGGGATAACTCGTCTTCCTTTTAATGAAAAGGGATACAACAACCTTAGAAAGGATTTGTCTATCCATGAACAATATTTTGTTCCTCACTAAGGACTTATCTACTCATAAAATGAGTCTTTGGATTGCACCAAGAACTTACCCACTAATTCAATGACTCTCCATCCTTCAAGATCTTACCTACTCTTGTTTCAAATCTTCTTCCTTTGAATTCACCTTCACATAGGAGAAGCTTTTCACCAATGACATTCTTTCCTTCTTCTTCTTCACCTCTCTTAGCCAAGAGAGAGAATCTTCATCTTAATTGTAGAAAGAGAGATTAAGTGGTAGAGGAATGAGATCCACAAAAGATATTCATGTAGTAATAGCTCTCTAACAAATCACCTATTCACCATAATGGATGTAGCATGTGATTAAGATCATGAGAGAAGGTGGAGGCTCTTGGAGGAATCATACCCTCCTATTTTATATAGATTGTATGGGATGGGGTGGTGGATACAAAGGATGCAGGTTGGGGATGTCTCTAACCTATATTATTGGTGGTGTGTTTTTCCACCATAGGGCCACACTAATCAACTGAATGGTGACTAGATGCAACCCTAAGAAAATACACTTTGATCTTTTGATATTTATAAGGTCCTAGTCTAACACATTCACTTAGTCCAATCACACTTCACCCATAAGGGCACGAAGTCATGTTATAGTATAGGCAAGAGGCAAGATAAGGGTCGATCCGCATCGAGCGAGCGGGCACTAGAGAGTAGGTCATGTGGAATATGTTCCTAAAGCGGAGATTAGTATTTTTAGGGTTTAATCTTGATTTGGGTTAATTACACTTAGATGCAAGAAATTAAATAAGAGAGGAAGTAAGGCAAACAAGACAAGGAAAACCCTAAGTTGACCCTAACCAAACAAGTCTAACTAACAAGGAAAGAAACTACCTAAACAAGATCACAAGACTATACTAGACTAGCAATTAAGGACTAAAGCAATTATAGACCTAAAATACCACTATCTAGATTAGGCAAGCAAAAAGATGCACTAACTACCCTAGCAAGGAGTAACTACCAAGAACTAAGCAATTAACTAACAACAAATTTAAGAAAGCAACTAAACTAGCATGAAATGGATAAGAATGCCATATGGGTTTTAAGCAATGTTAAAGACATGTGAGCCCTCTTGGGTGATAATATTAAGATATTAGTTGGGGAGAGCATACAAAAAAACCTAATCATCATTCTAGATTGCTAAACCAAACAATTTATCAAATGCAATGAAATCTCCCCAGATTATTGATTTTCCATGGATAAAACAGAGTGTGTGAGGGGAACTGTACCCTTACACACCCTATCTAGAGTTACAAGGATCAATTGGACCAAGGTGTAGGTGGCTTTTCAAGTGTATTTAACTAATCTAGGTTTTGAGGGTGAGATATTGGGAATCAAAGGTAGGAATGGAGAGTATAGATAAGGGTATTTCACCTCACATTACTCACCATCTAGATTTTAGTAAATTCCTAGGCAATTACACTAAAAAATCCTACACTAGCTACTTATATCTCATACTTAGGAGTAGGAGAAGGGTTATATGTGTGGGAATATGGAGTTCTAGCAAGGTATCCACTAGTTGGACCTAGGAGAAAATCCCAAAATAACCTCACATATGCCATCTTCTTCTAGACCTAGGTGGTTTCAAGCATAAAACCATAAGAAATTCATTTTTCAAGCACTAATCACAAGTAGAACCATGGGAAATGAGATAGAAATAGAAAGCAATCATCATAGAATGACAATATATAGTTTTACAAGATATATTCCACCAACATGGTAACAAAGTAACATTTTAAACCCAAACAACCCACCACAAAGGGCTTAGCTACACATGATCAAAAAAATTAAAAAAATAGGGAGAAGAAGTAAGAAGATAGCCATAGAAATATGTGGAAGCTCCTCCTTTTTTACCCTCCTAGCTATTGTAGTTTGACACCTCCCTCCAAGGTAGGTAGATGGCATGGAAATATGAGGTTTTGTGGTGGAAACCCCAGAAAGCTAGGGTTTGAGGTAATCGAAGGTGGAATTGGAGTGGGCGATGGATGGGGTTGGTGAGAGATCTTGAATGCTAAGGGGGGCAGAAATAATGGCTAACCTCTATGTTATGGCCACCACCCTAGTATATATAGGTGGTAGGGAAGAACTTGGTTAATTGGGGGTAGTTTGAGTAGAATAGTGTAGAAGAAGTAGGGTTTTGAGTGGCATCACGGCCGTGGTGGGTGAGGTGTAGAATGGTCGTGCTAGTATGGAATGCTTGTATTGGGTGGAGATGAGGTTACAGTTTGAATGTGGGGAATTCAAGGTAGGTAGAATGGTTGTGCTGGGAAGCACATTCATTTTGGGGGTTAGGTAGAATGGCCATGCTGGGTAGCACGACTATGGTGGGTGAGTGGGCTTGGCGAACATTCTATTTGGAATGCCCATTTTGATATTTGGAAGCACGATCGTGCTCGCTGGCATGGCCATCTTGGGGGCTCTTTGGCATGTCCATGCCAGCTAGCACAACCATTCTTCTGAGGTTGTTGTATCTTGCCAATTCTTTCATCAACATGTGATATTTGGCATTTGTCAGCACGACCATTCCTTTGCATCATAGGTGTGTTGGGGTCTTTAGTAGCACTTTGTGATTCATTATTTGAGATCCTTGGACTTCTTTGATTGAGTTTACTCTTGGACACTAGGGGTAGGTTTAGAAAGTTGTAGGGCCTTCTTTTAACCTTTCCGTGGGAGGAGGAATCCTAAAACACCTTCCTTATCTCTCATCCATCTGAGATATGGTCCATGTACCTAAAAAACATGTCAAAATGTCCATAAGTGCATTTGATATGAAATCACACATTAGGGGAATAACTTGCATTCTAACAATGTTTAGATGACATTATAGTGCAAAAGGGCACAAGATGAAACCCTAAAATAGGGTTGCATCACCACACCCAAACTTAAAACATACTTGTCCTCAAGTATTCTCCAACTTAATCTCTCTTCATTTTCTTTCAACAAACAATAACGGTAAACACATTGCCACAAATGATTATTGACTAAATGGGCTTAAAGATGACTAATGACATGCATTCCACCTCGCCCCTCTCCACTTTCACAAATCAATCATGTTGAAAGGATTGAGCATGCAAACTTCAAATATAGGGCAAGAAACACACAATCAATACATATGGCTTTCATGTAGCTCTAGGTAGATAGTTTCATAATGGTGATAAGTAATGATGACTGGTAGTGGTGTTTAACTTTCATGTATTCAATTTCATATTTTAAACCACACTATGTGACCCACATGGCTGCACACAAAGGGTGAATTGAGCTTAGATTGATGTTTCCTATCTCAATGGGTATGAAAATAGAAGAAAGGGTTGTAGTGAACATTTGGAGTGTTATTACATAGAGAACTCATCTTTTTTTATTTGGATGGTATTATGTAAGAAAATATTTTATTTTGGTTTTAAAAATTTTTCTTTGCCCTTAGTGTAGTTCAGGCGTATGGTTGTGATAATGAAGTGAGAATATATAGATATGGCCACCCTAAAGTTTTGGAGGTGACCAAGGCTGAATATGTGCTTTTTGGCATCCTTTCATGAGGAAAAGAGGTAAGAAGATGATGAAAGAAAAATCATGTGATAGAGGGGTCACTAGTTTGGTTCTCAACATAAAATCTCCTACATGAAATTATTCCAACTTTTATCATGTGATTCCATAAGTCCTAGGCATTCATAGATTGCTCAAATCACAATACATAAACATAAGAGAAGTGATTCATATGTATAAGGTCAACAATTAAGAACATATAGCAATAGAACATATGAATGTAGCATGCATTTGTCAAGTATCAAGTTTTTCAGTTCAAAAAGTGGAGATTAAGTCAAAACAAGCTTTTAGACAAGTAGTTCCAAATTTGGGCAAAATTGGCCAAAATGGTGTCAATTTGCACTTAATCACATCTAAACCTACATTTAGGGAATAGAAAGCATAACTCAGGACATTCTAGCTAAAAACACAAAATTTGCAAAAGTCTATATTGTTGGTATGTGTGCCCATAGAGCATGTCATGTGATGATTGTAATGGGATACTTTGTAAATGATTTGAATAATAATAAAGGAAATTTCTGATCTATATGTTTTAACTGTTTCTGATATGATAGTGTAACATGATAGATGTCTAAAGAATTGTTTATTCGATGACGTATGCTTTTAGGTTCAGGACCTAAATGATGAGATCATGTGAATGATAGGAGTATACATTCTTGTTTAGTCCCTAGTCGGTTGTTATTGTGGAAATAAACATAGACATCAATAATACTAAAGACTAGATTGTGTGTTGGTTGATGATAGAATCTCATTAGTCATGATATAGTGATATCAAACCAAGCACATAGGTACTTGTTAGAGAACAAGTGTATCGAACAGACCCACCGTGAGAGTGACACATGGAACCATGATTTGGTAGTCACAGTCATCTCTCACAGTGATGGTGGTGAATGTGATTCTTCGACCTAAAATCACTACACTCAACACATGTCGTTGGGTACACTTTGACATCATCAAATACAGTCCTGAAACATGGGTTGTTATAAAGGTTATGATTGGGTGGCTTTGACACATGGGGCTTTTGAGGGGTGAGTGATAGATATGTGATTTGTCCCTCCTAAGGGAGTTTAATGTCCATGACCACTTGATGAGTAGGATTGAGAAAGGCATGTGCATGCATGTGTGAATCAATATGTGATATTGACGTCACACACATCTCACCCAGTCTGCTCTGAGATCAAGGAAATGGATGAACGTTGAAAGGATGATTGTACCATGCCTTGAGTTCATTCAGGACATTAGTGACAAAGGAATTATACATTCAATGTAACACCATTCACAGATTGTAGGATTGAAAGTTGTTCTCCAACATTCTATTTCACTTCGGTAGCACTGATGTGTGACTAGGCACCGCTCTTTGCATGTGAAGTCATAAGTGTTATGGACTTTCACTGCCAATCTGAAATGGACCTGCAGGGTCACACACATAGGATTTAACTTGGAAGAGGAGTTTATCCACAAATGATGTTTAGATTGATTACAAAAGGAGTTTAGTAGTTCAATTAAACACTAAAATCAGAAACAAATATGAAAGTCAATTTGAGTTGGACGAGGACCACAAACCAATCGGCTCAGAAATGAACCAATCGGCTCAGGTGTCCCAAACGATCGGTTCAGGTGTGATTGATCAGTTGACGTCACCAAACGATCATTTCAGGGTTGAAACGATCGGTTCAGCTGGCGCAGTTGGTTGTTATGTGGAAAATTTTGAATCCTTCTACTCCTGCTTTAATCCCGCATTGCCCGAGGTAGAGAACCATGTCCCATGACCCTCCTATATATAGGGATATTGGGGGCTTCTCAAAGTACAACTCAAAACACCAGTTTCTCTGCAAAGTTGTCATTCTCTCTAGTTTTGGTAATCGAGAGAGAGCCCGAGCAAGTGCTACCCGATAAGGGAGGCACAGTAAGGGAAAGACAACTGTAGAAAGGCAACTGGTTGCAGGAGAGTGTGTCAGTGACTAGTACGCTGACAGGAGGGTACGACTCCTTCTGATTCCTTGTGGGATAAGGAGATCGGAGTTCCAGGCAGTCTGTGTAGATGACTATAGAGGCGGGAGACTTCTACCGCTCGAAGGACAGTTGTCAATCCCGACAGTCCTGGTGAGACCAGAAGCTGTACAAACATCGTCCAAGACTGGAGGTGAAGACCGCTCAAGCCACGAGGTAACGTCACCGAGCAAGCCTCGGGATAAGGTACGCCTCTACAAACCATCCTTCCTATTGTATAGACATTGACGCGATTCCTTTATTATGGGTTTGGGAGAAGAAAATTTTTGTTCCGCTACCTTCATTGCCTCCTCTATAACCCAACAGTGGTGTCAGAGCCATGTCAACTGCTCTATACTTTAGGATTATCGATGTGATCGATTTGGGTTTGTCTCCTTTATTTATTGCATACGATGCGAATAAAATTGGCTCTATGCATGTCTAATCCACAAATCCCAATATACATATATGATATGTAATATGAATTCACTCGATACGTGTCACCCTTAAACGGGCTTTATGGTGGATGTACAACATGGTTATGGCCAATAAACCCTATGTATGTGTGCTTGGTTGTATGTGGTTGCTTGCATCTCGGTCTGCGCACCAATTCCCTATCTCCTATTCCTAATGTAACTCAAGATAACTCGAGATTTCTTTCCTACCTTTACTCCCCCTGAATGTAACTCGGGGTTTCCTTTTTCAAATGTAAAATATGATAGATTTTTATTTCCCATTATGTCAAAGAATGGCGGACATCTTGACAACCGGTTCGAGGAGCGAGACGTGCGGGTGGCGGCCTGAGGAGATGCACGATGACTAGTGAACCGATCAGTTGGAGGCGCCAGTCGATCGGCTAGTGGCACCTAATCACCCTTCCTGATGGCGAGCAAATCAATCATGGAGATGAGTTGATCAAACCCAGAAAGGAAAAGCACATAGTTCATCTTGTAAAGGTTGCATATGATGTGGACCTAGATGACCATGATTCCTCTTGGCTCGAGGAATCACATTAGGATGGACATAATCATTACTTTTATCATTTCGCATGTTTTCGATGGGATATAGCATGTATATGATACTTACTATATTGTGGTGATTGGATATGTATATGTACCTATAAAAACCAAATCCCTCATCTAAATAGTAAGTCTTTTATGCCTTCCATTAGCATCACACATGAAAAACCTGATCGACAAAGCATTGGTTACGCCAAAGCGTGGTGTACCATCTATCTCGCGGAAGTGTGAAGGGTAAACATGTAGGTTCTGCCAAAGTAGGGTGCATGTTTATCGTGTCGGCTTTTGGGTTGGACTTAACTGGTGATTCTTAGAGTGTCTAAGCCCAGAGGCACGGAATGTTCATGGCAAGGTGTTGTGCATGTTCATTCATCAAGAGTTTCATATGTTGCAATTGGCATGATGGCCTACCTAAATAGTAAAGTTGTGGGCGATCAGCCAAAGCTAACTCATGACTTGATGAAATACGGATCTTGACCCACTAGGAGATTGTATGCTACAATCTTCAGAATTGATGGTGAGGGCTGTCAATTTGAATCAAAATAGTGGGAGCGGTAATTAATTAAAGGCCTAATTAACTACTATCAAATTTTATTCAAATCAAATCAAATCAAAAGGAGTTTTGATAAATGCAATTTTCTCTTGTAGAATGGAAAAAGAATCATCTTTTAAAAGGGGAAAATTAATCGAGAATAAATTCCATAACTGGTTGGGGATTGTGAGAAGTGTTCTGCACAATCCAGAAATACTGGTAGCCTTTGAATCTACTCTATGTGCACTTAAGAAGAAGGACAGTTCATTGATGGAGATCAATGGAACAAAGTCTAAGGACAAAGGTGAGGGAGAGAAGGGTTCTCTCGCCAAACCAATGTTAGAATCTTCTACGCTCAAAATATGGAGAGGATGGAAGGAATGATGGAAGAAGAAGCTAGAGATAGAGATCTCTACTTCTGATGTATACGTGATAAAGATTAACTTTACTACTTCTTTGTCATGGTTACTTGATACCGGATGTGGATCTCACATTTTTTCAAATGTGAAGGATCTTAAAATAAGTAGGCCTTTGGGGAAAGGTGAGGTTGAACTACGTGTTGCCAATGGGGCAAGAGTTTCCATCAGTGTAATAGGAACCTATGAGTTAACTCTACCTAGTGGGCTAATAATAGAGTAAAGAACTGCTATTATGTACCTACCATAAATAGGAATATCATTTCCGTCTCTTATTTGGACAAGGATGGTTTTGATTTCTTATTAAGAATGGAAAGTGTTCCATTTAAAAAGTTGGGATGTTTTATGGAAGTGCCCCAATGTTTTATGGTTTATACTTGATAGATCTAGAGACAAGTGTATACAACATAAACACCAAAAGGCAAAAACTCAACAACTCAAATAAAACATATCTTTGGCATTGTCGTCTAGGGCACCTAAATGAGAAGCGTATTTCTAGACTCCATAAAGATGGTTATCTAGACTCTTTTGATTATGAATCAATAGAGACATGTGAATCTTATTTGTTGGGCAAGATGACCAAGACTCCCTTTTTAGGTAAAGGTGAGAGAGCTAATGATCTATTAGGACTCATACTTACTGATGTTTGTGGGCCTTTTAGAACTAATGCCAAAAATGGGTGTCAGTACTTCATTACCTTCACTAATGACTTCAGTAGGTATGGCTATGTATACCTGATGAAACATAAGTGAGAAACCCTTGAAAGGTTCAAGGATTTCATGAATGAAGTACAGAACCAACTTGTTAAAAGTATTAAAGCACTTCGATCCGAACGAGGTGGAGAATACTTAGCCAAGAGTTTGAGGACCTTCTGCGAGCCCGTCGTATCGTATCACAATGGACTCTGTCTGGAACACCACAGCATAATGGTGTGTCTGAAAGAAGGAATCACACTTTACTAGATATGGTGCGATCAATGATGAGTTTTGCTGATCTTCTGATTTCCTTCTGGGCTCATGCTCTTGAAACCGTCGTGTTTACACTTAACCAAGTACCATCTAAATCGGATCAAAAGACACCATATGAGATATGGACTGGGAAGCGTCCCAATATGTCTTTTATGAGGATTTGAGGGTGTGAAGCATATGTCAAGAAAAGGTTTCCTGACAAGCTAGGCCCTAGATCTCATAAATGTTATTTTGTTGGATATCCTAAGGAAACCAAGGGATATTACTTATACCACCCAACTGACAACAAAGTGTTTGTTGCCTGGAATGTTGTGTTCCTAGAAAAGGAATTTATTTCCAAAAGAAGCAGTGGGAGGAAAATGGATCTTGAAGAGGTTCAAGCCCAACAAGAAAACATTGAACCAGTAGATGTACAAGAGGAATATAGAGATTCACAAGGTGTTGTAGAATCTCAGTCTCCTCAAGTAACACAAGGACCTCGTAGATCTAGTAGGACACACCTTGAACCTGAGAGGTTTGGATACCTTGTGACTCAGGAAGGCGGTGAGTTGATCATAGATGATGATCCAACTACCTATCTAGAGGCTATTGAGGGACCAAATTCTAAGAAGTGGCTTGAGGCCATGAAATCTGAGATGGAATCCATGTACTCCAACAAAGTATGGACTTTGGTGGAACCACTTGAAGGGGTAAAACCCATAGGGTGCAAGTGGGTCTTCAAGAAGAAGACCGACATGGATGGCAATGTGCAAACTTATAAAGTTAGATTGGTTGCAAAGGGTTAACGACAAGTTCAAGGTGTTGACTATGATGAAACCTTTTCTCTAGTTTCCATGATTAAGTCCATCATGATCATGCTTGCTATTGTGGCTTACTATGACTATGAGATTTGGAAAATGGATGTTAAAATTGCATTCCTTAATGGGAATATAAATGAGGATGTGTACATGACACAACCTGAAGGTTTTATAGATCCAACGAATGCCAATAAAGTCTGTAAGATACAAAGGTCAATCTATGGATTGAAGCAAGCACCTCAGAGTTGGAATCTTCGATTTGATGAGGAAGTCAAAGTGTTTGGCTTTATTCAAAATGAAGATGAACCTTGTGTGTACAAGAAGGTTAGTGGGAGCATGACCACATTCCTCATATTGTATGTGGATGACATACTATTGATGGGGAATGATGTCTCAGCCTTAGAGAAGGTAAAGACATGGCTTGGGAATACTTTCTCAAAGAAGGACTTAGGAGAAGCATCCTACATTATAGGAATTAAGATCTATAGAGATAGATCTAAAAGGCTTCTTAGACTAAGTCAAAGCACGTACATTGACAAAGTGCTGAAGCGGTTCAGCATGGAGAACTCAAAGAGAGGCAACATCCCCATTATACATGGAGTCACCGTCTCTAGAGCATAATGTCACCAATCTTGTGAAGAGAGGGATTGTATGAATGGGATCCCATATGCATCAGCCATCGGATCCATCATGTACGCTATGTTGTGCACATGCCCAGATGTCTCGTATGCCCTCATCATGATGGGAAGGTACCAGTCAGATCCCAGGGATGCTCACTGGATAGTCGTAAAGAACATCCTCAAGTACTTTTGAAGGATTAAGGATTAGTTTCTTGTATATTGCGGCAAGGAAGAACTGGTAGTAAAGGGTTACACCGATGCAAGCTTCCAAACTGATAAAGATGATTACAGATCGCAATCAGGAATTGTGTTTTGCCTAAATAATGGAGATGTGAGCTAGAAGAGTTCCAAGCCAGAAATAGTTGATGATTCTACTACAGAGGTCGAGTATATTGCTGCTTCACATGCAGTAAAGGAAGTTGTGTAGATTAGGAAGTTCATCTCTGAACTTTGTGTAGTTCCCAGTAGTTATGATGCAATTGAGCTTTATTGTGAAAAGAATGGAGCTATTGCTCAAGCTAAGGAGCCCAGATCACATCAGTGGTCCAAGTACATACTGTCGCACTTCCATATCATATGAGAGATCGTACAGCAAGGAGATGTGAAGATTTGCAAAGTACCAACTGAAGACAACATAGCTGATCCACTGACTAAGGTCCTTTCTCAGCAGAAGCATGATGGTCATGCTAGGCCACAAGGACTGAGGTTCCTAGGTGGCTGGCTCTAAGTGCAAGTGGGAGTCTGTCAGTATGTATGCCCATAGAGCAAGTCATGTGTGATGATTGTAATGGGATACTTTGTAAATGATTTGAATAATAATAAAGGCAATTTCCGATCTATATGTTTTAATTGTTTCTGAGATGATAGTGTAACATGATAGATGTCTAAAGAATTATTTACTCGATGACGTATGCTTTTAGGTTCAGGACCTAAATTATGAGATCATGCGGATGATAAGAGTATGCATTCTTGTTTAGTCCCTAGTCGGTTGTTATTGCGGAAATAACCATAGACATGAATAACACTAAAGACTAGATTGTGTGTTGGTTGATGATAGAATCTCATTAGTCACGATATAGTGATACCAAACCAAGAACATAGGTACTTGTTAGAGAACAAGTGTATCAGACAGACCCACCATGAGACTAACACATGGAACCATGACTTGGCAGTCACAGTCAGCTCTCACAATGATGGTGGTGAATGTGATTCTTCGACCTAAAATCACTACACTCGCCACATGTCATTGGGTACACTTTGACATCATCAAACACAGTCCTAAAACATGGGTTGTTATAAAGGTGATGATTGGGTGGCTTTCACACATGGGGCTTTTGAGGGGTGAGTGATAGATATGGGATTTTTCCCTCCTAAGGGAGTTTAATGTCCATTGCCACTTGATGAGTAGGATTGAGAAAGGCATGCGCATGCATGTGTGAATCAATATGTGATATTGATGTCAAACACATCTCACCCAGTCTGCTTTGAGATCAAGGAAATGGATGAACGTTGAAAGGATGATTGTACCATGCATTGAGTTCATTCAGGACATTAGTGACAAAGGAATTATACATTCTCTATAACACCATTCACAAATTGTAGGATTGAAAGTTGTTCTCCAACTTTCTATTTCACTTGGGTAGCACTAATGTGTGACTAGGCACTTCTCTTTTCTTGTGAAGTCATAAGTGTTATGGACTTTCACTGTCAGCGTGAAATGGACCTATAGGGTCACACACATAGGATTTAACTTGGAAGAGGAGTTTATTCACAAATGATGTTTAGATTGATTACTAAAGGAGTTTAGTAGTTCAATTAAACACTCAGTTGATTGACAGCTCAAAATCATAGTGTTCAAGGTGTTGTACCAATTGATTAGAGTATCGGATTGATTGAAATTGCAATTGAATGATTTTGCAAAAGTCTGCACCCCAACCGATCGGCTCATGTGATGAACCGATCGACTCAGGTTGGTGCACCGATCGGCTCAGTTGGTGAGTCGATCGGCTCATGTGTCATGAAATGATTGGCTCAATTGTTGAACTGGTCGATTCGTGGACCAATCGAGATCGTTTTGCAAATACAATTGTTTCAGTTGTACAAATTTGATTTGAACAAGGATTAATATTTGATTAATCAGAAAAAATATGAAAGTCAATTTGAGTTGGACCAGGACCATGAACCGATCGGTTCACCAACTGAGAGAGAGCTCGAGCAAGTGCTACCCGATAAGGGAGGCACAATAAGGGAAAGACAACTGCAGAAAGGCAACTGGTTGTAGGAGAGTGTGTCGGTGACTAGTACACTGACAAGAGGGTGTGACTCCTTCTGATTCCTTATGGGACAAGGAGATCAGAGTTCCAGGCAGTCTGAGTGGACAACTGCAGAGGTGGGAGACTTCTGCCGCTCGGAGGACAGTTGTCGATCCTTACAGTCCCGGTGAGACCAGGAGCTGCACATACACTATCCAAGACCAGAGGTGAAGACCGCACAAGCCACGCGGCAACGTCACCGAGCAAGCCTCGGGACAAGGTACGCCTCTACAGACCATCCTTCCTATTGTATAGATTTTGACGTGATTCCTTTAGTCTAGGTTTGGGAGAAGAAAATTTTTGTTTCCGCTACCTTCTCTGTCTCCTCTATAACCCAACATATATGAAATGCAATGTATGGCAGGAAAAACAATATTTTTGAAAAGTTGCACAACAAATTCATAAAATCAACCTATATGATATGCATGTATGTAAAGAAAGAACATAAATTAAGGATATACAAGTATGAGAGATGGTTATAGTGTTTGATCAACTTCAGCAAAAATTTAAAACAAGGAACATAGAGAGAAATGTGGTAAAGGAAGGGCTTACTGCCCTACCACCCAAACTTTTAAACCATGTTGTGCTTAGCATCAAATAGAAGTTTAGAATAGTAGGGTAGAGGGTATCGATTTGTGGTAGACAAATGCCAAGAAATTGAGTGATCAATGTAACATTAGGTGAGTAGGGCAGGGTCACCACAACCATGTTGCACAAAAAGGCCATGTTGACTTTCCAGCAACATGGTCGTGCTGCGTAGAATGGCCATGTTGGCCGCTTTCCTGTAGATTTTCCATTGATCTTCATTTTTTCATTTCAATTATGATCTTCTCTTTGTCTAGTTCTTTCATGCATCATGTTATCTCCATAGTACCTTCTCTAACATGATTCACAAATAGAAAAACTATCGAGTCTGGTGTGTGTGTGTATTTTTTAGAAAAACTAAAGTATAACAAGAAAAGGGGTTTTGAAAGTCTCAAAATAACATCGATTTCCTCAAACTAACACTAATTTTAGAGCCTTAATCCAGGATTTTTGTCCCTCCATCAATAAACTATTGTCCAAAAGAAAAAAATTCCCATGCTCATCATAAGAAATCCTCTCAAGTGCCTTCATTATTTTCTCTTCCTCCCAAGGGTCATGCGAGCTTATCAAGTGTTTTTCAACAGTGTTCTCTCCTTTAGGGTCATTATCGTAAATCTTAAAGTAAGAATCATTATCAACACAACTTTTCAGCTCATTCAATGTGATCCTGTTAGTCAGCTTCCTTCTCTTCTTATTGAAGGTATACACACCCTTATGGAACTTCACATAAGTTGGGCTTTTCTTGATGATGTCAAGTAATGAGAATTTTACCTTAATCGCCCTTAATACCTTTAAAGTTTTCATGCCATAGTTTTTCTATTCCTTGAGGAATGCATCTTCATAGGCATTAAAGAGAGGAGTCTCAATCACATTGGACACTTGAGAACCTTGAAATATCATATTGGGATGTCTTGGATCAATGATTGGGGCACTTGGTGGTGTAATCTCAAAGGAAGGTGGGACACTTGGTATCATTGCTTAAAAATGAGTTGGAACAACAAATTTGTTACTTCCCTTGGCACTCTCAATAGAAGGTGGTACATAGAAATCTCTAATTCACTTGGCACTCTCACAAGGATTTTCCGACAAGAACACTCCATTATGCACTTTGTCAAATTACTTTTCCCCATTTTTGGACTTCTCAAGAGTTTTCTCACACCTCTAAATGGAAACCATGTTCACTTCTCATGGGGAGGAGGCAGGGCATCTGATCTTTGTGGTGGTGGTCGTTGGTGTGGTGAATTTGAATTTGAAGGATGTAGGATTGTTTTTGTGGAGTTGGTTGGTATGGGGGTGGTTCTTGTGGTTGATATTGTGGTGGTGGTTGTGAGGTGTGTTGGAAGTTGCACGAAGGTTGAGGTGGTGGTGGAGCATAAGGGTTAAGGGGGGCTTGATATTGTTTCAAGGTAGATACTTGTCATTGTGGTGGATCATAGATGCCTTGAGGAGCACCCATATAACCATTTCTGTTATTTGGTTTGTCCATTGTTTGGGAATGGGGTTTTCCCTCCTCAAAAAGGTCAAGTGAAAGGGAAATCTTGTCCATCCTTTGCTCAAGCCAATAGATAGTTTGTCCATGGGAGGACACCTATCTCTTCACTTTATCAAGGCTTGTTATCCTCACAAGAACTTCTTCTTCAAACATGGAGTTGTTTATTAGATCTTCATCTCCTTGCTTCTCTCATGAAAAGTTTGGATGATTTTACCATTCTGAAGTGTTAGAGCTTGACATGGAGCCCTAGTTGTTAAGGATGCCATAGGATTGTAGAACTTACACATCTTAACAAAGAGCCTCCATGGAGTTGAGGGGGTGATTAGAAGAACCTCCAACATGAATCTACATGAGATTTACCAGGTCTTCCAATATCTTCTTCATGTAGGGCAGTTGAGGAATTGAAGGGGTTTGTGCATCTCGGTCTACCATCTTGACTTCAAAGGGTTTCTTGACATAGGCACAAGGCACAACCAAAAAAAAGAGGACAAGTTAACAAATCAAAATAATAAAGTAACAAAAATAATAAAGAATAGAAATGGAGAGGGCAATAGGAAAAGCAAAGCTACACGCACTAACTAGGTTGAGTGCCTCAATCCCCAACAACAATGCCAGAAAGCTTGGTGTGGTTTTTCACCTTATGTCCGCACACTAAACAATTGGGTTTGATTAGATGCAACATGAAGGGGTTTTGAACAAACTGGTATCTTTCAATATTTATAAGCTCCTACTCTAGAACATTCACTTAGATCAATCACACTTCACCCGCAAGCGCACTAGGTCGTGTTATAGTATAGGCAAGATGCAAGATAAGGGTCAATCCACATGGAGAGAGGGGTCACTAGAGCATAGTTAGTGTGGGCTATGTTCCTGAAGTGGAGATTAGGGTTTCTAGGGTTTAATCTTGATTTGGGTTAGTTACACTAAGATGCAATTAATTAAACAAGAGAGGAAGTAAGACAAACAAGACAAGCAAAACCCTAAGTTGACCCTAAACAAGCAATTCTAATTAACAAGGAAAGCAATTCTAAGAATACAGCAAGCTGGCAGTTAATGGCTTCCCATGCTCCTGCTGTTGTGGGCGATAAGGCGATTTTGAAGGTGACGAAGGAAGCGAAGGAACCCAACCATGCCTCATCTTCAGATTTGTCTAATGGGTTGGATTCTAGAGGGAGTGGAGGACCTACTGATTCATCTATTGCTCCGGATGTCATCCGCATTGTAGATCTAGCAACAGTTAATTCACCGATATAGTGGGAAAACCTGAATCCTATCTCTACCGGGAGTGCTGAGAAGCTGCAATGTGTTGATGTTCCTACTATGGATGGCAAGATACTTTACCCTAGTAAAGAAGTGGAGGAAAATGCGAACAAATGGAGAAAATGCTTGATTGGGTATGTTATTAATTTTTAGCCTAAAATCTGTACTCTTGCGGACCACTTTGATGCTAACTAGAAAACTCGTGATCGTTTTGAGGTTTTTGATATGGGTGAAGGATTCTTCCTAATAAGATTCAAAAACTTAGAAGATCTGAAGCTTGCCATTGAAGGTGAGTGGACTGTCCTTGGTAGACTGGTTATCCTCAAGAAGTGGTCGCCTGGAGAGATACAGACTAGAGACGTTTATTCCGAAGTTCCTGTCTGGGTGGAAATTAAGAAATTGTCGATGGATTTATGGGATACAAGAACTTTTAACAGGATTGGGTCTTTTCTGGGTCGCCCAGTGAAGACGGATGAAGCTACGATCAATTTGAAATGGCTGGATATGGCGAGAATTCAAGTTCTAATGAAGTATGATGCTAGATATCTGAAGTCCTTAATAATGTTAAGTGATGAAGGTTTGGAGCACACTATTGAGCTAGAATACGAATGGATCCCACACAAATGCAGTAGATGTGGGTTCATGGGCCATGGTGAATGTCGACCTACCGTGATTGAGAAAAGACATAAGGAGATGGCTAGGTCTAAAATTGTAGAAAGTCTGGTAGATCAGGAAAACTACTGTAGGTCCTCAGGAAGGTTCTTCCTCTAAAGCTAAGTTAAATGAGGAGCTTGGGTATATCATTGAGGAAGTCTTGGATGAGGTGGAGATTCAGTGTAGGAAACTCATTACTGAGAAGATGGTTGAAGCTACTGAAGATGAAAATCTATCTAAGATAGTTAATGAAGGTTTTGAATCGTCCATATCTCCCCCTTGAAAAACCACTAGAGGGGGGGTGAATAGGGTTTTATGGATATTTTATAAATAATTCAACCAAAGTAAGAAACCACAAAAATATTGGACAAAGGGACAAGGATTTAGAGTGGTTCCAACCTTAGAAAATACTAAGGCAGTCAATCCACTACCCGGTTGCTTACCCAACCGGGATTTTGAAAGTATTAAATTTTATTACCTCACAAGGATATTACATAAAATTACAATACTTTCACCAAACCCTTCGGAAAACCTTCACCTAGAAGTAGTCTCACCAACCTTGAAGCAGCCTTCCTTGAAGTAACCTCAAGCTCCCCTTGAAGTAGCTTCCCATTGAGATAGCCTTCTTGAAGTAGTCCCAAGTCCACCTTCTCCACTGAGAAGACCCTTCTCCACCTAAGAAGTCAAACCCTCTCCAATCCACAGCCTCCAACCCTAGGAGTAGCAAGGAGAGTACAAAATATATAAAGGAACAAGAAGGAAAAATAGAAATTACAATATCATTGTAGCACAAGGCTTGATTTCCTATATCAAGCATTTTGATCTCCTAACCAATGTATATGAAAGTGTAAGTGTTGTGGGTAGGAGATGCTAGCCTATAGGACACGAAATTGGAGCAATGGGAATGAATATCCAATGTTGGAACTACTTTATTACTCACAAGAATGAATAGCCAATTGCAAGTATATGCTCAAGTGTTGCACAAGTGTGTTGTGGGTGTCCTATGGCTTGTTCTATTTATAGGAATGGCCTATGGATGCTTAAGGATGTTCTAGACACTTTCTAGGGGGTTCTAAGTGGTCAACTAGTCGTTAGGTATCCATTAGTTGCACTAACAATGACTAGTTAATTAATCCTGAAAAGTGAAGACAGAGACATTCTCGGTCGAGGAATTGTCGATCGAGATCCCAGTCAGTCAAAGTTTTGTCGACCGAGGGACTGTCTGGAGTCAAGTGTATATAACGTTTTGATCCAACTCCCAACTACTTTGTCTGCTGTTTCTAACGGCTACCTGGGCATTCTCAGTCGAAGAGTTTGTCGACCGAGAGTGTCTCAGTCGAGAAGTTTGTCAACCGAGATTGACCCTGGTTCAATGTTTTAAACTAAGTACTGAGTGTGTGTATGAGTGTACAGTTATGACGCTATTATAGGGTATGACCTATCTAAGTGTTGTGATTTGTTAGGGAAGATCTAACGCTTGATTTACATGATGTCTAAGTACTTGTACATTATATATCTTGTATCAGATTCTACATTTGATTACAATCATTAAATTAACACATTGTGTGCATTTAGATCTTCCAAAGTTGTGTCATCCACCTAGTTCCTGCAACACTCAAGTAGCACATTAGATCCACAAGAATGAAATGTTTGTCATCATCAAAACAAAGGGATTATAATAATGTCCAATTTAGCCAACAATCTCCCCCTTTTTGAAGATGACAAACATTTCCTATAAAATAAGGAAATATAAATCATATGAGTTTCATACCTGAAGTTTACCTTTTGTAGCCATTCTTGTTTTGCAAGTGGGTGTTGGCCGAGATATTATGAAACTCATTTTATTTTATGTTTTTGATTTTATATTATTTCTCCCCCTTTGTCATTTCAAAAATATATCTAGGAAAATGATTATGACCTAATATGGATGTACTTTATTTGTCCCCCTTAATTTTATGCTATGCTCCCCCTAACTAAGATATTCAGTTTGAAAAATAGGGAATAATATATGTGTAAACCATTTATTGTCAAATTTAGCCACAATTTGTTTCTCAATCATTTGCAAAGGATGTTAAGCCTTGAAATGACATGAGATCCTTTTAGATCTATGGAATATGTATTTTGATTTCTCATCCATTTTACAAGGGATGTTAAGCCCTGAAAATGACATGAGAATCCTTTAAGCTTATAGTAGAATACATGTATGTATCTATAACCAAATACATGGGATGTTAAGCCCAAATTGGTTTAGAGAATTCCATTAAGAACAAGATATATGTCATATTCATGAATATTGTAAATTTCTTTGTTTTTCATAACCAAGATTAAAAATACTAAGGTCATAACATGTTTCAATTTATCTTTATGATGTTCACAATGTTTTGTAAGCTCCTTCTTAATCTTATAATAAAAATAGTTTTTGTGAGCTCCCCCTTAATCTTATAGTCAAGATAAATTAAGGATTCTAAGGTCACAATCAATATTAGATTAATCACTAAAAATTTTGTTTTCAATATACTAAGATTGATTGCAGTATAATGATGACAAATAAGCATTTTGTCAAGCTTATTTTAGGTCGACCTTGACTTCGACCATAGCGCCCCTTGGTCAAACTTGATTTCAACCAAGAGGAAATTTCTGCAGATTTCCAATTTGAACACTTATATGTGAAGTATAATTTCTGCAAATTTTCAATTTAAAATGCATTTGTGCCATGAAGTTTTACAGTTCATGCAAATTGGCATCTTCTCATGAGTTGAATCACAATGATAAAAAACAATATCCATTCATGGTTTGTATATATGGATCAAAGATTATTGTAGACAAACCAATGAAAACATAATGAATATGGAACAATAATTATGATAGAACAGTAGAAGTATATCCACAATACAATGATCAAGATGGAAGCATGTAACTTCATGAAATACAATGATTATGACCATTTAAATTTTAATACCCATGGTTCCTACATAGATAGACCAAGAAATACTTAGGATAAATCATGTGGACTATGATAAAATAGTAATTTCCTTGATTATACCAATCATGATGCATGATTTTCAATTTTAAACCATGTAAACCAAAATAATCTCATTCATGATTCATGGATTTTCAATTTTAAGACAAATCATGAATATGCTTAATAAACTTTTTCAATCAATGAATAAGGTTTGTTCAAAATCAGTCTTCATATAACACTTTTGCAATACATTTAAGGATTTCATATTCATAATATTATATCTTAATTCATGATGCAAAAAGATCAATATGTCTTGTTTCAAATATGGTCTCCAAGATTTGTTCTTGATTTGTATATTAAATTAATCATAAATAACAAATTGATAGAAAACTAGATTAATTGAAAACAGGTTCAGCAGAACTTGATTCGGTCAAACTGTTTGTCGACTGAATTTATCTCAGTTGACATTTTTCTCAATCGAGAATGTTGCTGCTTGTACAAGTTTTATCCGATTTATTGCAAACTTGAAAATAGTTACCTGCTCGGTCGACTATTGCTCGACCGACAAGTCTCTCGGTCGAACAGTTTCTCGACTGAGAAAGTTTATGTACTGTTTCAGTACTGTTTTCAGTATTTTTTTCTTAAGTAAGATATAGAGAATTTTGAACACTTAGTTTAGTTGAGATGAAACATTTAAATATCAAAGTAACATTTAGTTTAAATCTCAACTAATCATATACAATTTTCTAGGTTTTGAGAGTCCAAACTAAAACAAGTTAGTTGAAGATGTATAATTAGACATTTTAATTTCTTGGATTAACTTGGTGTCCTATTATGTTAAGTTGAGATAGACAGAGAGATATACAACTTAGAGTCTTTTGTCATATCTCAACTTAATTTTATTCATTTAGCTTGGGGGTTTTGGAACCCATACTAACTCAACATCCTTTTTCTTGTATGGACATGAGAAAGAATAATGTCCAAGACGCAAACAATAATGACAACATATGGAATCAACCTCATATCTCTTTCTATGATTTTGTTCTAGGTTGATTTTGGGTACATATGTATATTTTCCTTTAGGTACATACACAAATTGATTTTCTAGCACTTGTGTCTTTTTCCAACTAGGTTTTTGATAAGATTTACCTTTAGGATTATAACCTAGTCCTCTCCTTCCAATTTGATGATAAGAATTATTTAAAATTTTGTCAAGGGTATCATTGTTATTCAAACTACTAATCTTTTGTTGCAACTTAACAATCTCATCCATTCTCTTCTTGATATCTAACTTTGCTTGATCTAGATTAGATGATAAACAGTCTCTTTCTTTTATAATAATATCATAATCTAGATGTGTACACAAGACCGGTTGTTTTTTAAGATCATTTAACTTTGCAAGTAATCCAACCTTTTCTTGAGATAGAAGATCGTAATTTGTTTCTAGAGTAAAAATCTTCACATTACAATCGCTTAGAGATGATTTCTAAGTATGATTTTCAGAAATAATGCTATCCTTTTCAAATCCAAGATCATTTAATTTTGCATACAAATCTACTCATCATTTTCTTTATTAGATTTATTTAATTTCTTCTTGCACTCAATATACTTATTATGTGTTTCTTCAATACTAGCAATTAGCTCTTCTTTTGATAAATCAAGAAAGGCTTACCTCCTCTTCTTTTTCATTGGTTGTAGCAATGAGGCAATTTTTGTGCACTTCTTCCTCCTTTTCTCTCCATGGACAACTAAGTGTTGTGTGGCTTGTTCCTAAGCACCAACTGCAACTTGTGGAAGATTGGTCCATACTTTTCTTTTACTTGCGGTTGTAGCAATCATCACCCTTCATTCTTCAAGACTCGATTAGAGCTCCTTGAAGCCTACTCTGATACCAATTGAAAAACCACTAGAGGGGGTGAATAGGGTTTTATGGATATTTTATAAATAATTCAACCAAAGTAAGCAACCACAAAAATATTGGACAAAGGGACAAGGATTTAGAGTGGTTCCAACCATAGCAAATACTAAGGTAGTCAATCCACTACCCGGTTGCTTACCCAACTGGGATTTTGAAAGTATTAAATTTTATTACCTCACAAGGATATTACATAAAATTACAATACTTTCACCAAACCCTTCGGACAGCCTTCACCTAGAAGTAGTCTCACCAACCTTGAAGCAGCCTTCCTTGAAGTAACCTCAAGCTCCCCTTAAAGTAGCCTTCCTCTTGAAGTAGCTTCCCATTGAGACAGCCTTCTTGAAGTAGTCCAAAGTCCACCTTCTCCACTGAGAAGACCCTTCTCCACCTGAGAAGTCAAACCCTCTCCAATCCGCAACCTCCAACCCTAGGAGTAGCAAGGAGAGTACAAACGATATAAAGGAACAAGAAGGAAAAACAGAAATTACAATACTGTTGTAGCACAAGGCTTGATTTCCTATATCAAGCATTTTGATCTCCTAACCAATGTATATGAAAGTGTAAGTGTTGTGGGTAGGAGATGCTACCCTATAGGACACGAAATTGGAGCAATGGGAATGAATATCCAATGTTGGAATTGCTCTATTGCTCACAAGAATGAATAGCCAATTGCAAGTATATGCTCAAGTGTTGCACAAGTGTGTTGTGGGTGTCCTATGGCTTGTCCTATTTATAGGAATGGCCTATGGATTCTTAAGGACGTTCTAGACACTTTCTATGGGGTTCTAAGTGCTCAACTAGCCGTTAGGTATCCATTAGTTGCACTAACAACAGCTAGTTAATTAATCCTAAAAAGTGCAGACAGAGACATTCTCGATCGAGGAATTGTCGACTGAGATCCCAGTCGGTCAAAGTTTCTTCGACTGAGGGACTGTCTGGAGTCAAGTGTATATAACGTTCTGATCCAACTCCCAACTACTTTGTCTGTTGTGTCTAACAGCTACTTGGGTCATTCTCGGTCAAAGAGTTTGTCGACCAAGAGTGTCTCGGTCGAGAAGTTTGTTGACCGAGATTGACCCTGGTTCAATGTTTTAAACTAAGTACTGAGTGTGTGTATGAGTGTGCAATTATGAAACTATTGTAGGGGATGACCTCTCTAAGTGTTGTGATTCGTTAGGGAATATCTAATGCTTGATTTACATGATGTCTAAGTACTTGTACATTATATATCTTGTATAAGATTTTACATTTGATTACAATCATGAAATTAACACATTGTGCGCATTTAGATCTTCCAAAGTTGTGTCATCCACCTAGTTCCTGCAACACTCAAGTAGCACATTAGATCCACAAGAATGAAATGTTTGTCATCATCAAAACAAAGGGATTATAATAATGTCCAATTTAGCCAACACCCCTGGATGTAATGGAGGCTCGATTCCTTCTAATCTTATCATTACACAGATTTTCTCATGCATCTCTCTAGAGAATTTGAATACTAATGTTCCTCTAAATGAACCCAGCGATAGAAGATGGAATATTTTCCCACCTGTGCACCAGCTCAAACAGAGTTCGGGCATATATCACCGAATTTATGAATCTAATTTCTCTCCTATACTAGCTCAAGTCGATGAACTATGCATTGGTTCTGATGAAGCTGAGGCTGATAGCTTAACAACCCAAGTGGTTAAATGAACCTTTCCCTCTCTATTTCTTCTTGGAATGTCCATTGTATCAGTAACAAAATCCAAGATATCCAAGCAAAAATAAGGAAGGCGAACAATAGTATCGTCGTCCTAATTGAAACGAAGATTAGACCTTGTAGGATTTCTACTTTTGTTAATAAGTACTTTCCTGATTACAGCTAGATTTCGAATCATAACTCCCATGTCCTTGGGAGGATTGTTGTTCTTTGGAATGCTAATGATTGTGACATTACTAGTATATCTGAAAATGATCAAGTCCTTCATTTGAAAGTTACTGTCGACCAATCTCAGTTTTTCTTATTTGTTGTGTATGGTCATAACCCTGATATTGATAGAGAAAGACTTTGGTCTTCTATTACTTCTTTCTATCCTCAAGTTGATAAGAATTGGATAGTCTTGGGTGATTTTAACTATGCGTGTAAAAATAGTGAAAGGATTAGTAAGAATATGTCGTTTAAGAAATCTATGGATGATTTTAATGAGTGCATTTTGAATTGCAATCTTTTTGAAATGAACCTTCAGGGTCCTTTATATACCTGGGATAACAGACAAGATGGAAGTAATTTTGTCATGTCTAGAATTGACAGAGTTTTCTATAATTATGAGTTCCTTAATACCAACTTGGATTTCTTTGGTGAAGTGGTGTCTAATATCATTAATGATCATAGAAAGATTGATGTCAAGATTGGTGAACCCAGGAAGGTTAAATCTCCCTTTAGGTTTATTAATTCTTGGGCTAGCCATGAGGATTTTATGTCTATTGTTAGAAGATCTTGGGATGTTGATCCCCCTGGGTTTGCTATGTTTAAGCTTTACAAGAAATTGGAAAATCTTAAGAAGAATCTTGTTCTGTGGAATAAGGAGATCTATGGTGATATTAATGATAATGCAAAGATAGCTAAATTCAAAGCTAATCAAGCTCAAGTGGAAGCTGATTTGGATCCCCTTAATGAAGTTCTAACGGCTACTGCCAACAAGCTTAGATTAGATGCTTATCACCATCCTGCTGCTCAGGAGTCTCTTTACAAGCAAAAATCGAGAGTTAGTTGGCTTAAAGAAGGTGACTCTAACACTACCTTCTTCTATGCTTCCATGAAGGTGAGAAGACAGTCTAATTCTATTAGGAAGCTCCTCATTGATGGTGATGTGTCTTATGACAATGTTGCTATTAAACATTCTATTATAGATTTCTACTGTAAGCTCTTTAATAATAAGTCGAACTCTTTTGGGGCTTGGCATGGTGAGTGTCTTGGCAACATTTTGTCTATTCAACAAAAGAATGCTCTTATTTCAAGAGTCACTAGAAATGAAATTGAGGAGGTTATAAAAAATCTAAAAGTTCATAAGGCCCATGGCCCTGATGGGTTTAATGGGTTCTTTTACAAGAGTTGTTGGGATATCATTGGAGATGATGTTTGTAATGATGTGTTATAATTCTTCAGTAATAGTAATTTTTTGAAGGAAGCTAATAGAACATTCTTGACCCTCATTCCCAAAGGTACTGACTCGTCAGATATTAAGAACTGGAGACCTATTTCTTTATGTAATACCTTCTACAAGATTGTAACATAATGAATTTCAGGGTCTTCCCTGCAATTTACCCACTTTTGAGCTTTTCTTGGCCTCCTAGTTCATTTGGACCTTTTTCATAAATTTCCCTTCTTTTATATTCTTTTTGGACTCCTTGTGCAATCTGAGCACAATTCAAGGTTGGAATTACCTTTTTCCCTCATTTATGATAATAAAGGGGTGTTTGCACAAATAACCCACTTAAGGTAATAATTAAGGGCTAATAATGCAAAATAAAGTTTTATGAGTGATATAAGTAGATAATATTAATTTGGAGATTTTTGGATAAATATATTAGTAATAATGTGTATTTGAATTAATTAATGAGAACATTAACCTTAATTGTTTCTCTCTCCTCAAAATATGATTTAGTTCATGAAAATATGTTATTTAATTTATAAATAAATTTTTTCATCTTAATGTGCTTAATATCTCGAAATTTACTCACATGTTTCATAAAAAGAAGTCTTTTCATATAATTCATTCATTTTAATATATTAATATACACTTTAATGAGCAATATATTTATTAAGGGCCATATTATGAGTAAAACGATAATATAATTTCTTATAATTGTTCTAGACTTTAATATGAGCATGTGCTTAAAATTTGGTGATTTTTGGAGTTGGCTTGACCCCTCAAAATGATTTTAATACGCTTTTAATATAGTGTCAATTAAATGGTGAATTAAAATCAACTTTCACACCTCACTCTTATTATGGGCTAATTAATTTTACAAATACATGATATTAGTGAGTGATGAACTTTTGGACTCCAAATCTCGAATTTGGGAACCAAGGGTTGCTTATAAAAGCAACACATAATTTATTTCTCTAGCATTATATTAAAATATGCTTTAATGATCAAAATAATTATTTGGATGCCAAAGGTTGGGTAAAACGCAAATCTAATTATATAGCATGAATCTAGACGTCATCAGCAACCTAGGGTTAAAATTTGGGGTCATTTGGAGTTCATTTGACCTTCCAAATGCATTTAACAAGTTTTCAATTAAAGTGTGACATTATTGCATTAATATGTCAATGTAACATGCACATTTAAGCCTAAGTTCAGCTCTAAATGGCTGTCACGCGCCCGAGGACCATCGTGGACCGAAGATTCAACGATTCCGATGAGAGGCGGATCACATCCAAGGGTTGTCACATCATCTTCCACCTCCAGTTTAACTGTAGCCGAAGCAAGCAACCGCCGCTCGCTTCGTTTCCATCTTTCTCCCTCGTCTCTTCACCTTTTCCAGAACTTTCTTCGCCCACGAGTTCGTGAGAACCTCCCGCATTGAACGAGCCAAGCCTCATTGCCTCCCATGCCCTGTAGTCGAAACACCAACCGGCGCCGACCAAGGTCTCGTGCGGCCACCTATGAAACACACCTATACCCAACCTCGCCTATAAAATACCACCTACACACCTTCGTCGGAACCTTAGAAACCTGCCCAAGCCACTAATTTCATCCAAGGATGCAAGTGAAGTCGGCAACGTGGAGCTTTTATAGCTGGGATTGTGGCCCCCCTCCATGGAGCTAGGAGGAACCATCGTCAAAATCGTTTGTTTTGGTGAGTTCCTCTCTCGATCCTCTTCGTTTCGAGTACCTGAACGTCGAATTTGGTGGAAAAATGCAAAAACGCCCAAAGGGTCAAGTTTGCACCCCGCCGCAAGGCTGGGCGCATCCTGGGGAAGAAGATGATGGACAAATGTCTATTTTGCCCCAGCGCGCCCTTCCTCTCTGGTTCTTTAGCCGAGGGCAGATCCGTCAACTTCAACCTTGATTTTTACCCATTTAGCAATTAACTAGTCAATCTTGTTTAATTCATAGAAAATCGCTCGGTTGTCAGAAAAATACAAACAAATACTCGTTGGAAAGATAAAATCATGTAAAATCCGATATTTTAAGTTTTAAACCCTGTTTTCCATTACAAACCTGTTAATTAAATTCAAACACTAATTTAAATGTATAAAGTGTTATAAAATGATTATAATAGTGTTTTAACTCTATTTTTGGTAAATAAATATGTTTTCTCGAATAGAAAAATATTAGAAATCGTTTGGCCCTATTTCTAGACCCAAAATACAAAGTTTTAATCCATGGTTTATAAATATGGATATTTTACACTTAAAGTATCTTTAAGTAACCTAATACATGTGTAATGTTTGTAACTAGGGGAATATGGAATGGTGATACAATCAGATTGGTGAATGTGATGGTAATTAATTAAAACAGGTATGTGCACCCTATTCTAGTATGTGGCTCCTATTATGTGGATCCTATTCATATATGTGATCTCTATGGATGAATGTGAATGTTATTGTGCAAACAATCCTAATCTCTCAGTTGGGACTTTTCCAACCCCACAATCATTATTGTGCTAGCCTTGTTATCCTTCTCATTGCATTTATTGTCTCTTTACTTATTTTATGCCATTGTGGCTCATTCATTTGAATTATGTGAATCATGCTACTACATATGTTGCCTTCTTTACATGGAAATGCTTTAATCTTGTTATTGCCTATGTTGGCTTATCCTTTTGAAATATTTGGAAATGTTGTAAAATGTTGTTGCTTTGTTGGCTCCTTTATTCTTGGAGTTCTTGGATATTGTTGTTGCCTATGATGGCCCATTTATTTATTTGGGCTTTATTCCCAATGCAATGTTGCAATCTTGTTACTTTTTACTATATTGCCAAGTGACTATTTAAGCATGATGTATTTTAGGCCAAATGACAACGTAGTGTACATGAGTACAAACCACCATAGGGCACTGGGGTTTTAGTCCCCCTGCCATTTTATATATTAGGCACTGGGGTTTTAGTCCCCCTGCCACTTTTTTAGGCACTGGGGTTTTAGTCCCCCTGCCATTGGTGAGGTCCGGTAGGTGCCTCACCCTACATTGAGATGAGTTTGTGTCTTAATATATTCATGCTATGTGAATGTTATTGGGCTGATTGTATATGGCAGTTTTCTTATTCTTATTTGAATATCTATCTCATTCTCTTAAACTCTGGTAGCATAGAGAATCCTTTATTATGCAATGTTGTTGACTATTACTTGTCCAATTCTTTTTTATTGACACATACCTTTCATCTTCACTACTACAGAAACAGCATTCAATGTCGCTTTTCTGGGCGTCGGTTATTTAAAAAAACTGCTGCCTATAACATTACACGTTGGCTATTTAGTAAATCTGACATCTATATTCGAAGACCAGCCAGACACGGGTACCACTCTGTATTCAGCGTCGGCTGCATAACAAACAACCGACGCCTAAAATCGCCCGTGTAATCCAATTTTCGAGCGAAAAAAAATTTGGCACATACAGCGTCAGTTTTTTACCAAAAAACCACCGCCTATATAAGATGAAAAATTGCACGAAAAGTTCCATCTTAGGTGTCGGTTATCTGTTGATAACCGACGCCGATAATGGTTCCTGCCATACTATTTAGGGCAAAATTTGTCTAATTGGACGTCTCTTATTTAAGTAGAACCGACGCCGAAGACGTTAGGTGTCGGTTGTATTTTATAACCGACGCCTTTTACCAACTTAATAGACCCTCGAACGACCACTGTCCCCTTTCTTTTGTTTCATTGCTAGAATTTCTCCCCGGTGCTGCTGCCGCCCGATTGCAACCCCCACCCACCACTGCTGCTGCTTGTGCGCCGCCGTCGCTCTGTCTCTGCTCCCTGCTCCTTCTGCGCCGCTGTCTCCGGTCCTAGTCGCCGCGCCCTGTGGCTACCTGCCTGCCCTACATCGACGGTCCTGGAGCTCGCCGTGCCTGCCCTGCGCCGGCGGTCCTTTGCTCGACCTCACCTCATCGCTGACTTGTCGACCTCACCTCGCCCTACTCGCTTTCCTAGGTACCTACCGACCTACCCAGGCGGCACCCAGGCGCGCCTAGGCGGCCAGGCGTTCACCTAGGGTCCCAAACCCAGGCGCCCAACCTAGTTAGGCCTCTGGGATGCCTGGACGATGCTTGGGCTGCGCCAAGGCATAATGCTGCTGTGTATTTTTTTTAAAATTAAGTTATTTACTAATTTGTATTTATTTATGTACTGATTTGTATTTATTTATGTATTGTTTCAGGAATTAATCGATCATCTACTTCTGCCCGCCGTCACCCCACCCGTCGCCTACTCACCTGCCTGCCTACTCGCCTACCCTCCGTCTTGCCCAAACAGAGGTAAACCCTATTTTATTACACTGCTTGATCTTTAATCACATAGACTTACTCAACATTGCTACTTGTATGATCCTAGTGATTAAAAGCACTCTTTCCTGGTCCCTTCAGTAACTAATGTTCCCTTGAGATGAGTGTTAATTGATCTAGTTTGCTTACTTTCCTTGTAATGCCATCTTTTATGTGCTATGACATAGTCACCTTTAGAGTATTAAAATGATGCAACTTGTACACTTGTTAAATTTGAATCTATAAATCCTATGAATTGATATCACCCCACAAAATCAGTAGTCACTATTATGTCTTGTACACTCTAGATCTAATACTCTTATGCTATTTTAACACCATGAGACATTTTTGCTCATTCTAGTGGATTATTATGACCTATGATGACCTAACATGAAACCATGCTCTTAATGATATGATTTACATATCTATTATTGTGTTTGTTGGCCTAGAAACCCGTCCAAGATTTACTCAATAGGAGTAAATCTTGGATAGTCCCCGGTTTGGGACTGTTCTTGAACACCTAATATCACTTAGGATGTAAGAGTATAATGTGTATTGGGTTTTTGAGAAAATTTCGGTGGCATTTCCCCGTTTGTTCTCTAAGTACATATGTACTTAGAGAACAACGGGGAAATGTTGCCGAAATTTTCTTGAAAACCCAATACACATTATACACTTACTAGTGAGATTAGGTGTTCAAGGATGGGATATGTGGTACACAATTATTATATATAAGAATGACATCACATGTGTTTGTTGGCCTAGAAACCCGTCCAAGATTTACTCATTAGGAGTAAATCTTGGATAGTCCCCGGTTTGGGACTGTTCTTGAACACCTAATCTCACTTAGGATGTAAGTGTATAATGTGTATTGGGTTTTCGAGAAAATTTCGGTAGCATTTCCCCGTTTGTTCTCTAAGTACATATGTACTTAGAGAACAGCGGGGAAATGCTGCCGAAATTTTCTTGAAAACCCAATACACATTATACACTTACTAGTGAGATTAGGTGTTCAAGGATGGGATAGGTGGTACATATTTATTATATATAAGAATGACATCACATGTGTTTGTTGGCCTAGACATGTATGTTTATATTTTTTTATTGATAAAAGATCACAATTTTAGAGGCATGTATGTTTATATTTTTTATTGAAGCTAAATGTTTGCTTTTTTAATATCAATATCATTTTCAGATTTGATTTTTCATTATCTTCTAGTTAATAAAAATGCTAAATGTTTGCCTTTTTCTAGTTAATACAGATGCTAAATGTTTGCCTTTTTCTAGTTAATACAAATGCTAAATGTTTGTCTTTTTAATGACATTTTCAGATGGCTGACCATGATGAGCATGATGTCCATGATGAGCATGAAGTCCATGATGAGCATGCTGTCCATGATGAGCATGGCGAGGATACCAATGTAAGTTCTAAAAATCATATCCTGTATTTCTATAAAATTCATTATCTTCTAGTTATGTCATATATCCCATATTTCTATATTGTGCTAATTAAGTATGTTTATTTTTGTCAAATTTTAGGTTGATGATGCACATGTACCCACTGAAGCACTGGAGCAACTTGATGCGCAGCACCAAACACTTAACAAGAAAAGGGGCATCACTCTGTTGAAGAAGTTAATAGCGCTGAGTGGAAGTGGATCCAAATTGGTTGTTGAGTTTGATAATGGAGGAAATGCAATTGGAGTGAACCGCAATAATTTTGTAAACTATCTTGGGTGTGTCACTCGAAGCCATTGTGGTGTTAAGTATGATAATTGGCATAAAGTTCCTCAGGCAAAGAAAGACTTGACATGGAAGGATTTATGCGTGAGTTATTATTATTTGCAATCCTATTTTGTAGATTACAAATTATATTATTTGCAATTCTATTTTTGGATACTAGTTAATAAGAATTCTATTTTACAGAACATGTTTGCATTGGATGAGAAGATGCATCATAAAAGCGTGATGCAACGCGCTGGAAAGATGCTTATGAACTATAGGACAAATCTGAACAGAGAATACATAAAAGATGGTGATAAGAAGAAGAAATCAGCCCTTGAGCAGTGGAACTTCTTGGACAAAGAAGATTGGGACGATTTTGTTGCTTCAAGAAAATCTGAAGAATTCAAGGTATTAGGCGTCACTCCCAATTCAATTAATATACGTTGTATTCACCTATTCAAGATTAACATTTAGTGCTACTAACCAAATCATTAATGTGCATACTAACTAGGCCCTCAGTGACACGCAAAAAGCAAGGTGTGCACTGAATGTGCATGACCACACTATGGGTCCAAAGGGCTATGCAAGCTTTCGCCAAAGACTACAGGCGGAGTCTGCGGCTACTCAGGAGTCTGCCACACCCATGCCTCGCCATGATATCTGGATAGCTGGGAGGCAAAACAAGAAGGGTGAAATAAAGAAGCCTGTAACTACTGAGGCGGCTACGAAAATGGTAAAATACAACTCTTAGAGCAATCGTTTGAATATTGATTATTTGTGGTGTTAACTAATCATGTGTGTTGATGGTGATTAGCGGGAGCTGCACGAGAAGAGGAAACAAGGCACATTCATCCCTCAGGGCACAAGGGATGAATTGACAGTTGCTCTGGGTAACCCAGAGCATCCTGGACATGTTAGGGGTGCAGGCGCTGGTGTGGGCATCAAAGCATTCTTTGGGCCATCCCAGCGCAAACCCAGAGCGGGACTTTCACAAGAAGAGGTAACCTATTCTTTTTTTAGAATGTTACTGCAAAATGGAATTCAATAATAATAAGCTAATGTTTGTTTTATCCATGTATAGGAGAATAAGAGAGTCGAGGATATAGTTGCTAAGAAGGTCAATGATATAGTTGCTGAGAAGGTCAAGGAAGAAATAGTGTGGTGGCAGGCATCTCAGGCTTCCAATCAGCCTATGGCGACCCACTCTTCTCCTGATGTACAGACTGCGAGTAATCCTGGAGACCCATCGCCTAGCACGTCTCTTGTAAGTATTGTTTATGACATTGTAGCTAGTCTTTTCAAGATGATATGTTTTCAAGATGATATGTATATATGTATAACATTCTTTACGTAAATTTGTAGGCATTGAAGCCTTGCCGCTTAAGAATGCAAGACTATATTGTTGCAGAGGCGCGGGCTTACCCATCCCTTCCTGGGGCAATGTTTCATGGGACTCCAATGCCGCAGGGCTACATTCGTGTGAGCCCGACGTGTGTATTACCCGATTGGAGGGAAGCTGCATTGCCATATTCCCACCCAGATATTGATACACTTGGTGAGGCAGAAGGCGGGGTAATATTGTGGCCCAAAGCAGATGTCATCTACACTACTAAAATTGTAAGATAAATTTACATTACTTTAGATTGTTAATGTGTATATATGAGGTCAACTGATCTGAAATTATATATATAGGTTAAAAAGAAGACACCTGGAGCACCTAGGCCTCCACCTCCACTTCCTGCATTACCAAGTTGGGTTCCAACTGACCTAAAATACCCGTTAGGTCCTACTTGTAGGGGAATGGCATGTTGGCTACGGGCACATAATATACATTGCCCTATAGTTGTTTCTTTAGAAGCAGATTATGCAGGTCAATCATACGATAGCTCTTTATTTATACAAGATATTATTGAGATGTTTATGTATGATTGGCTGAATACATCAATGATAGAGACATGGATAAGGTGAGATCTTGTTTATACATCCATATACCATGTGCAAGACCTGGTGATCTGGTTTCTTATATATTAATGCATACGTAATACATGTTTTGCAGCTACTTAGTCCAAGATCAATGCAAACAATTTGTATTTGATCATGTGGGATTTTTTATTCCATCATTGATTAGTATGGTAGCTAAAGACCCTGATAGTGTTCAACAATACTGTATAGATGCTTTTAAAATTTTCGGTTAGCAAAACAAGACGATAATAATAGCTCCATTCAATGTCAAGTAAGTTTACTTTATTTATAATTTGGACTTAAGAAAATTCCATTTTTATTGTGCATTTTGAGTTATTAATTTTTAACTTTTTTTACCTATAGCGCTAGACATTGGGAGTTACTAGTTATTGTCCCCGGAATGTTCACTATTTATTATCTAGATCCTACGGGAAGTACATTGAACATTAAAATTGGACACATATTGAGAATGCCATTATTCTGGTGAGAAATATTTCATTTTTATATCCGTTAACATCTGTTATTACATTACTATTTAATTATGCAATTTACTGTGTTACATTAACATGTAGGGGTTTAGATGCATTCAAAAATGCTGGAGGAAATGTCCCAAAGAGAAAGAACCAGCCAATAATTTGGGAGAACGTAAAAGTAAGTTCCTGACTCCAATGTATATATTATTTATGTGAACTGTGCTTAGTTGTATTTTTTAATATTTTGTATGTTTCAATTTATAGTGCGCTACACAAGACAACGGCTGGGCATGCGCATACTATGTGATGCGATTTATGCAGATGATTATCCGACATGCCACATTGGATATTAATAGCATACATGAGGTATTATATATAGTCTCATTAGTTAGTATGAAATATATCAATCTTATTTTTATATTATTACTTATATATATACATCATTCTCTTTGCAGGTGTTTAAAACTGACCACACTATAGGTAAACGCTTAAAAAATGTAAATGCTCCATATACGATGGAAGCATTAAATGAAGTAAGAGAAGAATGGGCAAAAGCCATACAAGCAGTGGCGATTGTAAGATATAATTGGGATGCTGATAGCGATCCTGAATGATATTTTGTAAATGAATATTTCTGAATGTTTATACATGTATTTGAATGTTTCTACATGTGTGAATGTGAAATTGAATTGATGTCTGAATGTATCTACTTGTGTGAAAAAATATTTGTTAATTTTGCAGGTTTGTGGCCTGTTTGTAGACTGATATCAATGGATGTCGTAAATCTACAGTTCAGGAAACTGAACTACAGGTTCTCATCCTGCTGACCAGCCACAGTAGGCCTACAAACTGATAAGAAAAAAAAAAATAAAGTATAGGCGTCGGTTATTTATAGAACACCGACGCCTAAGGCCTACAACGTCGGTTATTGGATAAAAACTGATGACGAATGCGACAAACAACCCGACCGTGCAGGAAAGCACGATCGTGGTAGAAAAGGCGTCGCTTATTAGTATAAAACTGACGCCGATAGTACTAAACACAGCCGTGCAGCGAAGCACGGCCGTGTCGTCTGGGAGTATGGCGTCGGGTGTTCAGTTGTTAACTGATGCCGAAAGTGTCCTAGGTGGTGCCCTTTTTTGTGGCGTGAACCCTATAGATGTCGGCCAACTATATATAATCGACGCCGATAGATCATATAGGCGTCAGTTGTAAAACCGACGCCGAAGAGTTTGACCTTTAGCAGCGCCCACATAGGCGTCGCATGAAAATCGTCGCCAAAGGGGGTTAAAAAACCAACGCCAAAGGCTATTTCTGTAGTAGTGCTTTCTCTTGCTGGATGACCTCAACCATCCAGGCTAGGATCAGAGTGCGCTTGGAAGCTTGGTGAACCTAAGGCTAAGGATAGGACAATAAGAAAAGGAACATATAGCTTGCATGATCTTAGTTGCTTTTATGTTATAAGTTGTTTTGTTTGGAGACAATGTTGTATTAGTCTTAGTCTTCCTCTACCTAGATCATATGCTTGTATAAAGTTGTACTCCCTTTTGGGAAAAAAATTGTAATGTACTCTTGATACATTTTGAATAAAGTCAAGATTTAAATTTCCGCTGCTACACACATTGGTGTTTTTGTTTATCATGTTTAATAGTAGAGACTTGGTCTTTACAAAGATCATTTCTAAAATCCTTGCTAATAGGCTCCAAGCTGTGTTGCCTTTCATTATTGATGATTCTCAGTGTGCCTTTGTTAAAGATAGGAGTCTAAAAGATGCTACCTTGCTCACCAATGAAACTTTAAGTGATTTCAAGAAGGCTAATTTCCATCCTAGAATGTGTATTCAGGCAGATATCTCGAAAGCCTATGATTTGATCAAATGGTCTTTCATTTTCTCTATTATGTTCAAAATGGGATTCCCTCCCATCTGGATAAAATGGATTAGAGAAATTTTCTCCTGTACTTCTTACCAGGTCATTATTAATGGTGAACCCTCGTATTCTTTCAAACCTGCCAATGGGGTAAGACAGGGGGATCCTATTGCTCCTTATTTGTTTGTGATTGGTATGCAAGGTATTGCTGAGCTCAGTAAAAAGATGGTTATGGGTGGTGACCTTGAGCCTATTACTACTTCAAAAAATATGAGAAGTTCTCATCTTATCTTTGCGGATGACCTCATGATTTTTTCTAAAGCTAGTAGTAGAGATGCTAGTGCCATTAAATCCACTTTGGAGTCGTTTGTTGAGATGTCTGGCCTTCGTGTTAACTTTGACAAAAGTTCCATTATCTTTAGCAAAAATACTGATAAAAAACCTATCATTGATATTATGTAGATCAAGGAGGGTAGTTTTCCTTCAAAATATATGGGTCTGCCTCTTTTTTCTGGGAAGTTATCTAAAAGATTTTGTGGTTCTCTGATTGATAAAGTTAAGGCTAGATTGGAATCATGGAAATCTAAGCTTCTATCTCCTGCAACTAGGTTGGAGTTGATCAAATCTACTCTTGCTAACATGCATCTTTACTGGCTATTTTCTTTCCCTATTCTGAGTTCCATCCTCGATCATATTGACAGGTTATGTCGTGACTTTCTTTGGGGAGAGAATGAGTCTAAAAGGTACCTTCATCTGATTAGGTGGGATGTTGTCACGAAACCAAAAGAAGATGGTGGCTTAAGTATCAAGAAACCTAAAGATGTTACTAAAGCTTGTCTTATTATTAATGCATAGGATATTGCTAGCAAGAAAGATACTCTATGGGTTAAATGGGTTTCTGAAAAGTACTTAAGAAGACAATCTTTCTGGATTATTAAGGAGTCTCCTAACTACTCTTGGATGATCAATAATCTTATTCGAGTTAGAGATGAGCTTAAAAACCACATCAAGTTCATTGTGGGTGATGGTAGTTCTTTTCTATTGTGGCAAGATCCTTGGTGTGATTCTCAATTTATTGAACAGCTTGTAGGTAGAGATTGCATTATTAGATTAGGGATTTCTTGGGATTCTTATTTAAATGTTATGATTTATAATGGTGGTTGGAGGATGCCTAAAGACAATAATCATGGTCAAGATGAGATCTTTAATGTTTTCAAGAGTGTTGGCATATGTTAGGGGCAGTAGGATACCATTTTGCTTGAAGGGAAAAGAAAGGTTAAGCTTCATGATGTTTGGGATTCTATTAGGCTGAAGAAGAACTGCAACTTCAATTTTGAGTGGATATGGAAGATCAGAACTCATAAACGTGCTATTTTTCATTTGTGGAAAGCCATGCATAATAAACTTCCCACTTGTGATTATTCAAGAAGAAGGGGGATCATTTTAGCTTCTAGATGTTTTCTTTGCCTAAATGGTTATGAAGATACCAATCATTTACTCTTTGATTGTGAATATGTTGAGAAGCTTTGGATTCTGGCGAATGCTCCTATGATTAAGTCTTGGAATCAAGCTAAAATTTTGCTGACTTGAGGTTGAAGTGTGTTATGAGCCTTATTTTCAACTACTCTTGGGTTGAAAGAAATCTGAGAGTCCATGAAGACAAGTATATGAATCCTATTCAGCTATGGTCGATTATTAATCAAGATGCTATATGTTTTTATCCTGAGAATTAGTGTGTCTTCTTGTCTTTTTCCTCTATTCTAGTGTTTGATGTTCTTGAAGCTATGGGTGCTACTTCCTACTGTCTTGATGTGGGATGGAGCTTTTCCCTTTGGGAGTGGCAGAGTTCGCCTCTCACTAGTTTTACCTTGCTATGGATATGGGATCCCTGGTTGTGCTTGGCTTCCTCTGGTGTTTAGCCTATTCCCCTCTGGTTGAGTTTTGTTGTGTGGGTTCCTTGGTTGCCTTGTTTCTGGTGTGGATGATCTATTCTGGTAGCTCTTCTTGAGATGGTTATGGTCTTCCCTGGGCTATTCTCTTGTTTTTTGTTTCTGTGCTTCCTATCTCAAGTGGAGGCTTGTTGGTTGAGTGGTGGTATCTCCTTCTTCTGATGCTTTGTGCTGGTTTTTCTTCTATTCTACTATTGTAACCCTCCCTCATTCATGTCTCTTGGAGTAGCTCTTCATGCTGCTACTACCTTTGCCTTGGTTTGTCCCCTCATGTGGTGGTTGTATGTGGTTTTGCTTGAAGGATGCTTCTACTGTTGTGTTCTTTGGTCTTTGCTTGGTGCCTATGGCTGGAAGCTGAGTTGTTGTTCCTTATGCTGCTCTTATTGCTCCCCTCTCACTTTTGTAGTGATGGCTGAGTCTTTCGGAATGTTGTGCTATGTTTGTGGTCTTTGCTTGCTCCCCTCTCACTATTTAGTGATGGTTGAGTTGGTTTTTCTTGTTCCCATTTCATTCTTGGAGTTGATATGGTCTTGCTTGCTCCCAGCTCACTGGTCAGTGATGGTTGAGCCTAGATGGCGAGTTTGTCCTACTTTTTCATGATGTTTTGGTTTGGCCTATGTTGGGTTGCGGTTCTTGGTTCTTCTTGCTCCCCTCTCACCTCAGTGTGATGGTTGAGTTAGTCTTCTAGTTGCTTTGGGTTGGTTCTGTTCTTCTGCTCATCTACTGTGTTTCTTTTTCCTTTGTGACCATGGAGAAGTGTTTGTTGTTGTTTTTGATCCTGACATGGTTGTTCCCATCATATGTTGGCTGTATGTGGCTTTTCGTGGAGGTTGTTCCTATTTTTGTTAGTTGCCTTTGGTTGGGTATGTTCTGTTTGGTGGCTTCATGGGTTTCATCTGCTGCTATTCTGGCTTGCTGGTGTTCTTGGTTCCCTGAGGATCTTGTGGGTTAGGGATATATGTCTGCTTGGTTCTTCTGTTCTGTCCTACTGCTACAACCCTCCCTCACTTATGATTCTTGGAGATGTTCTTCATGCTGCTACTACCTTTGCCTTGGTTGCTCCCCTCATGTGGTGGTTTTTGTGGTTTTTCTTGATGGATGATTCTATTCTTTTGATATCTTTGGTCTCTGCTCGATGCCCATGGTTGGATGCTTAGTTGTTGCTCCCTATGCTGCTCTTGATGCTCCCCTCTCACTCATGGAGTGATGGTTGAGTCTTTTGGAATGATATGTTGTGGTTGTGGACTCTACTTGCTCCCGTCTCACTATTCAGTGATGGTTGAGTTTGTTTTCCTTGTCATTCCCCTTTCTTTCTTGGAGTTGATGTGATGTGGTTGTTGGTCTTGCTTGCTCCCCTCTCTCTGGTCAGTGTTGGCTGAACCTGGATGGCGAGTTTGTCCTACTTGATCATGATGCTTGGTTTGGTCTGTGTTGGGCTGTGGTTATTGGTTCTTCTTGCTCCCCTCTCACCTCAGTGTGATGGTTGAGCTAGTCTTCTAGCTTCTTTGGGTTGGTTCTGCTTTGCTACTGTGATTCTTTTTCCTTTATGACCCATGGAGTTGTGTCTTCTACTGCTTATGGTCCTTCATATGCTGGTTATTCCCCTCATATGTTGTCTGCATGTGGATTTTTGTGGCGGTTGCTTCTGCTACTTTTTGTTGCTTTTGGTTGGATACTGAGACGCTGCTTCTGGTGCTGCTTTTATTGGTCCCCTCTCACTCTTGGAGTGATGGTTGAGTACATGAGGTTGTTGTGATGTGGGTGCCGGCTCTGTTTGTTTTGATGAACTCTTATCTGGAGGCCTGAACGCATAGATACTATACTCTGATGTAAAGAAAGTTTTTGGTTTATAGTTGGCTCTCGTTTTGAGTTACAACAAGCATTGTACCATTATACAAAAAAAAATGAAAAAAAGGAACAGGAGTTTTGGACTGACCAAAAAAAAAAGGAAAGGAACTACATAAGCAAGAGCACACCAGTACACTAGACTAGAAATTAAAGCACTAAAGAAATTAGAGACCTAAACTACCACTATCTAGATTAGGCAAGAACAAAGATGCATTAACTACCCTAGCAAGGAGTAACTACCACGAACTAAGCAATTAACTAACAAGCAAAATAAGCAAGCAACTAAACTAGCATGAAATATCTAAGAGAGCAATATGTGTTTAAAGCGATGTTAAAGAGAGGTGGGAAGTTTGGGGTGATGATATGAAGATATTAGTTGGGGGGAGAATACCAAGCAAAACATAATCATCATTGTAGATTTCGAAACCAAACAACTGATCAAATGCAATGAAATCACCCAAGACTATTGGTTGGTCATGGATAGAGTAGAGTCTGTGAGGGGAACTACACCCTTACACACCCTATCTAGCCTTATGAGGCTCAATTGGAACAAGGTTTAGGTGGGATTTTAATTCGATTTAACTAATCTAGGTTTCTAGGGTGAGAATACTTAGTGTAATTGGGAGCCAAATGTAGGAATAGAGAGTATAGGTAAAGGTATTTCACCTCAAATTACTCACCATCTAGCTTTTAGTAAACTTCTAGGCAATTACACTAAACAATCCTACACTAGCTACTTAGATCTCATAGTTAGGAGTAGGAGAAGGGATAAATGTGTGGGAATATGGGGTGCTAGCTAGGGATCCACTAGTCGAACCTAGGAGCAAATCCCAAAATAGCCCCACATATGCCATCTTCTCTTATACTTAGGTGGTTTCAAGCATAAAACCACAACCAATTCATGTTTTCAAGAACCAATCACAAGTAGAACCATGGAAAATGAGATAGAAAAAGAAAGCAATCATCATAGAATGATAATATAGAGTTTTATGGGATCTATCCCCCCCAACATTGTATCAAAGAAACATTTTAAACACAAACAACCCACCACAAGGGGCTTAGCTACACATGAAAAAAAAGGTGATAATAAGGAAGAAGATATCCATATAAATCAGTGAAACATCCTCCTTTGATGACCTCCTAGATGATGTAGCTCATGAACCTCCCTCCAAGGTAGGTAGATGGCATGGAAGTATGAGGTTTTGTGGTGGAAACTGGGAAAACTAGGGTTTTGAGGTTGTGGAAGGTGGAAATGGAGTGGGTGATGGATGGGGGTAGGTGAGAGATTTTGAATGCTTAGGGGGCTGGAATAATGCCCAACCTCCATGCTATGGATGCCACCCTAGTATATATTGGTGGTGGGGAAGCACTAGGTTAAGTGGGGATAGTTGGGTAGAATGGTGTAGAAAATGTAGGGTTTTGGGTGGCTGTACGGCTATGTTGGGAAACACAACCGTGGTGGGTGAGGTGTAAAATGACAATGGAAATATGGAATCATCATGCTGGGTGGAGGTAAAGTTACAGTTTGAATGCAGGGAATTGAAGGATGGTAGCACAATCGTGTTGAGGGTTAGGTAGAATGGTCGTTCTAGGTAGCATAGACCTGGTGGGAAAATTGGGACGGAGGTCGTTCTACTTGGAATGCATGTTCTGATCTTTGGTAGCATGACCAATGTTACCCCCCGATCTCACAATTTTCACTAATCATGATATTAGGGCATAAATTGAGGATTTAACGTAATACAAAGATCACCCTTAACTTTTTCTTCTCTTCCAAAACTCTTTGTTTTCTCACATTGAACCACATAAACCAACTTTACAAGGGAATCTAAACATTGATTTCTCTAATCTAATTTCAACAGTAAAAATGCATGTATGAACATTCATTATCTTCCTCATACTTTTAAGCACATAAGACTTGCTGATTCACACATATTGCTAAAAGAGGAATAATGTTATACATCATCATTTACAACTCTCTTATTTCTTTACAAGTTCCTAGAGTGACAAGGATCGACTGAACTTAACTATACTTAGACTTAACAATTGTGGAAGATCTACTCTGATGCAATGATATCTTCTTCAAGTCCATGGCATTTCCCTAAACAATTGTGAGTAGTGGGTTGAGCCTACTCGCTCAGTGAATGAGTACTTCAAAGAAATAGTCTAAAGCACTGACATAATTACAAATATACTTTTAAGAAATTGATGTCAATTAAAACAGCAGTAAGCTTTGAAGAGTCTAATAAATGACAATCATAAATATGGCAGGATACTCTAAATATCTATAAGAGTGAATCAATATATTAAATGATTGATTGATCATAAAGAGAACTAATAATATAGAAACATACAAAGAATAATTTAATAATTGTATACACTTGTTTGACCTCTCATTCATTTTATTATTCCCTGATCATATGCAATGTAATCTACATATGAAGACTCGTAGTGCACTACAATCACACTGTACAAGACTTACCAGACACACCCAGGAAATTCTAAGTCTGTCTACCCTCCTGGTCTGCAACATGAAAATGGCTCCCTGGCCTAAACTGGACACCTCCTTTAACCTAATCACACAGGCAGAGAGTCATGCCACCTCTTGGCTTTTCTGTACTCTAGTGCCACCAGGACTTCTGGTTGATGATGGACACTACAAACTATACTTTAAGGAGACTTCCACTAGGGATTCGTCCCCCGTGCCACCTGATGGCACGTTCCGACCCTTGTATACTAGATGCTGCCAGGGTTAGTTCATTTCACCCCTAAGGCGCGGACCTCACATATGGGTTCTATGGTGTTCAGGGCTCCTAAGTCTATTATTTTATTATTCCTAGAAAGCTCTTTTCTACATTGTACCCTTCTCTTACTTATACTTGACTCTGGTGTCTCTATGGTGTCGCATCTACTTATTTGAAGTTGTAATACAACATGTATATCATTCTAAACTTTGTAGAGTAGTATATTAAAAATATTTTAATATACTGAGTAATCAACATACTATACATGCATGCAGACTAAAATTCTTAAATAACCAGATTACATGTCCACTTGGCACATACACACTAGAATCATGCAATGTATCATCTTATTACACTGATAAGAGTTAATTACTTGACATATGAGTAATCATTAATAGCACCTGCAACTTATCTGTAATTTCCCAAAGAATGTGCATATCAACCCAAATCTTGAGTTCTGCATATGATAACTCAATTAAGAGTTAATTACTTATCATGACAAGAATTATTAATAATAATGAGAACATTGATATCACAATACTTGATTCATTGAACACCCTACCGTTAGGGTTTCATTTAATCACAACAAATGCTACAAAGAAAGGTGTAATATATCTATCACATACTTTTCAAATCTTTATAACACATGATACCTGCGATCTCAATCCCTTATCACATTATTCGGAATTCTCATCCCATCACATCATTATTATAATTACTGAATCTGGGTATTCAAACCCTTAGATCATCACATAGCATTGTTACCTCTGTAACATGTAACCATTACCTCTAGGTCCTTAGACCAAGGTATTCATTTCACTGGTTCTATAAGTATTCTCATGGCTCACAAGGCCATCACACATCTTGTCACCTCTCACTAGCCAACAACTTATTCCCATGGCTCCCATAAAGATTTCATGCGACATAAACATTCACTAAATAAAGACTATTATCAACAAATCATATAAAATAAGTATATGCATGAAACCTTGGAACTGAGCTGAATTTGGGTTTCCATGCCATTCATTTGGATATCATGCATCAATAATAACATTGAATAAATAAAGTCTATCATGTCAAGAAAATCCCTTCAAATGGATTTCACGATATCTATTTGCAAATATCCAACTTTCCTCGCATCTAGGATTTCACCCTCTTCACTGAGATACCAAACAAACACAACTCACTTTAAAAGAAATCCAAGATAGTATCTGACATATAGGTACTATGAATTTAGATAAACAATCATTCAAAACTAAGGGGATCTAGATAAGAAACTTTCTCTATTTACTTATACAACAAATTTCAGTCATAGACAAATTCCATATATTTCAGTTTACTCTTATAACCTTTGTGAATACTTAGGGAATTATCATTAGAATGTATTTTATACATTTCTAATATGATTTTTTATCATCTGAAATTCATTCAAACAAAGGAAGAATCTATTTTATATCATTTTGCAACAACTTAGAACAAGTAGACAATTTAGCGTTTGTAGTCGCATACTAAGCAATTAAAGATTATGGTTGATTTAACCAATTTTCATGCAATATACTATTTAAATGATGTTCCCACTCACCCTAAGGTGTGACAACACCATAAAAATGTATCCCATATCTAAAAATATTGAATCCATATCAAATCCTTAGCAATTCACCCAATTCTTCTTCCTTTCAACTCGGAAACCCTAAAAATGAGGGATTATGAACAAAGCGTGAGAAAAGGAGAAGTGTTGATACCATTTTGGATCAAATCAGAGGAGGGATGGAATTTTGACATGTGAGTGAAGATTCACCATGAAACTATATCCAAAGAAGCTAAACTTACATGATTTCATCATTCATCGGACCGCAAAACCCTAGGCCAGCATCTCCATCAATTTCTCCTCTCAAACCCTAACTCTCTCTCTCTCTCTAAGATTTCATTTCTATGGATTGAATCACAAATTATAAAAGCTCGTTGTCTGTTAGGTTGACCATATAGAGCAATTGAGCTGCTTGGGTTAATTGCACATTGACCCCTCACTAAATTTTTCTTATTTCAATAGATTTTTATGTCATAAAAAAGTTTATGTGAATTCGTATATTTCATAGATCAAACCTTATCAAAATATTATGATAATTTATAATGTTGTGTATAATTTAGTTAAAAAGCTTCATTTAAAATTTTAGATCATTTAAAGTTTCCATTAAATAAATAAAAATCGAATCATGCATTACTATCCAAAATTCTACATAAATGTCAGTTACTGTAATTCGTCTACTGATAAGGTCTAAACGCATCAAAAAATTATGAAAATTTTACATGTTTTTATGATTGAGTTTCAGATCTCCATTTAAAATTTCAGATCATTTGGAGTTACCAATAAATAATTAAAAATAAAACACTACACTACTTAAAAGCACTATGTTAGCATTTTGGTTGAAGTATAGTTTGACCAAGAACCACATTCAAAGAACAATCCAATATTCTGAAATTTTTCTCAAATATGCATGATTGAGTTATCCATATCATATCCAAAATTCAATTAAATTAAAAATTTGTAGAAAATATAAAAAATCATTTACTACACTGCTATCATGATCAAATTCCATACTCATGTACCATCAAAACCCTAATTTCAGCCAACTAGGGTTTATATTTCTCAAACCTTAATTTCTCAAACAATAGAACATTTAATGTTCTTATTAGGTTTAAAACATTATAATTGAATTATTATCATTAATTAGATTTAAGAAATGATCAATCTAATTAAGAATATAATCATCCAAGTAAACCCTAGTTTACCAATTAAGCTCATATGCGGTCACAACAATTCTCCCCCCTTAAAAAGGTTTCATCCCCGAATCATAAATATGTAAGTAAAGTACATTCAAGGTTTATTTTAAGCTTCTAAAATCTTACATGTGATTATATTTTGTATTTCATGCTTGAATGCAGTTTTCAACATTAAGTCCTTTATTCCTTTACTAAATCACAACATGTTTGAAATAGTTATCAATGATAACAAACAAATTCTCTATGCCACAATTAATCATAGGATAGAGAGAGAAAAAATCATTTCAATATTTTCATACTCTTAAGGTGTTACCTCAACATCGATAATCTGATCCAACTATATCAATTTGTAATACTAAATATGTACTATTGTTATGTATTACCTCTAAATCACGAAAGAGAGTTCACCATGTTCTTTTGAATTTTACTATTGTGCTACTCAAATAGCAAAACATTCTTGAGTTATAAGACTAGATTCAATAACAATTTTACATTACTACTCACGGAATCCCCATTGGATCATGGATACATAAGGTGAAGCATTACCATCACATTCCATACTATTCTCAAGTATGAACCCACACAAAATTCAAGGTGTAACCATCGGGTTATAGCATACTAGGGTTTCAACAAAAGTAATAGAGTAATCCATAATTGTATTAGTCATTCAAGGAGTATTCATACCCAATCACCATCACTTAGTTATATTAAAGCTGGGTATAACAAGCTACACCTCATTAGGGTTACATATCAATACAATATAGTTATCATCCCTTCTATTCATATGAGTGAATAGGTAAGAATACCTTATTCAGGGTAACCCTCCATTTGTTCCATCATCATTCAACCCATATCACCATACCACAATTTTACAATACTAAGATGGATTACTGGTATGAATGACTTAAACTATCAGACACCTTTAATTAACATATTGCTTGCACATGTACACTGAAATCATACGTAGAACCAATTTACATTCCTTAATGTATCTTCAACAAATTATAATTCTAAAAACAAATCCATATATTACTAAAAGCCATTGTTTTCTCTTATCTCTCTCCTCATTCATTACTACTTACTTTTTGCAACTTATCCTTCTCATTTCAATCATGTAGATTAAACATCCCTAAAATTGAAACATTCAAGGTATGAATAGATTATTTGTCATTCTTGTTAATAATGCAAGAATTTATTTCATATCACACTTCACTCATATTGTATTTCTCCTTTTGTTCAAAACACACCTCTTATACTTCAAATATATTTCTTATCATTTGCTCTAAATTATTTCCATATTGTTTATCTACCTTTCAGATTAGCTAGGATTACTATCAGTGCTAGTTTACTTCTCATAGTGCAAATTTCATGATCTTTATTTATAGAGATGCTAGTATTCAAGGTCAAATCACTATTGACAACCCTTGAACTACTAAAACTCTAAACATTCTAGGGTTTGTCCTTCATCGGTAGCATGAAATTATTGTGGTGTGACTTTTCTCTCTTAATTTGAAATTCAAACTTTGGATCTCACAAGTTTTTACTAAAGTCTTCCATATCTTATCAATTGTATTTCCTTCATCTTAATTGGCCATTCAGATAGATTACATTTTCAATTTACCCTTCTATAGTTTCATCATCATATTGTGTGTCATTATTACATTCACTAGATGCCTCTACCATGGTTGTTATGCATCAAATATGATTCATTTTCTTATCACTTCATTCCCACATTTCTCTCATTAAGTAATATATGGAAGAGAAGATGGTTCTGAGACTTAGAATGCTTATCTTCAAACATCCCATTAACATTTGTCATATGTAGGTTTAATTAGTTATCAACAAGGATACTTGACAAACTAGCACTTGATTGAATCTCCTAACCTCTTTCTTTTATAATCTATATTACTCCACCATGTTTCAAACCCTTCCTTACTTTCCATAATACTCTTACCATATACTACTCTTCCACTTGTTATCTTTAACTTCTACTTTTCTCTTATGATCATGTTTCTTATTCATGTGTATGATCATGTATACCATGTTGCACATATTTCTTTTTATCCTTCTACTAATGTGAAGTTGAAATTCTAAATCAATAATCTCTCTACTAGTTTCAACTCATGTTTAATACATTACATATCCTTCATTTTAAATCAAATGGCTCATGCATGGGTGAAACATAGTTTCTCTTATATCAAGTTTTTCCTTCCCGAGTATAGTCTACCTTTGTATAACTTATTCATTTTGTTAAGCTACACTTTTGTTCTTTTTTTTTTAGAAACTAGTTTGTTGTTCTATAGAGACTTGGAATCCAAAGGTAGTAAGTATGAATGTGTTAAACTTATTAATAAAGGTATACATTACATGCTCTCAATTATATCATAACCCTCATTCCTTAATCAAGCTCATCATTTCCAACATTTATCTTTGTTTTAACTCAGTTTCTTATCCTAGTCTTATATTTTTTCTTATTTATCTAATTCTCTTTACTCTAACTCTTCTAAAGACTCTTCACTTATATCTACTTATCGTATACTTAACTCTTTTCTTCTATTTTTCCTTTTCTTTGGAGTACACAAAAACATTGTACTCAGTTATATAATCCATTCCTCATGATTGATTCTTACTACCTTGGCCCTTACATACTTTTCTGATATCTTCTCCATATTTCATATTTAGAGTTCATATAATATTAATCATGAAACTTAATGTGAACCTTATGTTGTGTTCCTTTATTCCCAATTAAGGATTTCTCATATGAGGCCCCAAAGTTGGGTCTCAGATATCAGTTCCAACTGATTCTTAGCTATTATAATCTTTCCCATATGTTTCAACATCTTAGTGTATGTACATTCTAACTATGATGTGGATCTAATTTATCCAGAGTCTACTCTTATCATATTATTGATAGGAGTTATTAGATCCCAGTAATGCATCCTACCAGCCGGACTAGGCCGAACCTGTAGTCCTGAAGCCAAGAGCTACTTAAGATTAACCAACTCCTATTAATATCAAACATATGGAAAGAATATCCACTTAGGAAAGTTCATTCAAAGATCATTTCCAGTCTACTTTATACAAAGAATGTAATCAATAAATGCTACAACTGCATAGTGTACGAGAAATCTTAAAGACCCATATATATTTCAAAATACTGAATATCTGAATCCAAACATATAAGAGCATTTCTATTAATCTCCAATAAAACAACAATATGAAATGAAAGTTCTATCTCATTTTATATTTATGCTCTTAACTCATGTTACTTATATTGTTTCTAACCCTAATATTTCTAGGGTTCCACTCTATCCCATCCCTCCACTATATACCTGGCCAGGGTATACATGAAAGAATAGACAGAGTAGCTTGATACTGGATGATCCAAATACTCAGATACCGGGCCAGGATATCCAAATACTCAAATCCCCAGAGCTAGCAACATAACATCTATATGCCACACTTATGACTCTAACTTATAACTTATTGGTCCCTAACAATTTAGCCTAAGCTCTGATACCAAGTTGTTACACCCCGATCTCACAATTTTTACTAATCATGAGATTAGGGCATAAATTGAAGATTTAATGTAATACAAAGATCACCCTTAACTTTTTCTTCTCTTTCAAAACTCTTTGTTTTCTTGCATTGAACCACATAAACCAACTTTACAAGGGAATCTAAACATTGATTTCTCTAATCTATTTTCAACAGTAAAAATGCATGTATGAACATTCATTATGTTCCTCATACTATTAAGCACATAACATTTGTTGATTCGCACATATTGCTAAAAGAGGAATAATGTTATACATCATAATTTACAACTCTCTCTTATTTCTTTACAGGGACCTAGAGTGACAAGGACCGACTGAACTTAACTATACCCAGACATAACTATTGTGGCAGAGCTACTCTGATGCAATGATATCTTCTTCGAGTCCATGTGATTTCCCTAAAAAATTGTGAGTAGAGGGGTGAGCCCACTCGCTCAGTGAATGAGTACTTCAAAGAAAACAGTCTAAAGCACGAATATAATTATAGATATACTTTTAAGAAATTGATATCAATTATAACAGCAATAAAATTTAAATAGTTTCATAATTGACAATCATAAATATGGCAAGATACTCTAAATATCTATAAGAGTGAATCAATATATGAAATGCTTGATTGATCATAAAGGGAACTAATAATTTAGAAACATACAAAGAATAATTGAATAATTGTACACACTTGTTTAACCTCTCATTCATTTTATTTTGCCCTGATCATATACATTGTACTTTACATATGAAGACTCATAGTGTACTACGATCACACCATACAAGACTTAGCGGACACACCCGGGAAATGATAAGTCTGACTACTCTCCTAGTCTACAATAGGGAAATGGCTCTGTGATGGAGTGGACTTTTGGAATCCTTAAATGTCCAATGACATATTTAAATTCATGTTTGAGTGGCACTAAGAGTTCAAAGTCTATTTTGGAAAACTTAAAGTGTTTAATACCATGATTAAGATCTCTTATCTTATGCCTTTTATTTGAAGTTTTTAATTGATTGGTTAAATATCAATATTTTTGAGACCAAGATTTGGTGAGATATTTGGTACATTAATGAGAATGAGTCTAAGTCCTTAATCAATTCCTTGTCTCTCTCTTTGTTATGTTTAGCTGAGTGACCAAGACCCTACTGCACGGCCTTGACACTTGGGAAGGACGAGCCACAAATTTCTATACAATCCTCATCTCAGTCACACATCACGATTCAACAGCCCGTGTGTATCTTCTTCCTTGCCATCACATACGACCACATAAGACCACTATCCCCACGATGTACGACGCTCGGAGGTCGTGGCAGTTTTAATCGAGGCATTTCTTAAGCCTCATTGATCAATCTCCTTCAGACCCGTTATAGGAGCCAGTTTGCCTAGAGAACAAAGTAAGCCAAGAACCGCAGCTTAGGCTCTTCGTCGCTAGTTGCAGGTGGCGCAGATGAAAAGGGGAGAGAGGATGAGAGGGTAGTTCATGGTGGCTGACCATCAAGAAACCTTGGAGAAGCTATGGGGAGAACAAGTACCTGATTCCCCTAACCCCCTCTCGTCTTCACTTCCGAGCGCTCAAGGAGGAGGAAGGACCACCCTCTGTGAGAGGAAGAGATCACAACAGAGGGCTGGCCAGCAGTTAGAGACAGCGGCGGCGGCGTGCGGAAGAACCCCATCTCACATAGGTTGCCGTCGAGGAGGAGATGCAGTACTGTAACGACCTGCCGAGGAAGAGTGGTCTACCACTAGTCGAACGGTGTCTTTGAGTGCTTGCCGGAGATCCAAACACCAGTGGCGGCTATGTTGAGACGCAACCGGAGTCCGATGATGTAGCAAGGAGGAGGGATGTCGATCCCTCATCTCTTCCCTACACTGCATCAGTGCTTGACGGAGAAGAAGGCAAGGAAGTGGAGGTCCACGACAGTAGCCAGAAGTGCATATTGCACTAGAGCAGTGATCTGGGGTGGCGCCGGAGAACGAGCAAGTGACGGCGGGCCTGAGATGGTAGAGGGTGGATTCGTGTGACGGCTTCATGGAGGAAGACATCCCAACGGCAGCACCAAGAACAGCCACGGACGTAGGCGGCAGTGACAGTTTGTAGAAGTGAGAAAGAGAGATCGGGAGGTGCCGAGCTCCTTGCGATGGTCGGAGTGGGTGAGGAGAAGATGATGCAACCACGACGACACCATGAGCAAGCCGCGGCGGCGCCCGCTTTTCCAGCAAACGACGCACGCAAACGTCGCGAGACAGAGAAGAAGACGTTTTGGCCAAACCCTGCTGAACCGGGTTCAGCAGACGAGAACCGGCCGGCCCTCCTACCCCCAAGCCTTGAGCCGCGCCCAACATGGCCACGTGGCGACACGCTATTGGCCTAAAAAGGTGATTATCCCAGGAAATATGTTTATCTTCAATAATTCATATAAATTAGCTCAATGATCAGAAAAATATAAATAATATACCGAATTGTTCAGAAAAATGATTAGAATCATATGAAAGCTTAATATCAGACTTTTAGTGCACTAATCTCAATGATATCTTATAAGATATATAATGGTCTTGTCATGTATAATAAATAATAAATGAAGACCTAAAATTATGGGAATATATCAGTAGATCATAAATCATGCCTATAATCCAGTGGATGTCAGTGATTATGATGATGATGCACGAAATCAAGTAATTTGCTTAGAATGTCTAATTAGGGCTAATAACCCTAAAGAAAATGTAATAAATACATGCATGATCAATAAATGATGAAATTTGCAGAGTAAGCACATATCAGTATATTGAACCTCAGTTTTAATTATGAGATCATGATGATGCATAGAATCGCGGTTATATTAAGATTAACCTTGAAACATGTTATGAAACCCTAATCTAAGTTAATGATGTAATCTAGGGTTAATTAATGTGCACGAAAATGCTATGGAAGATAATGTTCAGATAATGGACCACAATCTAGAAAATGACATCAGTAAGATAATTCTAAGTCAAGAAGACAAGTAATAATGTATATAACATAATGATCTAAGCTAAACCCTAATGAAGACGACTAGGGTTAAGATGATGAGAACCTGATGATAGTATATGGTCTTGTCTTTATTAGGATTGACCAGGATGTAGATGATATGAGAATATGATGATTAGGAATATCTTGATCTAAGGTACGCCATTACCTCTCACTTGGCTTATTATACAATATGCTTGCGTTATATGATAGTACAAACTTGGCATATGATATTGATTGAAATGATTGTTCTTGTATGATATGTTGCACGATTTTACATACTTATTTCAATGAACACATGAAACATAAGATATCTGGTCCATTATATGGTAGCACTAAATCTCTTTGGTAGAATAGTGCATTGATGAAAGTACTAAATCTCTTTGGCAGAATAGTACATGTGAGTACTAAATCTCTTTGGCAGAATAGTGCATTTGTGAAGTACTAAATCTCTTTGGCAGAATAGTACATGTGAACACTAAATCTCTGTGGTAGAATGGTGCATGTGGTTGATCAAGTTTACATATAATGGAAATGTGCCTAAAATATGTGTTCTCTTCTGGTAACAAATATCTTTGTGCAACTATACGCCTTTTCTTATATTTTGTTTAATGCTGCCAAGTATTAGTTTTATCTTATTGCCAAGATATGATGAGAAGTATATAAAAGACACGTAGGCGTACTCAGTACAATATTCTTGAAATATTGTGCTGACGTGTACCGCATGTAATCTTTTGTTAGGTTGTGGTTATGCTCTTGAAGATCCAGGATAGTTGAGAGTTTCATAGCGAGCTGATGTACAGGTGGACCTGTTGTCTTAAGATCCTGTAGTGTAGTGGTAGTACATGTATATGTTTAAGTTTGTTGTTCAATATGTAATATCAAATGTTGTAACAATTCATGTTGTAATTATATGTTGAATGGTGAACATGTGTGTATGGTTTTATTATTGTTCATGTACATGTGCTACTGATCGTTTCCTTCTGACTCCCTTGATATTCTTCTTCTTAGGCTAGTGTGGGGTGTTTAAATTGGGATTCTCACCGAGGTGAGGGTTTCAATTTGGACGTCGCACATCAGATTAAGTTTTAGAAAATTTAGGGACGTCACAGGTGGTATCAGAGCATGAACAATAGCAAAGCCTGACATTTTCTCATCATGCAACTCAAAACTAAAGAACCTTGAACTTAATAATCTTATAGGGTTAGATTAGTCGTCTTTTAGAGACTAGATCTGACCTAGCCTCTAGGTTAGCACCTAGATGTCTGAGAACTAGGTCTAGACTGGTGTTTGTTGAGTAGCAAGTCCTTAGATGTCATTCTTTCCTTGTAGTACAGCGATATGGGACGTTGCACTATTTGGAAATAACGTGCATAAAAGGAAGAGAAACCCTAGACATATGGCACACGTTGTCTAGAGTATCTACACTAGTCTACCCCTTGTTCTCAACCTTTTCACTAGTTTTCATGACACTTTACTCTCTACTATGTGTGGGACACTCGTTTCTGGATTTGGTTTTTGATTCCAAACGGATCGAACCTCGATAGTTTTCTCTGACGCTTGTTTTATCGGAGAAAAACTATATAATATTTTATTATGTATATGTATTACAAAAATGTGTCCCCACACATGTAGAGTAGGAGGTGGTCATGCAACCTAAGTGAAAGTGAATGACATCAATCTAGAAGAGAGAGTAGTTCTAGATTAGATGTCTAGAGCCTTGTTGGATATATATGATAGATGGAATAGATGATATAAGTTTGATGTTATGATGTAAGTCTTGTGTAGATGACATAAGATGGTTATGATGATCTATTTTTTGTCTTCAAGGATTTAAGTACAATTTTGAGGATTTGAGATGAGTTTTGATGATGCAAGTATGCTTTTTTTTATGAGATAAGATATGTTAAGACAAGTTGTGAGTCAGCAAGAGCCTCAATCTCTTTTACGAAGGAGGACCTCTAGTGTTAGGACCAGTTTTAGGGTTAGCTCAAGAGAGAGCGAGACCCATAGGGAGAAGGTCAGAGAACCTAGACTCCACGATACGAGAAATATGAGATATGTGATATGATATGTCCTAAACTAGACTACTCCTGAGTGATTGAGTTGAGTTGCTTTATGTATGATTCCTATAGTTTTGTTGAACCCTAGATATCCTTGGGAGGACCAAACCCTAGAGACAGAGAGAGGCTATATATTCGTGTACATGTGATCTTTGAATATGAGTGCCTGCCATCTGGGTGAGGGAGAGAGCCCAAGACCCTGGAGGAGGTAGCTATCTTAGTTTCTGTGAAGCCTCATGCTCGGGTTGGTGGTTTCCCACATAGGAATCTAGTGGTGTATATAAGAGAGTTTTGGGTAAGCAGGTTTCATGGGTAGATGCCTATGAAGAGAATGTCATAGCATGTTTTGGTTTGTGCTTATGTGGCTAGAGTTTGTAAAACTATCTTTAGTGCCAATGAGGTAATCTGAGAACCCTATACCATGAGGGAAGAAAGAGATTGTGCATGTGATACTCATAGAGTTGAGGTAGCTCAGAGAGACTGATCATGGCTTTACCCTCGTGTTATGGGTCTAGAGAAGCTCAGTTGGACTAGATAAAGTTTATTGCATGTCTAATGAGCCACTCACATAAGTTTGTTAGCACAACCATGATATAATATACGTAAGGCTATGACCTAATCTCGAAACATGATATATAGACATGATACGATGGAAACCTAGAGGTGGTTTAATAAAATATCAATGCATAAATGGTTAACCATGTACCTAAACAATGATGATTAATGTGAAGTTGTTGGTTAATCTTGTGATGAAAATCACTAGTAATGATGCAATTTATTATGAGCAATGAAATAAGATCATATGAATGAAACATGTCATAAGAGGTGTTAATCTTAGTGCTTAATGAAGATGAAAGATATAGTTTGACGGTCATCACAACATGATAATTATAACCCCTTGATATAAACTAGATGGATAATGTGGGTTTATGATAGTTAACTTCCTCCTGAAAGCCATATATTAATGATGAACATGTCCTAACAATGAGATAAATAAAATATTGTGACACCTTGATATAATGAGTTAATCTTAGTTAACTCCTTTAGAACATGATAATATGATGTGGGAACCCTAATGCATGGCTAAATATAAGGAAGAAAATCTAACATATGAGATATGTAATGACATAACCTAAGCTCCTAAACCTTGAGTTTAACCTTGAATGGAGTGTTTGTGCAACCAAGATGGTTGTAAAACCCCCCTAATAGTGCTTTGGATACATGGTTCTAGGTAACCTTTCAGATATATTACACATAGAATAGTGCCTACATGTGGATGAAGGCAAGATAAGGTTTTCCCTGGAAGTATGAGTATGGTTTACTTTCGAGGACGAAAGTTCTTTTAAGATGTATATGATGTGACAAAGTGGTTTTTCTGGCTTAATTCCGAGGACGGAATTTCTTTTAAGGTGTGTAGGATGTGATGGAGTGGGCTTTTGGAATCCTTAAATGTCCAATGACATATTTAAATTCATGTTTGAGTGGCACTAAGAGTTCAAAGTCTATTTTGGAAAACTTGAAGTGTTTAATACCATGATTAAGATCTCTTATCTTATGCCTTTTATTTGAAGTTTTTAATTGATTGGTTAAATATCGATATTTTTGAGACCAAGTTTTTGTGAGATATTTGGTACATTAATGAGAATGAGTCTAAGTCCTTAATCAATTCCTTGTCTCGCTCTTTGTTATGTTTAGCTGAGTGACCAAGACCCTACTGCACGGCCTTGACACTTGGGAAGGAAGAGCCACAATTTTCTATACAATCCTCATCTCAGCCGCACATCACGATTCAACAGCCCGTGTGTATCTTCTTCCTTGCCATCACGTACGACCACATAAGACCACTATCCCCACGATGTACGACGCTCGGAGGTCGTGGCAGTTTTAATCGAGGCATTTCTTAAGCCTCGTTGATCAATCTCCTTCAGACCCGTTATAGGAGCCAGTTCGCCTAGAGAACAAAGTAAGCCAAGAACCGCAGCTTAGGCTCTTCGTCTCTAGTTGTAGGTGGCACAGATGAAAAGGGGAGAGAGGATGAGAGGGTAGTTCATGGTGGCTGACCATCGAGAAACCTTGGAGAAGCTATGGGGAGAACAAGCACCTGATTCCCCTAACCCCCTCTCGTCTTCACTTCCGAGCGCTCAAGGAGGAGGAAGGACCACCCTCTGTGAGAGGAAGAGATCACAACAGAGGGCTGGCCAGCGGTTAGAGACAGCGGTGGCGGCGTGCGGAAGAACCCCGTCTTACATAGGCTGCCGTCGAGGAGGAGATGCAGTACTGTAACGACCTACCGAGGAAGAGTGGTCTACCACTAGTCAAACGGTGTCTTTGAGTGCTTGCCGAAGATCCAAACACCAGCGGCGGCTATGTTGAGACGCAACCGGCGTCCGATGCTGTAGCAAGGAGGAGGGATGTCGATCCCTCATCTCTTCCCTACACTGCATCAGTGCTTGACGGAGAAGAAGGCAAGGAAGTGGAGGTCCACGACAGTAGCCAGAAGTGCAGATTGCACTAGAGCAGTGATCTGGGGCGGCGCCGGAGAACGAGCAAGTGACGGCAGGCCTGAGATGGTAGAGGGTGGATCCGTGTGATGGCTTCATGGAGGAAGACATCCCAACGGCAGCACCAAGAACAGCCACAGACGCAGGCGGCAGTGGCTGTTTGTAGAAGTGAGAAAGAGAGATCGGGAGGTGTCGAGCTCCTTGCGATGGTCGGAGTGGGTGAGGAGAAGATGATGCAACCACGACGACACCATGAGCAGGCCGCGGCGGCGCCCACTTTTCCAGCAGACGACGCACGCAAACGTTGCGAGACAGAGAAGAAGACGTTTTGGCCAAATCCTACTGAACCGGGTTCAGCAGACGAGAACCGGCCGGCCCTCCTACCCCCAAGCCTTGAGCCACGCCCAACATGGCCACGTGGCGACACGCTATTGGCCTAAAAAGGTGATTATCCCAGGAAATATGTTTATCTTCAATAATTCATATAAATTAGCTCAATGATCAGAAAAATATAAATAATATACCAAATTGTTCACAAAAATGAGTAGAATCATATGAAAGCTTAATATCAGACTTTTAGTGCACTAATCTCAGTGATATCTTATAAGATATATAATGGTCTTGTCATGTATAATAAATAATAAATGAAGACCTAAAATTATGGGAATATATCAGTAGATCATAAATCATGCCTATAATCCAGTGGATGTCAGTGATTATGATGATGATGCACGAAATCAAGTAATTTTCTTAGAATGTCTAATTAGGGCTAATAACCCTAAAGAAAATGTAATAAATACATGCATGATCAATAAATGATGAAATTTGCAGAGTAAGCACATATCAGTATATTGAACCTCAGTTTTAATTATGAGATCATGATGATGCATAGAATCGCGGTTATATTAAGATTAACCTTGAAACATGTTATGAAACCCTAATCTAAGTTAATGATGTAATCTAGGGTTAATTAATGTGCACGAAAATGCTATGGAAGATAATGTTCAGATAATGGACCACAATCTAGAAAATGACATCAGTAAGATAATTCTAAGTCAAGAAGACAAGTAATAATGTATATAACATAATGATCTAAGCTAAACCCTAATGAACACGACTAGGGTTAAGATGATGAGAACCTGATGATAGTATATGGTCTTGTCTTTATCAGGGTTGACCAGGATGTAGATGATATGAGAATATGATGATTAGGAATATCTTGATCTAAGGTACGCCATTACCTCTCACTTGGCTTATTATACAATATGCTTGCGTTATATGATAGTACAAACTTGGCATATGATATTGATTGAAATGATTGTTCTTGTATGATATGTTGCATGATTTTACATACTTATTTCAATGAACACATGAAACATAAGATATTTGGTCCATTATATGGTAGCACTAAATCTCTTTGGTAGAATAGTGCATTGATGAAAGTACTAAATCTCTTTGGCAGAATAGTACATGTGAGCACTAAATCTCTTTGGCAGAATAGTGCATTTGTGAAGTACTAAATCTCTTTGGTAGAATAGTACATGTGAACACTAAATCTCTGTGGTAGAATAGTGCATGTGGTTGATCAAGTTTACATATAATGGAAATGTACCTAAAATATGTGTTCTCTTCTGGTAACAAATATCTTTGTGCAACTATACGCCTTTTCTTATATTTTGTTTAATGCTGCCAAGTATTAGTTTTATCTTATTGCCAAGATATGATGAGAAGTATATAAAAGACACGTAGGCGTACTCAGTACAATATTCTGGAAATATTGTGCTGACGTGTACCGCATGTAATCTTTTGTTAGGTTGTGGTTATGCTCTTGAAGATCCAGGATAGTTGAGAGTTTCATAGCGAGCTGATGTACAGGTGGACCTGTTGTCTTAAGATCCTGTAGTTTAGTGGTAGTACATGTATATGTTTAAGTTTGTTGTTCAATATGTAATATCAAATGTTGTAACAATTCATGTTGTTATTATATGTTGAATGGTGAACATGTGTGTATGGTTTATTATTGTTCATGTACATGTGCTACTGATCGTTTCCTTCTGACTCCCTTGATATTCTTCTTCTTAGCCTAGTGTGGGGTGTTTAAATTGGGATTCTCACCGAGGTGAGGGTTTCAATTTGGACGTCGCACATCAGATTAAGTTTTAGAAAATTCGGGGACGTCACAGGCTCTCTGGCCTAAACTGGACTCTTGCTCTAACCTGAGCACACAAGCAGAGAGTCATGCCATCTCTTGGCTTTTCTATACTCTAGTTCCACCAGGACTTCTGGTTGATGTTGGACACTACAAACTATAATTTAAGGAGACTTCCACTAGGGATTCGTCCCATGTGCCACCTGATAGCACGTTCTGACACCCGTATATTGGACGTTGTCAGGGTTAGGTCGTTTCACCCCAAAGGCGCAGACCTCACATAGGGTTTCCACATTGTTCAGGTCTCCTAATTCTATTATTTTATTATTCCTAGAAAGCTCTTTTCAACATTGAACCCTTCTCTTACTTATACTTCACTCTGCTATCTCTATGGTGTCGTGTCTACTTATTTGAAGTTATAATACAACATGTATATCATTCTAAACATGGTAGAGCAGTATATTCAAAACACTGTAATATACTGAGTAATCAACATACTATACATGCAGGCAGACAAAAATTATTAAATAAATAGATTGCATGTCCACTTGGCACATACACACTAGAATCATGCAATTTATCATCTTATTACACTGATAAGAGTTAATTACTTGACATATGAGTAATCATCAATAGCATCTGCAACTTATCTATAATTTCTCAAAGAATGTGCATATCAACCCAAATCCTGAGTTGTTCATCTCATAACTCAATTAAGAGTTAATTACTTATCATGACAAGAATTATTAATAATAAATGAGAACATTGATATCAGAATACTTGATTCATTGAACACCCTACCCTTAGGTTTCATTTAATCACAACAAATGCTGCAAAGAAAGGTGTAATACATCTATCACATACTTTTCAAATCTTTAAAACACATGATACCTGGGATCTCAATCCCTTATCACATTACTAGGAATTCTCATCCCTTCACATCATTATCATAATTACTAAATTTGGGTATTCAAACCCTTAGATCATCACATAGCATTGTTACCTCTGTAACAGATAACCATTACCTCTAGGTCCTTAGACCAAGGTATTCATTTCATTGGTTGTATAAGTATTCTCATGTCTCATAAGGCCATCATACATCTTGTCACCTCTCACTAGGCAACAACTTATTCCCATGGCTCCCATAAATATTTCATACGACATAAACATTCACTGAATAAAGACTACTATCAACAAATCATATAAAATCAATATATGTATGAAACCTTGGAACTGAGCTGAATTTGGGTTTCCATGCCATTCATTGGGATATCATTCATCAATAATAACATTGAATTAATAAATTCTATCATGTCAAGAAAATCCCTTCAAATGGATTTTACGATATCTATTCGCAAATATCCAACTTTCCTCACATCTAGGGTTTCACCCTCTTCACTGAGATACCAAACAAACACTACTCACTTTAAATGAAATCCAAGATAGTATCTGATATATATGTACTATGAATTTAGATAAACAATCATTCAAAACTAAGGGGATCTAGATAAGCAACTTTCTCTATTTACTTATACAGTAAATTTCAGTCATAGACAAATTCCCTATATTTCAGTTTACTCTTATAACCTATGTGAATACTTAGGGAATTCTCATTAGAATGCATTGTATACATTTCTAATATGATTTTATCATCTAAAATTCATTCAAACAAAGGAAGAATCCATTTCATATCATTTTGCAACAACTTAGAACAAATAGACAATTCAGGTTTTGTAGTCGCATACTAAGCAATTAAAGATTATGGTTTATTTAACCAATTTTCATGAAATATACTATTTAAGGGAAGTTCCCACTCACCCTAAGGTGTGAAACCACCTTAAAAATATATCCCATATCTGAAAATCTCAAATCCATATCAAATCCTTAGCAATTCACCCAATTCTTCTTCCTTTCAACTCGGAAACCCTAAAAATGAGGGATTATGAAGAAAGAGTGATAAAAGGGGAAGTTTTGATACCATTTTGGATCAAATCAGAGGAGGGACGGAATTTTGATATGTTAGATAAGATTCACCATGAAACGATATCCAAAGAAGCTAAACTTACATGATTTCATCATTCCTCAGACTGCTAAACCCTAGGTCAACATCTCCATCCATTTCTCCTCTCAAATCCTAACTCTCTCTCTCTCTCTAGGATTTCGTTTCTCTAGATTGAATCACGAATTATTAGATCTCCTTGTGTGTTAGGTTGACCATATATAGCAATTGAGCTTCTTGGGTTAATTACACATTGACACCTCACTAAACGTTTTCTTATTTCAGCAGATTTTTCTATCATAAATAGGTTTATGTGAATTCGTGTGTTTAAGAAATCAAAACTTCTCCAAAAATTATGAGAATTTATCAAGTTTTGTATAATTTAGTTATAAATATTTATTTAAAATTTGAGATCATTCCAAGCTTCCATTAAATAATTAAAAATCGAATAGTATACTGATATCCAGAATTCTGTAGAAATGTTAGTTACTGTAATTCATCTACTGGTAAGGACTAGACACATCCAAAAATTATGAAACTTTTACATATTATTTACGACTAAGTTTCATATCACCAATTAAAATTTTAGACTATTTGGAGTTACCAATAAATAAACAAAAATAAAACACTACACTACTAAAAAGCACTATGTCAGCATCTTGGTCGAAGTATAGTTCGACCAAGAACCACATTCAAAGAACACTTAAATATTCCAAATTTTTTCTCCAATATGCATGATTGAGGTATCCATATCATATCCAAAACTCAAGTAAATACAAAATTTTTAGAAAATATGAAAAATCATTTACCACACTGCTATCTTGATCAAATTCCATACTCATGTACCATCAAAACCCTAATTTCAGCCAACTAGGGTTTATATTTTGTCAAACCTTAATTTCTCAAACAATAGAAAACTTAAAGTTCTTATTAGGTTTAAAACATAATAATTGAATTATCATCATTAATTATATTGAAGCAACAATCAATCCAATTAAGCATATAATCATCTAGGTAAACCCTAGTTTACCAATTAAGCTCAGATGCTATCATAACAACCAAGTTCACTGGAACAGCCATTTTGGGGGCTCTTTGGCATGGACATGTTGGCTAGAATGACCTTTCTACTGAGTTTTTTGTAGCTTGTCAATTCTTGCTTCAACATGTGATTTTTGACATTTGTTAGCACAGTCGTTCCTTGGCACCATGGCCGTGTTGGGGTCCTCAACAACACTTTATGCTTCATTCTTTGAGATCCATGTACTTCTTTACTTGAGTTGACTCTTGGCCACTAGGGGTAGGTTGAGGGAGCTTTGGGGCCTTCTTTGGACCCCTCGTGGGTGGAGGAATCCTATAACACCTTCCTTCTCTCTCATCCATCCAAGGTGTGGTCCAAGTACCTAAAAAATATGTAAAAAAAATCATAAGTGTATTTTATATGAAATCACAAATTAGGGGAATAACTTGCATTCTAACAATGTTTAGATGTGATAAAAATACAAAAGGAAACAAGATGAAGCCCTAAAATAGGGTTGCATCAATAGGGACCTTCATAGTGCTTTGATAACCATGTGATGAAGTCTAAGGGGTCCTATTTATTGTTGAGGATGACTCCTAGTCGTTAGAATCATTTAGAACAACTTCTAGAAAATTTGGAGAGAGTTTGGTCGATATATTCCTTCTCTGGGACTTTCTCTAATGAATATTTTACACTTTATAGCTACAATGCCATTAGTTAGTATCTCGGTTGATGATCATGCATGATCAAGCTAAAAGTCTCATTGTCCGAGATATGTACTAGGACAATATTTGCTAATGTAATGCACTATAATTCAATTGATCATTTTGTGTAACTATGCATGAATCATCAATCTAATGAATTCTATTACTTGTTTTAGACTAATTACAAGCCATATGATCATAAAAAGTGATTCCAAAAAGTATCTAAGGAGATATACTATGTAATATGTAGACGTGTTCTTAATGCATGTATAACTTGACTTTATCCAACCTAGAATTCGCAAGTTAAGGCATCTGGAGTGTGTTTATCTAAACAAATCACTCAAGTAGAAGCATTAGAAACAAATAAGTGGAATTGTGTAGTCATCATCAACACTAGGGATTAATCAATGTTGACCTTGATTCAACAATTGTAAGTGCCTCTATAGTGAAAGAATGTACTAATCGATGTTTTACTTAGGCATTGTATGTGGTCGGTGCATATGCAAAAGACAAGGATAGTGGATTTTTGTGGGAAATGAAGGGTTTGGAGGAGGGAGAAGATGAGAGGTAGAGGGACATAAGAGACTAATATGGGTGATGAGAGAGATCATGAGAAAGAGCGATACAGATCTAATAAACTCATATTATTCTAAGGTATTAACTCAACCATATGGTTAATAATTTCATTGTATTGGGCCTTACATATAGATATATTCTATCCTCACGATATCTTTCTAGTCATGTCACTCTCTCTCACACTCTGTCTCTCTCTTTATCATTTTATCAGAGCTTAAATATAGCTAATTATATTCTAACCTTACTATAACTATTTGTCACTTTCACTCTGTCCCATTCTCTATCTCCCTCTCTTTATATATATATATATATATATATATATATATATATATATATAGACACACACACATATATATAAATATTATAAACATATACATATAAAAACATATATATATGCTACTCATGTGGGTACTATAAGCTTACACTACCTATATCTCCACATAATAACTATCATGTCCTTAAAGTAACTATTTGTTTGAGAAAGTAGTAATGTAAAAATACACTATTCAAAAGTAGAAAATAGGTACAAAACATGTAACTACACATCTCTAACAACTATAACTATTAGACATTTACTACAATTATTATAGAAGATAGTGTATTCCTTTTAATGTGTATTCGCAACAAACAACAACAAAAATAATATTTTTATGGAGTAGGTAACCTACTTTTTTGGAAAACCTACCTACATGAGCAGTGGTTGATTTATCTCTCTCTCTATATATACACATATACATATATGAGTATATATATACATATATATGTACATACATACATATATATATATATATATATATAGAGAGAGAGAGAGAGAGTCAGGCTAGAATACACTCAAGTGTATAGATCACGCCATACACCCCAATGGTGTTTGCCTATCTAGACCATGTTTTTCCAAAATCTAATCCATTGATCTTTATGGTTACAATAATAATAGGTCACATACCAAATTTGAACTCATTTGGATGAGTGTAAGTCACTCATCCAAGGACAACAAAATCGACACACAAAACTAATTTGAAATACATGATTCTTGCCTCCTTTAGATGCATGACCTATAAGTGTCCAAATGAGCTCAAATTTATTATATAGTATGTTCTTATGATAATTAAGAAGATCAATGGTTTAGATTTTAAAAAAATTATTGCATCTTCAAAAATGACTGAGGTGTACGGTGCCTCTGGTACACTCGAGTGTACACTAGCCTGACTCTCTCTCTCTCTCTCTATATATATATATATATATATATATATATATCTATGTGTGTGTGTGTGTGTGAATATATACATATATATTCACACACATATATATGCATTTATATGTATATATATATATATAAAGAGAGATATGGAAAGAGATAGAAAGAGTACATCAAGTATGATATCAACATATGCATGAAAGTAATGTGTGATGGCCATCAAAACAACATATTTAAAAATCAGGAATTATACAAAAACATATGGATTGATTCAAATTACATGGATTATAACTATTTAAAAAAATTATTTTATGTCATATATTATCAAATCCTTATATATACCATAAAATAGTTTCTACAATTTCTACAACTTACATCACATCAGAAAATATATATGATCTCTCATTGGATGCTTCACAAATTTCAGAATGAGATTATTTGGGATGAACTTATAATCAAAAGGGTAAACATCAAATCCTTTAGGTTGGATTATAATGTATAGTTTATATAATTCATCTTAATTTTAAATGTGTACTCATAACTAATTTATTCAAGTGTACAAATATATACATGTATACATACATATATATTTATGTACATATATGTATAAACATGTAGGGCTTGGATGGACTATGGGACAGTGCGAAGGAGTCGAAGTTGACTCCTCTGTGATTTGATAAAGCTACAAAAGTCACTTGTTCAACATGTATCCTAGTTTGTGTGAGAGGGGGAGAGAATTCCTCTCTTAATCCCATAATCCCATCCCATATATATACATACATACATACACACACATATATATGTGTGTGTATATGTATATTCATATATATGTATAAATACATATGTACAACATATATATATTTGTAAGCATGTTTATATGTACATATACAAATATATCACACACACACACACACATATATATATATATATATATATATACACATATAAATATGTATATTAGTTTAAATATGTATAATTGTATGTATATATAAACATATATATCTATATGTATATATACATATATATGCATATATATATTTATATATTTATTTATGTATTTATTACACACATATATATGTCCATATACAAATAAATTTATATATACATATATATGTCTATGCATATCTATTATGCATATATATGTATATATATACATGTATATGCATTCATGTTAAATATATGTAGGTAAGTAACTACTAGGTCAGAAAAGTAGCTATCTATACAAAAAAAAGTAACTATATGGTAAAAAAGGTAACTATTTGAATGAAAGCATAAAAAAGGACAGAATACACAGTAAAAAATGACAAATCAGTAGAAACAATATGTAGTTGTATTTTGTAATAAGTATAATTATTATGGATGTGATGTAACTATTTTTAAGGTAACACAACCCTATTAATGTGTATTGTAAAAAATTATAGGAAAGTAATTGGTTTATGGGATGGGTACCTAGGGGAATTAAAAAATCCTATATATACATATATTTTTAGTTAAAAAATTATACATATACTCATATATAAAAACATATATATCTGTGTGTATGTATGTATATATGTATATATATTGTGTGTTATAGAACATATTTTTTTACCTACATTCACATGGTCAACTAGTGATGAGCTATTTAGGAAACAGTTCCCAAAATACCATTTATATGTGTGCGTACTATTGTCTTCATTTTAAATAATTATGGTATAATTGATGGCTATTTTCCTCTGCGTGGGAACTTTGAGCATTGTCATCAGTTCAGATTGATAGACATACCATGCACGCACTATTTGTCTAAGACATGGGCTATACAACTCGCAAAACTCAAACAAATGATGGAGATAATTAATTGAGTGATGGTGTGTATATAGTGCTCACATTTAATTCCCATATCTAAATATCAAACAACAAGTACAACTTTATCCCTTACTTCCCATATGTTTTTGCACACAAATATATTTCTACTACTGCAATGACTCAAATCCCATACTATATTGTTGAACAAGTAATTAGCATTTGTGACATAATGTATTTCTAAACTAATAATATATTTTGTGGAGTTGTTTTCTAATTAGGGATATATTTTCAATATCACGAGTTTGATACATGGTGCTCCATATTTGGTTTTGTCAAATATGGGAAACTATTTTAGTTAGATCATTTTTTGTTATGAAGACATCTCAGACCCAACCCCAAATGACGACATGAATAAAAAATAAAAGATAACTATTATTGGACAGTTAAAGAGTTGTCATTGGACTGTTCATGGTGAATAGGATTGCTTCTACTAAAATGGAACATTATTTAGGAAAGACAACATATGGAAGCATTAGTACTTGTGTACCAGGAACACACAAAGAAAAGCTTTTTAGAACAGTGGGTTGTTGTTTCAATACATGCACAGTTGCGTTCGAATTTAAAAGAGGCAGTGTAAGAAATATAAGTGGATGGAGATATAATGGAACTAATATAGACAGAGTTAGTAAATAGAGAGGGGTCATAGTAAGCTATAATACAGAGACAATTGGTTGTGGGAGATAGTATAGTAAATAGAAAAAGGGAGATAGGGTTGTAATAAATAGATTACACAATTTTCTAAGTCTAAAATAAATATTATAGTATTTAGTGTACTATTTAATTGAAATTATATATCATAATAATACATTCATTATTACTTCATAACGTGTTATTGTACTTTTGTACATAATAAATATACTATTCCACATAAATGGTAACATAATAATGGATTTTCCACATTAAAAGTTTGATAGCAATACTATAAATATATAAGATAAGTACAGATGTAATTGATAAAATAATTCTACAAAATGTTATCTACATCATCATTTATTACCATGTGCATAGCTAGTATTTAATTTCAAAATATGCATTGCTTTTTATAAGTTTTATTACTAATAGAATTTACATATATATTATTTTAATTTTTCTCCCTTTAAAATGAAAGGGTGGTTTTTTTTTTACAATACAACTCTCAAATATCCTCAATCATCATCGCTCTTCTCTTTATTTCTCTTCCATTCTCTATATCTAGATGAACAATAACTAAAAAACCATTCAACTTCTTGCATTATCATGAGAGAAAATAGTTTCATATTTTGTGTGTGCATTGACGTGCAATTTGGATGTAGGACTGGGTTGTTAGTGATCCCTTGACTCCTCTACTTGAACTATAGAATCGAATTTGACCAATAAACGTAGTTTTGGATTGACTCCAAGTTTGTGACAAAGGTTTTTCTCATATGTTGTGCCTTATCTTAAGCATCGTCTATTCAGTGTCAATATTTTTTGAGGTGTTTAGGCCCTTCTACACATATGCATTCACTTTTTACATGAACTACAATGTCGTACTACCCATATGATGTCCGCGGTTGACTTCCACAATGACTTCAACATGGGTGACATATCTACATAATTCGGGAGGTATATCTTCATTGTACTATTATTGTATGATGGGTTGCATTCAATTATAGCTCCCCAAATCCCCTCTTTATGGATAAAGTGAGCTTCTTTTTAATAGATGGAGTCCAACAAGGCAATCTGTAGGGACCCCTTTTATTTTATTTATCTCTTCATGCTCTTATTTTACATTTGAAGGATGAATGTAACCTCGACTTCCTTTTTTTCTAACTTGATGATGACACCCAAATTGGGGACATCAGGGATGTTTTTAAGGATTATCTCCTATCCAATCACGAGGCTTGATATTAGGCCTCAATATTAATGTTAATAAGATAGAGATCTTTTCACCATTCGCTGACTAAAGACAAGATACTATATTTGGGGTAGTTTCCTATTGGAAAAACTCAACCAGGGCATGGAGTGAAGATTGTAGATGGTATTGTTTCTGAAAAAACTAGGTTTTGTAAGGAGCTTCTCATGAAACATGTGGCCAGAACTCTTGACATGTTGGAACACTTTGCATTACTTTAGGACCCATAGTGTGAGCTTCTTCTTCTTCTAAGGTCTTGTCTTTGGATGCTCAAGATGTCATTTGGTTTCCAACAAAACCCCCAAATTCTATGTCGTCTTCATTGGATGATTGTGACAATGGCCTATGTTATTGTCTAGCACTTCCTATTGTTGGTAGAAAATTACAATTTCGTGATCCATAATGTCATCTGGACATACTTTTTATACATCTAATTGGTTTGGGCATCACACTTTTTGCAACGTTGTCACTACATCCTCTCACATTTAGACCAAGAGTACTACACCATATTTTATGAGAGGTTGACTTGATTCCTGCTAGAACTTCCTTCACCAGTACAGATGTTGTCATATGAAATATCTTGCCATTTTTTACTAATTTGAGTTGGCACATACACCTTATTAAGCCCCAAAAACCCTATCTATTTCGTTAGACGATTACTAAAAATCAAACATCTGGCAATTCAAGTGGATTATCCCAACATCAGTGAGCTATTGTTAATTATCTCTATAACTCGACCATTCATAAGATCTTTTGCTTGTAGTTCTCATTGATGGTCTCAACTTTTCTATGATAGCTATTGAGCATTGAACCATCCATCAGTGTGAATCATGATCTTCTTGTACCATGGTGATGAATGTAGCCGTTGTGAAACTTTATAGTGCAGGGAAATATGGCAATAGAGCAAGAAGTAGAAACAAAAATTTAACTACCATATTCCCCTTAAACCCATGGATTGCATCAATAACTACGTAGTATGAAGGATGGTTTATGAGGTCATCATTGGTCCTAGAGCAAGTCCCACAGCTATTCCCTTATTACAGTATGTGTCTTTCTTCAAGTCACACTCATACATGTATGTAACAGATCCTAGTTGATCACCATAGACAACAGTCTGACATCATCCTCCTAGCAGGAAAAGCTCCATGCCTCTAAAGAAGTCCAGTTGGACCGCTAAGAACTTATGTTGTTCTAGTAGAACAACCAGGAAGGAGTTTTACCTCTCCAATGATGTAATAGCACCAACTTGATCTCCCACAATTGTTCTCCCTCACTATCCCTCAATTTATCGGGTGGGACTTGCTCAAGTTCTATTGGTTACCACAACCAGAGAAGACAAACAATTTTCAGAGGCAATTGGGTTGTGTTTGGGAAGCCCTCAATGCCCCTCTATTGATAGGAGGGTCAGGTCATGGGTTCATGGTCTGAGTGGGAGCGGAAGGGACTAGAATTTCATAAATTTTCACAATCTGTGAGTGGAAAAACAATCAGTTCATAGGGTGAAATGATCAGTTGGCATGTGAGCTTATCGGTTCAACCCTTGAACCAGTCGTTTCATCATGGTTTCCAATCATAATTGTATGGGAAATAAGTATCTGATTTAATGCACAATATAATTTCAACACGAATCCTTAAATCAATCAAATTGATCCACCAACCACTCTATTAACAATATGAGTTGGTTTCATGAACCTAATCTAATTGGTTCACTTCATGAACCGGTCAGTTTATTGTCTAGAATTGCCAAAGTTTGTTCAATTGACCTGACACATTGAACTGGTCATTTCAACATTTGATTTGTTTGGTTTACTTCTCAGTTAGTTAATATTCAACCAATGTTGTTTAAATTGAATACCTAACTATTTAGTAATCAAGTTTAAACTATATTCATGAATAAACTCCTATTATAGGTGTATCCTATGTGTGTGAACCTACATGTTCAAAGTTACATTGACAGTGTATGTCCATAACCAATTTATGACATCACAAGCAAAGAGTGGTGTCCAGTAACACATAATTACTACCCAAGTAATCAAAAAGTTGGAGAACAACTTCAACCTACAATCTTAATTGGTGTTATAGTGATTGTCTAATTCCTTTATCCCTAATATCTAGATTGAACCTGAGGCATGAATTGTCATCCTTTCGATGTTCAATCCATATTCCATGAACTAGAGCAGATTGTCTGAGATATATGTGACCTCAATATCATATATTCATTCACATATTCGTGCACATACTTTTCTCAGTATCACTAATCAAGTGGCTTGGATATCAAACTCCTATAAGAGGGACAAATCCCATCTACATCACTCATAGTCATCCCCATGTGTCACAGTACATCTGATCATCACCTTTATGACAACCCTTATTCAAGATCATGATGGATGATATCAAAGTACATTGAACGACATGTGATGAGTGTAGTGATTTTAGGTCTAATAACCATAACCATTACCCTCACTATGAGTTATTACTATGACTACCAATTATGTTTTACATGTGTCACTCTCAAGGTGGGTCTTTCAGATACACTATTCTCCAACAAGTATCTATGTTTTTTGTAAGGCCCCTAAACTTGCTTCATGAGTTGAACAAGATTAATTACCATAATTGAATGCTTAGAACCCTAATATAACCTTGTTATATGCTTTGAAATCATAAGGAAAGCTTAAGTTTCAAATTTGGTCCAATTTGGACAATGTTTGAGCAAGTTAAGAAATTTTATTCACATTTTGGACTTTTCTGTAATTTACCCAATTGAGAGGTTTTCTTTGAAATTTATCACATGCATTATGTTTCTTGGATATTCCCTCATCATTATTTATCTTTTTTAGCCATGGGGCACCTATTTAAGCCTTAGTTTGAAGGTGTTTTCTCCAAGGGTATTTTAGGGTTTTCCCCTTCACAGATAAGCTACCTTTAGTAGCTATCAACTAATGAATTATTTGATTGGAAGGGAAATTCGACAATGGAAATCTAAGTAGGTCTATACACATGATGTGGGAGCTTCTTGTGTGTGTTCTTGTATATTCTTAATAAATTAAGTCCATGGACACTTGGATAGATACTAGGATTTCAACTTTTTCTTTTTCTTTATCTTAAAGTGTCATATACTTATCCCCCAACACCAAAACGAGTCATTTTCTCTCCACCACTTCCCTCCTTCTCCCAAACGCGTTCTCCCTCTATTAAGCTGATAATTTTTCTCCCCAAGGAAGAAGAAAGTGGGGATCTTCTTGGAGAAAGGATCTAAGGTTGGAAGAAGAAGAAAGTAGGGATCTTCTTGGAGAAAGGATCTAAGGTTGAAATTGATTTCATTTTAGGGTTGAAAAAGCTTCCTTCTAGCGATCTTGACCTAAAAGTGTAAGAATTCTCTTTTTTCCTCCGTTTATTCCTTTTTTATCCTTCCTCCAAGTCGGAACCTTGTTGTTCCATGGTAGAATTTTCTCTAAAGCTCTAAAACCCTACCTTTCTTGCTTCTTATGCTTAGGGTTTGCTCATTTGATGAAGAAAGGTGTTATATGGATGAATTCATAGCTTATTCTTGGATTTTCTACCCTACCTGCTCAAGATTTATTCTGTGTGGGTTTTCATCTTCTTATTAGAGGCATGTTTTATAACTTTCTCCACGTTTATTGCTTACTATAAGCTTTCTAGATCATGTTCTTGCTTGAAAATGATTATTCATGCACTAAAAATGATGTTTGACTTGGATTTCGATATTTATAATGTTCCCTGTTCTGATTTCAGTTATATATGAACTTGTGATCATGTATATGGTGTAATATGACTTGGATCAGGTTGGTTTGACAACCTATGGTGCTACGCACCTATCAAACAATGGCCAATTTTAGGGTTTTAAGCTGATTTCTTCTATAAACCATGACCCGATCGATGATGGTACCGTTGCAACAACCCTATAGTGTTGTCTTCATAACAACTGATGGTCATGATCAAGGGTGTCAAATTATGGTGACAACCTATGGTCACCCCCTTAGGTCAGGTTTTGGACCAATTAGAAGTTTAATGATCAACCATTAAGTATCCAACTGATGTTATCAATCAATGACGACATTAGGCTAATATTTGATGTTGATTAATGAAGATAGTGTTGATCTTACAACCTATGGTGATTTAATGGTCACTAATGATGGTGTATCGGGTCTCTAAAACCTATTTTGAGTCAAGAATTGTAGTTGTACCATCAACTAAGCCTTATACCAATGGTTTCTTGGGTCACTTGATGCAATGGTCGGACCTATACTGTAATTGATGGTTTTAATATATGAACTTGACCCAATGGTCAAGATATAATATTTATTCCTCCAATAAAGTGTAATGATGGCTAATGTAATATGTTGGTCCTAATAATGTGATTTAGATGGTTTCCTTTATATGATCAACTTAAGGAGCTTACATGTTGACATTGGATAGTTGTAGGTTTTACCCTACTTTCAATGGAACTTTTTGTGTTGTTAATCAAGGGATGCCTAGGGTTTGAAGTTGACTCTTTCTATATAACAAACCAAGGACTTCATAGATGGATTATCTAAGGTGTTTACTTATGTAAACAACCAATGTCCTTACCTTTTAAACATCCAATGGTTCTGGGTGACATTGTGGTATGGTGATACCGGTTGAATGATGATGGAACAAATGGAGGGTTGCCCTTAACAAGGTGGTCTTACCTATTCACTCATATGAATAGAAGGGATGATAACCATATTGTTTTGATATGTAACCCTAAAGAGGTATAGCTTTTTATACCTAACTTTAATATAACTAAATGATGGTAATTGGGTAAGAATAGTCCTTGAATGATTAATACAATCATGGAGTACTCTCTTATTGTTGTTGAAGCCCTAGTATGCTATAACCTGATGTTTACACCTTGATTTATGTGTGGGTTCATACTTGACAATGTATGGAATTTGATAGTGATGCTTCACCTTATGCATCCATGATCCAATGGGGATGTCTTGAGTTAGGGTTTGGGTATAAGTGTTGATTAGTAACATTGATATAATTTATTATGTTGAACCTAACTCTAATGCAAATATATAAAGATGAGTATTTATGTTTAAAATTCTTATATGATGGAATGATGGTGGAATTACCTCCTTAATATGATTATAACCTTGATATGTTAATTGGTGGTTATCATAGCCACATGGTTGATATTTTCTTATGTTAAACATGTACATTATGAATATGATGAGAGTTAATCATATCTAGATTCCTTTCATGTTGATGTAATAAAGGAATGTTCTTAATGTTAATATAACCCTGCTATGATTGTTTATGAATATCTCCTAGCTCATTAATGTGATATTGTCTTGATATAGTGTATTGTATGTAAGTGATGTTGTTGAGCCTTGTTAAAAGGCATGCAAAGATAATGATGATCTTGCAGGGAATAATATGATGGTCTTAATGACCTCTTGGCATTGTTGAGCCCTAAATGAGGTGTGATCCTCTTATGTTGATAAGGGTTGGTACCTTGTGATATTGTGAAAATAATTTATATCTTGTGATAGTATGAGGAGTAGTGTGGTCTCATGAGTGGCAAGTGAATAGTACCATGTGATGATGAGATGAGAAATTATGTTTCATACATTTTATATCTTTTCAAAGTTGTGATATTTATATGCTTGCTAGAATTGAATTAGGGTTTGTATGTCTACTTGTTTGATGCATCCTTAATTCACCCAATTGACATAACTAATCAAGTGCAACTCTAATCATGTAGTGCCCTTGCCATAGAGCCATCTTCAGTGTCAGAACTTGCTAGACGGCAAAATGAGTATTCCTAAGGGAAACTTAGAGCACATACTATTGAGTAAGTGGGGGTGGTAGGTTGAGGATATATCCTTGTCATCCACAATGAAAATTGTGGAGGTCGGCTATGGTCATGCCTCATACATCTGATGTGATTGAGAACGGATGTGGTTGTGTCTCGGTGATTATAACATGATGTGATCAGAGGACAACTATGGTGGTACCTCAGTGATTGGGTTTGAGTAACCTGATTTCTAGTGTCGAGACCGGTACCAATGTCGAACTAGTGGTTATCATCTTGACTATATGGCGATGTTGTGGCATCTTTGACTGATATGTCACTGCCTTTTTACTCATACTGACTGAGGGGAAGAGATCTTAGGATATTGGCACTCCTAGATCTTGTACGGAACTGAATAGCCCTTCGCAGGGGTCAGTTGGACTTTGAATGGTACAATTCAAATTCCCCAGAGCATAATAAAAGATGTAATACAGCCATGTAGCACATTTTTTTAGGGTTATACACAACGTTTCACATTGGATGATAAACCTTGTTTGTTATCTTTACATAAAGATGATGCTTAGTGCAATCAAGAGATAGTAGATATACTTATGTTGTGGATATGCTTAAGATTGTAGATGCTTACATACAGTAGCCATGATTATGTTGATAACTATACTTTTACTGCTGATTATAATCATGATGCTAGCAATCTCATGTTGTTAGTTATGTTTAGCATGCTAGTCATGCCTTTGTAACTAGAGATGCATATACTACTAATCATGCTTATCTAGATAGTTGTGCTTATGTGGTTATCTCTTCTTATAATGTTGATATTTTCAACCAATTAGACATGCTCATGTTATTATCTATGCTATGTTACTAGACTTGCTCATGATTCTAGATATGCATATCCTACTGAATTGCTTATATTGTCAACAAGATAAAGGATGGTAGTCTGGCTAATGATGGTAGTTATTATCTGCTCCTTATGTAATTTGATAATCATCAGTACTTCTAATCTTATTTGTTATATCTGATTAAACTTCTTAATTATTTAATTACTTAAAAATGTTGTACTCAATAAATGTTGTTGGAGGTTATATCTCTTGTTGGGACATGGGTCTCACCCTTGTGGTTCGTCACATCTTTTTTTAATAATTGGAAGTGACGAAAACAAACATGTGGCAGCAAAGAGGAGCTATAGTAATGAATCTTTGATAAACTTGATTATGTCTAGTGTGTCCTAGAGTCGTCCCTGTACTCTCAGGTACGTACATGAAAAGTTTTTATATGGTGTTTCAAATAAATCAGACTTTTGTTAGCATATTAATGCTTGTTTATGTGGCATATACGATTATTGTTCTCCTATATATATATATATATATATATATATATATGTTATGGCTAATACAATAGAAGGATTTGTATCAAATTCTTGGCATAGTATGGATACAATAAAGGTTTGAGTTCTTATGCAAATGTTTTTGAGTTGCTGTTGATGTTGAAATCAGTTTTAATTTACCCATTTTTTGGGTATGTGATTAATTAGTGATTGATTGTGTTTTATGTTTTGAGTAATCTCATTTAGTGTAACGGGTTCTCACAAGTTGGTATCAGATCTTTAGGTTCACTGAGTTTACAGGGACACTAGGACTTAGGACTAGGATGATGTCTAAATTAGGAATATGACATAAAAATATTGTGCATACTGCCTAATATCAGTATTTGGGTGCCTTCGTCATGTATTAAATTATTGAAAAAAAGGTAAGTATGGAACTCTTAGATTGTTATCTTTCTGATTACTCTGATCAAGTAGTCATTTTGAGACAATCTAAAGAGCATAATGAATAAGAAATCATGGTGTGAATATCTCAATCCTACCTTAAAGAAGATGAGACTTGTATCACTATGTATCAAAACTTGAATGTTTGGTAACTATAAGAGAAAAATACAACACCATGTAATCTAAATCTGAATAAAAATAAGGGAAAGAGGAGTTCTTGAATATGAAATACAAGAAGATAATAAAGTAAAATACAGATATGTCTGTTCTTAAAAAGTGATTCAAGGTATGCAACTCACATAAGATGGAGAGAATTCCTATGATAAGTATAAAATGAGAAGATAAAAAGAACAATGATAAAGGAATAAGGTGGAACTTGAGTTTATCTCAGACCAACCTATGTATGTAAGAAAGTATTAATGAAAAATCAGCATGGCATGTGAAAGAAATTAATGGAGATGATCTCGATTTAATGAAGAAAATGTGGAATATGATGATTTACCTGTCGATAAGTGGTTGAAAAACATAATAAAATAAGAGAACATACACTAGTGGGATAAATAGTCATCAAGGAAGGAGTAATGAGATATGTTAATCATGATGATTCCTATGCTAATGGCAAGGAACCAAAAATGAAAAAGGTAAAATGATACATAAGAAATTCTAATATGCATAATGAAAATAGAATTGGTTACCTTTTTCCTAGTGACCTCTAAACAATGCTGCATGATGTGGGAAGTATGTTTCCCTTTGTGTCTTTCCTTTCTAGGGCATAACTTTCAAGTAGATCATTGCCACTTGGTACATGTGGATTCAATGCAAACATGAGGGTGGATAGATTATTATTGCATAAGGTTTCTTGGACTATGGTTCTAAGATAATAATGTTTGTGATGAGTTTTCTTTTGACACTTCCAATAATTAGGAAGACTCCTCTTATATTTCTTGATATTTGATTATGTTGGTAATAGTATAGATAAGGATGTGAGTTCCTTATAGCACATGAGGTGGATACCAAGGTAATGAATCCTAGTATCCAAGATCTATCAACAATAAGGGAAGTAAGAGAAGGTTGGAGATGTTTACTAAATGAACATATCAAGTATTCCTCCCCCTTAAAGAGAGGGAGAGAGAGTTGATGATGACACTCTAAATGTTGTTTGAAGAAAAAAAAGTGATTCTATAATATTAGGTATGGTTCAGTGATAGTTGGGTAAGACCACTATCAAGGATAGATGGTTTGTTGGTCAATAGATATGTGATCCATGTTCCTTTAAGATTAACCTATGATCAAATATCAATGTATAAGAATTATATTGGATGACATAATACACATGAGCATGATGAGCTTATGGTAATGTCCTTTAGACTAACCAATGTACATATAAAATCTATGAATAGGAGGAATAGAGTGTTCCAATCATGTCATACAAGTTATATCAAGATTTGAATGATGACATGTCAAATTATTTCAAATACGGTAATAAAATATAATCAATATTTGTTCAAAAACCTTAGGTTGCCCAAGCAACAATAGCTATGTGGGCTCTGATCTCCAAACCATGATATAAACACGATTTAAACTTAGCGGAAGCGAATCGATTAACAGCGGAAGACAAAAATCACGGGAAATTAAAACTTTTCGAGACAAGAGCTTGAATCCATAAAGCTTCATTCATAAAAGGAGATAAACTGTTTACATCTCATGATAATTACTTCTTGAGTAATTATATACAACAAGATACAAAATCTCAAGAACTCATAACCAAAAGACTACAAGACCTAAGAGTACAGAGGACACATAGGACTGACTCTAACTACACCACATTGCAGGCTAAATCTCCACCTGAGATTTACTGCTGCTCCTGGTGCTGCTGCTGCTGGGACTGGTCACCTGTAGACCTGTTCCTCCGTCCTCGACGTCCACCTAAAAAGTTGAAGTCTACGGGGTGAGACAATTGTACATAATTGTCCCAGCGAGAGTTATAACTCTCCGCCAGAAGCTTTATTATAACATTAAAGAATAACTTAAGCAGTAAAAGCTTACAAAGTATTCAATAGCAGATACAGTTGTATACAAGAGCTCAACATATATCAAGCATGAAGAACATATGCACTATACAATGTAACATCAATCAATTAGCTCATAGTTACCTTTAACAGGTATACTACGCTATAGATTATGTTTTTCAAACATTCTTATTATTATGCCCTGTGGAGATGAGGTTTACCACTCATACCCCACCCAATCACTGTTAAGTGCCTTAGTATCATACTAGGTCATCGAAAGAGCCGGATTCTCATGACCTTCAACTTCCTCAGTCAGTAAGAGGATCACTTGTAGGACATCTTGTGTCTCTACTATTATAGCTCACCAGGGTAATCTGGTCCTTCGCTATTTTAGAGTTACAGTGGCGTTCTGTACTCTCTTCGTCATCAGGAGATTTCATGTTTATCTTCACTGATACGGATATCTATGTTTTCCTTGTCATCAGGAGGTTTCATGTTTACCATCCACTGATACGGTATGAGTTTTGTAGTGAAGGATTGACGGATTATACATCTACATCAAATTCCTACACTAGGATGTAAGGTTCTACACATCCATATACCCCACATACTCAACAGTATGTGATCCAGGAGTCCCCGTAGGAAAACCTGTTTCACCATCATTTGATCTCTGACAATGATGGATCTATGATCAGGGCTCTACATTTCACTTGATTAGTTAGGTACATTCAGTATTCTTTTACATCATACATTGTTCTTCAAACAATAACAGTAGCATAACAGCTATGAAAATAGAATACTAAATGTAACAAACCTAACTCACATCAATCATGATTTCTCAGTATACTCATCACAAGTCATCTCTAAAGCATGACATTGATGGTATTCATGGCTCTTACAGCCCATTAAAACATAGGATGCCACTGATAAGGCATCAAGATATTTTACTATTCATAAAGCTAACAACATGCTTTCAATGAATATAGTATCATCATTCATACCTGGATATGATCACCTTCATATCAGAACCTGCATGGTTAATTCAACTGATAAAGGTAATTCAAAACAAGAATATACTTTCCACTCTTGTCATAAGAGCTAAGTTCTCTGATTCTCATCAATTAGAGTTTGCTACTCATATTGCATGTCATCACCCTTGAATTAGGGTTTACTATTCACATTACATGTCATCACCCTTGAATTAGGGTTTACTATTCACATTACATGTCATCACCCTTGAATTAGGGTTTACTATTCACATTATGGTGAATTGAACTCATAACATCATCATGTATGAGGAACATCATCATTGATGCTCTCAGATTAGTTTAAGATTCATCATTTATCATAATTAGGGTTCCATGATCTCACATAGGTGGATCATACCCTAATCATGCACACTCATGTGTATTGAAGGTACTTTACTTGAATTTCCATCATAAAAGGGTACTTTCTCTTTCTTAAGATACTTTCTCTCTCCTCATACTTGTAGATGGTGATAACACCAATCTAGATCAGGTTGGGTGAAGTCCACTTTGATTAACATAGACCAAATCACCACTATTAAGTGATTAGGGTTTGATTAGAATAAGGTTTCTCTCAATTGAACCTTTCAAGGGTATTATGGTAAATTCCACATTGATCATCATCATAGTTTAATTTACTAACCACTTGACCCTTAATGTCTTTTGGTACCATTAGGGTTTAGGTTGAACAACTATTAAACCATTTAAGCCTTCAAGGCATTAGGCAGACATAACTTCAAAAGTCTCCAATAGGTTTCACACCTTCAACCTTCATACGATCTTGAGGTCGAATGCCCTCATTCGATCTTGAGGTCGTATGCCCTCATTCAATCTTGAGGTCGAATGACCTTATACGGTCTTGAGGTCAAATGACCTTATACGGTCTTGAGGTCGAATGACCTTATACGGTCTTGAGGTCGAATGACCTTATACGGTCTTGAGGTCGAATGACCTTATACGGTCTTGAGGTCGAATGACCTTATACGGTCTTGAGGTCGAATGACCTTATACGGTCTTGAGACCGTTTGCCCAAAAAGGGCAAATTAAGCAGATTGAAAATCAGAACTAAATTCAATTGAATTTGCTAATTGTTTTTCCTATATCTCACGATTCCTTTGGAGTTAACCTCTCAAATGTTGTGGGTGATTAACCTTCATAATTATGAACAGGATTCCCATACGGTCCACGCTTGGTCAACGCGGACATACGGTCTTGAGACCGTATGCCTTCATACGACCTTGAAACCGTTTGCCCACCAAATGGTTTTGTAAACCGTATGGGCAATTGGTTGAGGTCGTATGGTAAAGTGGAAAACTGTGGATAAGCATAGGAAATAACGCCCTCATCTTCTAGCTCAAGAACAGCAACAGTTCCTCACGGATTTTCTTGCAAGGAAGCAAGGGAAGATTGGGAAGAAGAAGAACTAGCAACTAAAAGCATAGAAAAGATGTATATAACAAAGCATAGGTTTAGAGTTATAAAACCCGCCTAAAGCTTGCTCCTTGAGCTCCAAGCTTTCGAGCTCCAAGCCTTTAATGGCGTCCTATAAGCTCCACAGGTCGGCCAAGGTGAATCCTCCAAGAAAAGTTGAGAAGAGATGGCTAGAAAGATAGAGCTAAGTGAGCTAGCCATGAATTTGACCTTGAATTCGAGTTTCATCCAAGAATTTAAGAAAAAGGAAGGATCCAAACCTACCTTGCACTCCCCTGGTCGTCCTCCTGAGCTCCAGAGCTCTCCTTAGTCGGTTTGAGCAAGGGGAATAGTGAAGGAAACGAAAGAAACATTCCTTTGCTAAGTGAGGAAAAGGGCTTATATACTTGGGGTGGAATTTCAACATAGGCACATAGGTTTTCCTCACTTTCAACTAAGTCCCTCCTTTCTTCTTTGCTCATCCCTTCTTCTTATTTCTAAGGACAACCTTCTTCTAAGGTCAAGAAATGAAGGCAAAGAAGATTAATCTATTACTAAAGCACACACATAAAAGGCTATAATACTTACACCTTGATTATTCAATCATAAAGGTGTTTTTCATTATATGATTATTCAATTGAAGTGACTTCTTCATCATTTCTTCTCTAAATGATGACAAGAGTCTTACAAGATATTTTAGATGGTGTATTTTACAAGTTGCACCCCTCAAATTGGGTAAATTGCACTTTACTCCAATTTAGGGTTTCAAGCACAGGGATTGCTTCCACAGCTGCACCTGGGTGCTCAAGCTTGGGGAATCCCTCAAACTTTACCATAATCATTCTTATGATGTCTCAACATCATAGGAACATCTAAACATGTGCAAATTGCAAGTTAACCCTTCTAATTGGGTAAATTTCACATAGGTCCTTGTATTACAAAACAATCAATTCAACATTGTTTAAAAGGGACAGAAAAGGAAAAGTATGTTCCTCAGGAACTTAATTACATGCAAAAAGATAATCACCAGTATCCTAATTACATAATTAGGCAAACCACCTAGGGTTAACTCATAACCCAGGTCAGGGATGTTACAAATTATCCACCCCTTACAAGGATTTCGTCCCCAAAATCGATAAAACATATTAAGAGAAAAGGGCAGGATACTTCCTTCTCATCTCATCCTCTAGTTCCCAAGTGGCTTCTTCAACACCACGGTGGTTCCAGAGGACTTTCACAAGGATTATATCTTTCTTCTTTAACTTTTTAATTCTGTTATCAAGGATTGACACCGGTCCTTCCTCATAAGATATATCATCATTCAATTCTACCTCCATAGGTTGTAGAATTGACTCAGTATCGGGGTGACATTTCTTTAGCATAGAAATGTGAAACACAGGATGTAACCTCTATAACTCTGGTGGCAGCTCTAGTTTATAGGCTACTTGTCCAATCTGTTCAATGATTGGATAAGGCCCCATAAATCTAGGAGCTAACTTCCCTTTCCTTCCAAAACGAAGGACTCCTTTCCAAGGCGAGACCTTGAGATACACTCTGTCTCCAACCTGGAATTCTAAGGGTCTACGACGTTTGTCAGCATAAGATTTCTGCCTATCCTGTGCAGTCTTAATCTGTTGTTGTATTACTTTAATCTTCTCTGTGGTCTGCTGCACAAGATCAGGACCTAACAACTGATGCTCACCAGTCTCAAACCAACACAAAGGTGATCTACAACGTCTACCATAAAAGGCTTCATAAGGTGCCATATCAATACTATGTTGATAGCTATTGTTATAGGCAAACTCTATCAAGCTTAGGTGTAGATCCCAACTTCCGGTAAACTGGAGAACACATGCTCTCAACAGGTCTTCTAAGGTTTGTATAGTTCTTTCCGACTGTCCATCAGTCTACGGATGAAAGGCCGTACTAAACCATAGCTTGGTGCCTAAGGCTCTGTGTAACTGTTCCCAAAAACGACTTGTAAACTGAGGACCTCTGTCAGAAACTATTGTGACAGGAACTCCGTGCAAACGCACTATCTCTTGTACATACAACTGTGATAACCTTTCAGCAGAATAGGTTGTTTTGACAGGTAAGAAATGCACTGTCTTTGTCAACCTATCTACAACTACCCAAATGGAATCATGTCCTTTGTTTGTCCTGGGTAGGCCAACAATGAAGTCCATGGTCACATGGTCCCACTTCCACTGTGGTATGGGTAAAGGTTGCATTGTTCCTGCAGGCTTCTGGTGTTTAGCTTTAACTTGCTGACACACAGGACACCTCAGAACAAACTCTGCAACATCCTTCTTCATTCCAGGCCACCAATACAGTTCCTTTAAATTACGATACATCTTGGTGCTCCCTGGATGCATAGCATACATCGAAGAATGAGCTTCTTCCAGGACTAACTTCCTTAAGTTATCCACATCTGGCACTATCATCCTCTCATGATAACAAGCTACATGATCATCCGAGTCATGGAAACCATCTTGCTTCTCATTTCCATACTCTGATCTGATCTGCTGAACTGCAGCATCATCTTGCTGTGCTTCCTTAATCTGCTCTCTTAGGGTAGGTTTAATATGCATCTCATCCAACAACCCGGCTAACAATGACACCTTCAACTGTACATTGTCTTGCCTTAAAGAGATAAACATATCTCTCTTAGAGCACACTAAAGAGTTTAGTTGTGCTCTATCCATGGTTGATGTTGTTGATTTCCTACTCAAGGCATATGCAACAACATTGGCCTTGCCCGGATGGTAATCAATTGTACAATCATAGTCCTTGATTAACTCCATCCAGCGACGTTGCCTCATGTTAAGCTCATGCTGAGAGAAGATATACTTAAGGTTCTTGTGTTCTGTGAAAATCTGGAATGTCTCTCCGTAGAGATAATGCCTCCAGATCTTCAAGGCATGAACCACAGCAGCTAACTCTAGATCGTGTGTCGGATAATTCTCCTCGTGTTTCTTAAGCTGTCGAGAAGCAAAAGAAATCACTTGTTTATCTTGCATCAACACACATCCAAGTCCATTCTTGGAGGCATCACAGAAGACTACATATCCTTTTCCTTGTTCAGGTAGCACAAGCACAGGTGCACTTGTCAACCTCTCCTTCAACAACTGGAAAGACTGTTGACACTTATCACTCCAAGAAAAAGGAATATCTTTCCGGGTTAACTTGGTCAAGGGTAAGGCTATAGAACTAAAGTTCTTAATGAACCTTCGATAATAGCCAGCTAACCCCAAGAAACTTCGAATCTCCGTCGGTGTCTTCGGTTGTTCCCACTGTAGAACGGATTCTACCTTTGTAGGGTCAACACAAATTCCCGAGGCAGATATCACATGTCCTAGAAAAGATACCTCCGGCAGCCAAAACTCACACTTGCTAAACATAGCATACAGCTTGTTTTCTCTTAGCAAGGTCAAAGCTTGGCGAAGATGCTACTCATGCTGCTGAGCATCCTTACTATAGATCAGAATGTCATCTATGAAGACGACAACACACTGATCAAGGAAAGGTCGGAAAACTCTATTCATGAGTTCCATAAATGCAGCTGGTGCATTGGTTAGTCCAAACGACATAACCGTGAACTCATAGTGACCATACCTTGTCCTAAAGGCAGACTTGGATATGTCACTATCCTTAATACGAAGTTGATGATATCCAGACCTCAAGTCTATCTTTGAAAAGACTGTTGCACCACACAACTGGTCAAAGAGATCATCAATCCTCGGCAGAGGGTACTTATTCTTTATTGTTACTTTATTGAGTTGTCTATAGTCAATGCACAACCGCATTAACCCATATTTCTTTTTAACAAACAAGACCGGAGCACCCCAAGGTGAAGTGCTCGGTCGGATAAAACCCTTCTCAAGTAACTCTTGAAGCTGTTTCTTGAGTTCTGCCATCTCGGCAGGCGCCATCCTATACGGAGTCTGGGCTATGGGTTTCGTATCTTGGATCAGATTGATTTCAAAATCAATCTCCCGAAGTGGTGGTATACCAGGAAGTTCTTCAGGAAACACATCCTCGAATTCCCTGACTATGGGAACTTCGGCAGGATTGGAACTTTCCTTGGTAACATCTACCACATGGGCCAAGAATGCATAACATCCTTGCCTCAACAGCTTATCAGCAACCATAGCTGACACAAGACAGGTGGGCAGAATCTTTCTTTCACCTTGAAAGATCCATGTGTTGCTTTCATCAGCAAACACAGCCAACTTGGACTCACAATCCAAGACAACTCTATACCTCTCTAAGGTATCCATCCCGAGGATTATATCAAATCCTTGCATATCAAGCGGTATAAGATCCACTTGAATGCGATGGTCAGAAAAGAAGAGGATGCAGGGAGAGAATACCTCCTGCAAAATGGCAGACCCACTCAACGGAGTCTCCAACAACAAACTATCTGCCCTATGACTAACAGTCGCATTGCAGTTACGAATCACTCTATGAGTGATGAAAGAGTGTGTAGCACCCGGGTCAATCAGAACAGATACAACACAGGATGTAGACATATCAGGATATAAAAGTTCCATCTGACCTGCCACTACCCGTGGATTGACCACTGCATCTGGTGGGTTCATAGCATAGAACCTCACTGTCGCCTGGTGTTGAGGTGGTGCTGATGATCCATATTGAGACGCTTGTCCACGTCCTCAAGCTGCTCCTTGAGATTACATTCTCTGAGATCCTTGTTGATTCTGTCTCGGAGGCTGTGTCACACTGACAGGCCTAGAACGGAAATCCTTCATCAAGTGTCCCACCTTACCACAGTTGTAGCATCTCCTCTCCTATTGTTGTGGTCGGGGTGGTCCAGTAACTGACATTGATGCAGAACTGTGAGTCCCTTGAAGCGGTTGACTCTGTCCTCTACCTCTGCTTGGTGACCATTGAGTTTGAGAACTCGATCTGGGTGGTGGAGGATTAGGTGCAGAGAATCTAGGTATCTTGAAATCCCTAGATGAAGAACCCTGGAACTATGGATATCTTTTCTGGGTTTGCCTCTTCTCAACCACAGATCTCTCTATCCTTCGGACTGACTCAACGAAGGTAGAGAATCTCTCTCGGTTTTCTAAGGCAGACACAGGGGTTGACATATCAGCATTCAAACCCTTCTCGAATCTCCTGATTCTTTCCTCATCTGTGGCAGCCATGTGCGGACAGAACCGCAACAATTCCATGAACTTAGCTTCATACTCGCTAATGTTCATCATGCCCTGCCTCAATCTCTCAAACTGAGAGATCTTCTCATCTAGGAAGGTCTTTGGAAAATATCTATTGATAAATTCCCGACGAAACTATTCCCACGAGAACTCTATTCCATGTCTCTTCTGCTCTTCCATATTCCACCAGTGACCAGCACTGCCTTTGAGAAGATAGACAGCATGTCTAACCTTCTCAGCCTCCGGGATAATAAGAATCCTGAAAGCCTTCTCCAACTCTGTTAACCACAGATCAGCATCTGCGGGGTCAGCAGTCCCAAAGTACTCGGTAGCTCCGACACGACGAAGTCGCTCGAACATCTTACCGAAACCTTGTCCTTCAGGTTGGGCAGGTGCCCTAGGTGCAGGCATGGGCATCCTGTCGGTTATGTGTGTCATGGTAGTCATAAACTGCCCAAACATCGTCTGTATTGCTGGATTACCCATGTCAGCTGGGTCAAACTGGGGTGGCTCTGGTGCAGGCTGTTCTATTTCTGGAACCCTTGCACCGCCTCGAGGTGCACTAGCTCTACTCTCTGCCACGTACTCAACATGGGGCTCTGCCATCCTTATGTATCTTCTTCTCCTGAGGAGTAGAAGATTCTATTAGATAAGGAAGAGATACTAAGGATAGACTCGACATCCTAAGTCCTATGCCTCTGTAGACTCAACGGACCTAGAGCTATGATACCACTAATTGTGGGCTCTGATCTCCAAACCACGATATAAACACGATTTAAACTTAGCGGAAGCGAATCGATTAACAGCGGAAGACAAAAATCACGGGAAATTAAAACTTTTCGAGACAAGAGCTTGAATCCATAAAGCTTCATTCATAAAAGGAGATAAACTATTTACATCTCATGATAATTACTTCTTGAGTAATTATATACAACAAGATACAAAATCTCAAGAACTCATAACCAAAAGACTCCAAGACCTGAGAGTACAGAGGACACATAGGACTGACTCTAACTACACCACATGGCAGGCTAAATCTCCACCTGAGATTTACTGCTGCTCCTGGTGTTGCTGCTGCTGGGACTGGTCACCTGTACACCTGTTCCTCCGTCCTCGACGTCCACCTAAAAAGTTGAAGTCTACGGGGTGAGACAATTGTAAATAATTGTCCCAGCGAGAGTTATAACTCTCTGCCAGAAGCTTTATTATCACATCAAAGAATAACTTAAGCAGTAAAATCTTACAAAGTATTCAATAGCAGATACAGTTGTATACAAGAGCTCAACATATATCAAGCATGAAGAACATATGCACTATACAGTGTAACATCAATCAATTAGCTCATAGTTACCTTTAACAGGTATACTACGCTGTAGATTATGTTTTTCAAACATTCTTATTATTATGCCCTGTGGAGATGAGGTTTACCACTCATACCCCAACCAATCACTGTTAAGTGCCTTAGTATCATACTAGATCATCGAAAGAGTCGGATTCTCATGACCTTCACATTCCTCAGTTAGTAAGAGGATCACTTGTAGGACATCTTGTGTCTCTACTATTATAGCTCACCAGGGTAATCTGGTCCTTCGCTATTTTAGAGTTACAGTGGCGTTCTGTACTCTCTTCGTCATCAGGAGATTTCATGTTTATCTTCACTGATACGGATATCTGTGTTTTCCTCGTCATCAGGAGGTTTCATGTTTACCATCCACTGATACGGTATGAGTTTTGTAGTGAAGGATTGACGGATTATACATCTACATCAAATTCCTACACTAGGATGTAAGGTTCTACACATCCATATACCCCACATACTCAACAGTATGTGATCCAGGAGTCCCCGTAGGAAAACCTGTTTCACCATCATTTGATCTCTGACAATGATGGATCTATGATCATGGCTCTACATTTCACTTGATTAGTTAGGTACATTCAGTATTCTTTTACATCATACATTGTTCTTCAAACAATAACAGTAGCATAACAGCTATGAAAATAGAATACTAAATGTAACAAACCTAACTCACATCAATCATCATTTCTCAGTATACTCATCACAAGTCATCTCTAAAGCATGACCTTGATGGTATTCATGGCTCTTACAGCCCATTAAAACATAGGATGCCACTGACAAGGCATCAAGATATTTTACTATTCATAAAGCTAACAACATGCTTTCAATGAATATAGTATCATCATTCATACCTGGATATGATCACCTTCATATCAGAACCTGCATGGTTAATTCAACTGATAATGGTAATTCAAAACAAGAATATACTTTCCACTCTTGTCATAAGAGCTAAGTTCTCTGATTCTCATCAATTAGAGTTTGCTACTCATATTGCATGTCATCACCCTTGAATTAGGGTTTACTATTCACATGTCATCACCCTTGAATTAGGGTTTACTATTCACATTACATGTCATCACCCTTGAATTAGGGTTTACTATTCACATTATGGTGAATTGAACTCATAACATCATCATGTATGAGGAACATCATCATTGATGCTCTCAGATTAGTTTAAGATTCATCATTTATCATAATTAGGGTTCCATGATCTCACATAGGTGGATCATACCCTAATCATGCACATTCATGTGTATTGAAGGTACTTTACTTGAATTTCCATCATAAAAGGGTACTTTCTCTTTCTTAAGATACTTTCTCTCTCCTCATACTTGTAGATGGTGATAACACCAATCTAGATCAGGTTGGGTGAAGTCCACTTTGATTAACATAGACCAAATCACCACTATTAAGTGATTAGGGTTTGATTAGAATAAGGTTTCACTCAATTGAACCTTTCAAGGGTATTATGGTAAATTACACATTGATCATCATCATAGTTTAATTTACTAACCACTTGACCCTTAATGTCTTTTGGTATCATTAGGGTTTAGGTTGAACAACTATTAAACCATTTAAGCCTTCAAGGCATTAGGCAGACATAACTTCAAAAGTCTCCAATAGGTTTCACACCTTCAACCTTCATACGATCTTGAGGTCGAATGCCCTCATTCGATTTTGAGGTCGTATGCCCTCATTCGATCTTGAGGTCGAATGACCTTATACGGTCTTGAGGTCGAATGACCTTATACGGTCTTGAGGTCGAATGACCTTATACGGTCTTGAGGTCGAATGACCTTATACGGTCTTGAGGTCGAATGACCTTATACGGTCTTGAGGTCGAATGACCTTATACGGTCTTGAGGTCGAATGACCTTATACGGTCTTGAGGTCGAATGACCTTATACGGTCTTGAGGTCGAATGACCTTATACGGTCTTGAGACCGTTTGCCCAAAAAGGGCAAATTAAGCAGATTGAAAATCAGAACTAAATTCAATTGAATTTGCTAATTGTTTTGCCTATATCTCACGATTCCTTTGGAGTTAACCTCTCAAATTTTGTGGGTGATTAACCTTCATAATTATGAACAGGATTCCCATACGGTCCATGTTTGGTCAATGCGGCCATACAGTCTTGAGACGGTATGCCTTCATACGACCTTGAAACCATTTGCCCACCAAACGGTTTTGTAAACCGTATGGGCAATTGGTTGAGGTTGTATGGTAAAGTGGAAAACTGTAGATAAGCATAGGAAATAACGCCCTCATCTTCTAGCTCAAGAACAGCAACAGTTCCTCATGGATTTGCTTGCAAGGAAACAAGGGAAGATAGGGAAGAAGAAGAACTAGCAACTAAAAGCATAGAAAAGATGTATATAACAAAGCATAGGTTTAGAGTTATAAAACCCACCTAAAGCTTGCTCCTTGAGCTCCAAGCTTTCGAGCTCCAAGCCTTTAATGGCGTCCTAGAAGCTCCACAGGTCGGCCAAGGTGAATCCTCCAAGAAAAGTTGAGAAGAGATGGCTAGAAAGATAGAGCTAAGTGAGCTAGCCATGAATTTGACCTTGAATTCGAGTTTCATCCAAGAATTTAATAAAAAGGAAGGCTCCAAACCTACCTTGCACTCCCCTAGTCGTCCTCCTGAGCTCCAGAGCTCTCCTTAGTCGGTTTGAGCAAGGGGAACAGTGAAGGAAACGAAAGAAACATTCCTTTGCTAAGTGAGGAAAAGGGCTTATATACTTGGGGTGGAATTTCAACATAGGCACATAGGTTTTCCTCACTTTCAACTAAGTCCCTCCTTTCTTCTTTGCTCGTCCCTTCTTCTTATTTCTAAGGACAACCTTCTTCTAAGGTCAAGAAATGAAGGCAAAGAAGATTAATCTATTACTAAAGCACACACATAAAAGGCTATAGTACTTACACCTTGATTATTCAATCATAAAGGTGTTTTTCATTATATGATTATTCAATTGAAGTGACTTCTTCATAATTTCTTCTCTAAATGATGACAAGAGTCTTACAAGATATTTTAGATGGTGTATTCTACAAGTTGCACCCCTCAAATTGGGTAAATTGCACTTTACTCCAATTTAGGGTTTCATGCACAGGGATTGCTTCCACAGCTGCACCTTGGTGCTCAAGCTTGGGAAATCCCTCAAACTTTACCATAATCATTCTTATGATGTCTCAACATCAGAGTAACATCACAATATGTGCAAATTGCAAGTTAACCCTTCTAACTGGGTAAATTGCACATAGGTCCCTGTATTACAAAACAATCAATTCAACATTGTTTAAAAGGGACAGAAAAGGAAAAGTATGTTCCTCAGGAACTTAATTACATGCAAAAAGATAATCACCAGTATCTTAATTACATAATTAGGCAAAACACCTAGGGTTAACTCATAACCCAGGTCAGGGATGTTACAAGCTATGAGACAAGTTGAACAAAAGTGATATGGGGTTGATTAAATGTCTTTATGGGATCATGTTATGTCTTCTAAGTAGGTTGTGTAAATCCTAGTAAGGTGAAGATAGTGTTGTTGTTTCACCCCTAACAAGGTTGACTAGGAGTGATATTTCCTTGCATGGAATGACAGGTGCCAACGCCAACATTTCTTTTGATGCTGAAAAAGAACTGACAAGTGTTCTAGTGTTAGTGCATAAAAAAAGGATGGATACATCACCTTTTTTATGTTCTTTAAGGAATGGTATGGGACACGTCATGATTGGTAAAAATCTAGAAAGTATGAATTTTGAGTAATGTGTTGATACAATATATATAATTTTAGGATGATAGCTATAATTTAAAGTTGAACATTACTACTAGAGTTGTACAGATGACACAATAAGTTTCTACATTCCATATTGAGAATGTCGTCTTAGATGGGGGGTTTTGTGCTGACCCAAGATGAGATATGTATGAATGATGTGACATCACCATGATATGTAAGTAACCATGTGAAGGTAATAGGATGATGTGCAAAGGAAGTACCCATCTTTATTTACCTTTGATTTTGGGGGTGAAATACCTGTTAGGGGTTTATAGTTGTCAGGCCCCTAAACTTTCTTAATGAGTTGAACAAGCTTAGTTACCATAATTGAATAATTATAACCCTTATCTAACCTTCTATATGCTTTTAAATCATAATACAAGCTTAAGTTTCAAATTTGGTCCAATTTGGACACTGTTTGAGCAAGTTATGCAATTTTATGCACATTTTGGACTTTTCTGCAATTTACCCAATCAGAGGTTTTCTTTGCAATTTATCATTTGCATTATGTATTTTGGATATTCCTTCATCATTCTTGAGCTTGATGAGCCATTGGGCGCCTATTTAAACTTTGGTTTGAAGGTGTTTTCTCCAAGGGTATTTTAGGGTTTTTCCCTTCACGGATGAGCTACCTTTAGTATCTATCAACTAATGAATTATTTGATTGGCTGGGAAATTCGGAAAAGGAAAGATAAGCAGGTCTATACACATTATGGGGGAGCTTCTTGTGTGTGTGCTTGTATATTCTTAATAAATTAAGGCCATGGACACTTGGATAGATACTAGGATTTCAACTTTTTCTTTTACTTTATAAAGTGTCATATACTAATCCCCAAGCACAAAAACAAGACATTTTCACTCCACCACTTCCCACCTTCTCCTAACCTCGTTCTCCCTCTATTCATCTGTGAATTTTTCTGCCAAAGGAAGAAGAAAGTGAGGATCTTCTTGGAGAAAGGCTCTAAGGTTGAAATTGACTTCATTTTAGGGTTGAAAAAGCTTCCTTCTAGTGATCTTGACCTAAAAGTTTAAGAATTCCCTTCTTGCCTCCGTTTATTCCTTTTTTATCCTACCTCCTAGCTTATTCCAGGTCGGAACCTTGCTGTTACATGGTAGAATTTTATCTAAAGCTCTAAAACCCTTCCTTTCTTGCTCATTATGCTTAGGGTTTGCTCATTTGATGAAGAAAGGTGCTAGATGGATGAATTCATAGCTTATCCTTGGATTTTCTACCCTACCTACTCGAGATTTATTTTGTGTAGGGTTTCATATTCTTATTAGAGGCAAGTTTTATAACTTTCTCCACATTTATTGCTTACTATAAGCTTTCTAGATCATGTTCTTGCTTGAAAATGATGATTCATGCACTAAAAAGCTATGCTTGACTTGAATTTCTATTTTTATAATGTTCCCTGTTCTGATTTCAGTTATATATGAGCATATGATCTTGTGTATGTTATTTATAAGGTGTAATATGACTTTGATCAGGTTGGTTTGACAACCTATGGTGCTAAGCGCCTATCAAACAATGGCCAATTTTAGGGTTTTAAGTTGATTTCTTCTATAAACCATGACCCGATGGGGTACCATTGCAACAACCCTATGATGTTGTCTTAATAACAACTGATGGTCATGATCAAGGGTGTCAAATGATGGTTACAACCTATGGTCACCCCCTTAGGTCAGGTTTTGGACCAATTAGAAGTTTAATGATCAACCATTAATTACCCTACTGATGTTATCAATCAATGACGACATTTGCTTAATATTTGATGATGATTAAGGAATATAGTGTTGGTATAACAACCTATGGTGATTTTTTGGCCACTAATTATGGTGGATCAGGTCTCTAAAACCTATGTTGAATCAATCGTTGTAGTTGTAGCATTAACTAAGCCTTAGACCAATGGTTTCTTGGGTCACTTGATGCAATGGTAGGACCCATATTGTAATTGATGGTTTTAATATATGAACTTGACCCAATGGTCAATATATAATGTTTATTCCTCCAATAAGGTGGAATGACGGCTAATTTAATATGTTGGTCCTAATAATGTGATTTAGATGGTTTCCTTTATATGATCAACGTAAGGAGCTTACCTATTGACATTGGGTATCTTTTTTTTTTTCAGAAGTCAGGCGATAGTTTTATTCATCTTGCTCACCTCGTGCAAGCATATTCAATTGCAGTTTACATATTTTGGTTATTTGCAAAGATTTGAATATGGTAGTACTACTACCATTACAATTGTGTATCTGCCCAGTATCAAGAACTACTTTGGAGGGTGTATCATAGTACCAGATTCCAATGTTATTTTGGAAATGAAATTTTTCCAATGCATCATCTAGACCATTATGCTTTCTCTCCATGTAAGTAATAGGCACAGTGTTCTTCAGTAACATTTGGACCCCCCTAATAATATTGGTGTATCATGGGTGGCTTCTATAATAATCTTTTAACATTTTCATGGCCAACATACAATCTGTATCCATTGTGATGTCGTGCAAATTGCTGGATTTGATAATTTTTGCTGCTAGAACGATGGACATCAGCTCTGCCTCTAGGGGTCTGTCAGCTGTGATCAGTTGGCCTACTCCTCCCTTCTACTGGTTGTCCTAGTTCTTTATAATGACTGCTATAGCTCCTTTGCCCTTCTTCCAAGCAACGTCAGTCTACATAGATAGATGGCTCATAGTATGGGGCACCTGTTGAACCTGCCTTTGTGAGATCTTCGAAGATGTCCCTAGTTCCTAGGCTTGTATGGATCTTCTGGTTTCCAGTAAAATTTTGTTGACTTGTTGTGTGACTGGTGTCTCTTTAGTTTCAAAGACCTCTAGGTTGTGTTGTTTCCAAATCGCCCAGCAGGCTATGAGGAATGTGTTTCTGGCTTCCTCCTTGGATTGTAGGTTCTGATTGATCCATTGCTCGAAGTTGTTTGAAGTCCAGAAACACGCGGGCAGGGAAACAACTATTAAATGTTGCCAAACTGACTTCACCTTCACGCAGTCCCTTAAAGTGTGGAGGTTGGTTTCTTCATCCGTATTGCACTGGCCGTAGATAGAGTTGGTAATCATCTGCCTTCTTCTACGTTTCTAGTTTGTAAGGAGGGCTCCATTGGAAGCAATCCACATGAAAACATTTACCTTCATAGCAACCTGGGTGCTCCAGATGAGATGCCAATGTCCGGGGCGTTTAACTTCAGAACTTGCCCGCAGAGTTGTGTAGGCACACTTGGCCGTATAGCAACCTCCAGTATTAAGTTTCCAGACGCACATGTCTTCAGCCTCGGAGTCAACAAGTGGGTGAACTTTGTAGATTTCCTAGATTGCATCTACAGATAGCCAGTGGTCTAGGAAGTCTCGATCCCACTGGCCTTCCAAATTCACAAGACTTCTCACTTTCAGGTCACGAAGTTTCTCCATGATAGTTCGCACGGCATGATCCTCTAGTCGATTGCCGCTCAGTAGCCAGCAGTCAGTCCACATGTTGATTCTATTCCCGCTTATAAGGCTAAGGAAGGTGTTTGTCTGCATAAAGGAATTCGTTTGTAGCACAGCTCTCTCCAGATGAGACAGGTTAGATGGTGCCCTTGGATTGCTCTTCAACAGTTTGTCTTGCATAGCCATGCTCCATAAAATTTTCCTTCCGCTCCAGATATCCCAGATGTGCCTTAGGAGTAAAGTTTGGTTCCAGTCTCTCATGGCTTTGAGGCACATGCCTCCATGAATCTTCTTACTTGTTCATTCCCAAGACATAAGATGTGTCCCTCTCCTACTACGCCTGCCACTCCATATGAATCGCCTAATCTCTCCATCGATTTTGTCACATAGTTGATGTGGAAGCTTTGTTGTTTTCATGATATAAGTTGGAATGGTGGCAAGGGTACTCTTAGCAAGGCATATGCGCCCAACCATAGACAGGTTTTGTGTAGCCCAGGAACTGACTCTATTAGTCGCTTTATCGAGGACTTCACTGTAGGTCTTCTTGTTCACCCGTGTGTGGAGGCTCGGGACCCCTAGGTATTTCCCCAAGTCCTTAGTTCTTTGCAGCCCGCTTCGATTGCAGATTTGGGTGGCTTCCTGGATGGAGACGCTTTTGGAAAAGAAGATACTTGTCTTGTCAACCGAGATGGCTTTACCTGAGGCAAGCTCAAACTCCTTGAAATAATGCAGAATGATACCAATATTAGTAATGTTTGCTTTGGAAAATAGGAGAATATCGTCAGCAAATCAAAGGTGAGCAATCAGTGGTCCCTTTCTACACAACTGTATGAGTTTCCATCTCCTAGTGTTAACACACTCTTCGATCATTTGGCTCAGGCGTTCAATGCAAAGCACAAAGATATACGGACTCAAAGGATCACCTTGTCTAAGGCCCCTCCTCGGTCTGAAGCTATTCGAGTTCCTACCATTCCATACAATGGTAGAGCTACCTCGAGTGATGGAGTTCATAATGTACTCAACCATGCAGGCGGGGAGGTTCACTCTTTTTAAGGTATCTTCAACAAAATTCCAAGCCAATCTATCATACGCTTTCGTTAGGTCAATTTTGATGGCCATGGTCTTCTTGGAGTTCTTCCTTTTCATTGTATGTATGATTTCCTGGGCTGTAGAGATATTGTCAGAGATCTTCCTTCCCGGGATGAAGGTGCTTTGCGCAGGGTTAATCCAATCTAGTAGCCATTTCTTCAATCTTTCGACCACAAACTTCGAGCATAGTTTAAGAATGGTGTTATTGAGTGAGATAGGATGGAACTGGCTTTTGAGTTTAGGTATGGACACTTTAGGAATAAGGACTACAGTGCCATCACAAAGTTGTTCGTCGAGAATTCTGGAACTCAGGGCTTCCTGGACCATTTTGCAGACAGATTCTTTTAGAGTCGACCAGTTTGATATCAAGAAATGTGTTGTTGTACCGTCCGAACCAGCTGCTTTATAGGGGTCCATGAATTTCAGAATTTCAAATATCTCTATCGGTTGAATTTGCTTAGTTAAACTATGGTTCTCATCAACAGATAAGGGGGTGAAACGCACACGGATCTTGTCTATGTCTCGATGGCTGGTGTTGCTAGGGTAGTGAAAAGATCAATGAAATAGTTTGTGACCAGCCTGAAGATTTCATCTTCATCAGTAATCCAATCACCTGTAGAACCTTTGATAGTTTGGCATTTGTTGGACCTTCTCCTTTGATTCACGAATGCTTGCTAGAAGCGAGTATTGGAGTCCCCTTCCCTGAGCCAATTGATGTGGCTCTTTTTCTTCTAGTCCTCCTCCTCTTGTTTAAGGATTAGATTAAGCTCACCCTCCATTTGAGTGCATAAGTTGTCTGTAATTGCATCATAACTGATAGCTAGATTCATTTGAAGGATGTCTATGTTTCGTAGTAGATGTTCTTTAGTAGCTCTTCTCTATTTATGTTTATCTGTGTCCCGATCGCTGATATGCTGCTTGGCTAGTGTAAGGGCCTCATGAAACTATAGATTTTTGCACCAATGTCACTCAAGACAGTGAGTGAAGGAGGGGTCCTGTGCCCATGAAGCCTTGGTGACAAACCTCTTCTTGTTATTCGAGAAAGTCTTAGTCTGAATCAATAGGGGACAATGGTCAGATTCTATCTTAGGTAGGTGGGTCACGGCTACCTCCAGGAAAGAGATGAGAAATTCATTGTTAGCCAAGCCTCGATCTAGCCTGCTTTGTTTAAGGCCATGTATGAAGGTGATCTTTTACCCTGAGAAGCCGAGATCGGTGAGACCTTCTTCGAGCAAAGTGGCGGAAAAAAGTTGGGCCTCGCGATGATTATAAGTCTGATAGCCAATCATCTCAGTCGGGGAAATGGTTGTGTTGAAGTCGCCCACGACGATCCAAGGTTCAGTGAAGCTTTTTTCCATCTCACTGATGTGTTTCCAGAGTAGGTTACGGACCTGAAAGTGGGGATTGGCATAGATAAACATAGAAAGATAAGAATTGTTCACTCTACAGGTTATGAATTGGCGGTGCGTTTTGAGGATCTTCACATCGCACACAGCTGAATCCCAGCAAAGCCAAATCCCTCATGAGAAGCCCTGAGCTTCAGAACTGTGAGAATTTGAGAAGCCTAGCTTCTTGATGGTCTGGGTAGCTTTATCCGTACTTATTCGAGGTTCAAATATGGCCGTGACAACAAGTTTATGTGTAGAGACTAGTTCTTTTAGGATTCTCTAGGTGTCGTCATTTCTGATGCCTCATATATTCCAGCACAAGAGTTTAGACATCAAGCAAAGTTTGTGACTGATGAATCTGGTGAAAGGGATGTTAAGCTTGAGCCTCATTGTTCTCCTTATTGTCTGCACCACTTAAGGCGTCCAGAATGACCTCTGCTTCTGGGCTACCTCTTAGTCTTGGGCTTCTTCTGATGCTTTCGATTGCTGACTTCACAGCCCCAGAACGCTTCATCTTTGTTCTGCTTCCCTTAAACATCTTCCCACTCATGGATTTTCTAGGGGTAGAGGTATTTACCACTGATTGGTCAGTGTCTCATTTTTTCTTTCTACTGTGGATGGTTTGCATTGTGGAAGTGGTAGTCACAGGTTCTTTAGTGTCTGGGATGACTTTGATCACCTCGTCGATCTCCAGGTTCACCGTAGTGTGGTACAATGTTTTTTCAGCTCGCGCGTCTTGTTCCTGGCCTTCTGTAGATTGTTTGAGCTGATTTGTAATATCCCAGAGAGATTTTCCCTTCTGTTCAGTGGTCTCTATAGTGTCCACAATCTTCTTCTTCCTCCATATCTTAGGGTTCTTGTGTCCCATTGAGTTTTCTATCGGCTGCTTTCCTTGTTGGCTAGTGTTCATTGTTGCTTTAGATGCCTCTTCTTCTACTATGAGGTCATTAAATCGGTTCCTCGTATGAGTGGTGTTGTTCATAGTTGTTCCAGTAGCTTGTTGTTTCCCCTGATGGACCCATCTTTGTCGTTGCGTTCTCTACGGGTTGTAAGGTTCTGTAATGGTTTCATCCGTGGTTGGGGGTGGTGCATTTATGTTGGCTTCTGACTGCTTAGTCCTTGCGGAGCATTGCACTGACATATGGCCTTCTTCGTCGCAGGTTGCACATTGAAATGGAAATCCTTCATACTCTACTTCAAACTCTATTCCATTGATGACGATGTTGGATGCCAGGTCAGTCATGGTGTCCAGTTTGACGGCAAGGTGAGCGAATTTTCTTCTTGTTTGTTGTATAGTATGATCATCAACCTCGACCAATCTACCAAGGGCCTTGCCTATACAATTAAAGATAGCTTGGACGTAGAGGTGTAGTGGTAGATTTAGAATCCTAACCCAGCAGACAATCTTCCTCGGCATATCAGATGAAGGAATAAATGAGGGATGCCAGTCCCAAACGATCAGGTTACATCCAAAATTTTCCAACGTCCACCTATCATGGCCATCTCGTAGTCATGCTGGCACGATAGTTGAATGACGAAGTGATTCAGATCCAGTTCATAGATATTGTATTTTCCTACTAAAGTCCACATGGCTCGTAGATGGTTTCTCAGGGTCATGTACCCTAGTTGGGTCCCCATGGCTTTCACGACGACATCGTATTGCCATGGTCTAATGAGGAATTCTTCATACATCGGGTCGATTGTTATTTCTGGCTGTCCGTCGGAGAAGTAGAGATTCACCGCCTTCGGATCGAGGTGCTATTCAAAGAGCTTGTTTAGGAATAGGTCGGTTGACCCATTCATCGCCGTTCCGATGTTGGATCTAGATCTATTATTCCCCCATGTGTTTTCTGTGTAAGGTCTCATGGGGCCTGCTTCTCCTGGTTGCTGCCTGAAAGTGGCGGGAATAGCCCTGGCGGGGGTGTAACTCCTGCGGCCTCCGAGGTTATCGTTTTGCCACTTTCCTCCTGTGTTTCCACGCTATGATCCTTTTATTGAGACGATCCTCGCATGCCTCCATACTGGAACTCTATTCCCATATTGGGGATGTAGATTTTCCCTGATCTCATGGCATTGATGCTTTGTTGCACTTCTCCACGTCCAGGACTTTCTCTTCCTGGGCTTCTTGAGCGTCATTCACGGATCCGTTCGTGCTGTAGGTAACGATCCTCCTTGTTCCTATCTTCCGGTGATCCCCTAGCCCCCATGGAGGTTGTGCTTTCCACTTCTCCTAGATCACCCATCGCCTCCGCCCCCCACTCCGCTTCCATGCCCTAATAATAATGCCCTAGGTATCTTGTTTTGAATGAACAGTCAAATGTGGGTTTTACCCTATTTTCAATGGAACTTTTTGTGTTTTTAATCAAGGAATTCCTAGGGTTAGAAGTTGACTCTTTCTAGAGAACAAATCAAGGACTTCATATATGGATTATCTAAGGTGTTTACTTATGTAAACAACCAATGGCCTTACCTTTTAAACATCCAATGGTTCCGGGTGGCATTGTGGTATGGTGATACAGGTTGAATGATGATGGAATAAATAGAGGGTTACCCTTAACAAGGTAGTCTTACCTATTCACTCATATGAATAGAAGGGATCATAACCATATTGTGTTGATATGTAACCCTAAAGAGGTATAGCTTGTTATACATAGCTTTAATAAACTAAATGATGGTAATTGGGTAAGAATAGTCCTTGAATGATTAATACAATCATGGAGTACTCTCTTATTGTTGTTGAATCCCTAGTATGCTATAACTTAATGGTTACACCTTGATTTATGTGTAGGTTCATACTTGAGAATAGTATGGAATTTGATAGTGATGCTTCACCTTATGCATCCATGATCTAATGGGGATGTCGTGAGTTAGGGTTTGGGTATAAGTGTTGATTAGTAACATTGATATAATTTATTATGTTGAACCTAACTCTAATGCAAATAGATAAATATGAGTATCCATGTTTAACATTATTATATGATGTAATCATGGTGGAATAACCTCCTTAATATGATTACAACCTTGATATGTTAATTGGTGGTTATCATAGCCACATGGTTGATACTTTCATATGTTAAACATGTGCATTATGAATATGATGAGAGTTAATCATATCTAGATTCCTTTCATGTTGATGTAATTAAGGAATGTTCTTAATGTTAATATAACCCTACTATGATTATTTATGAATATCTCCTAGCTCATTAATGTGATATTGTGTTGGTCTGGTGTATTGTATGTAAGTGATGTTGTTGAGCCTTATTATAAGGCATGCAAAGATAATGATGATCTTGCATGGAATAATATGATGGTCTTAATGACCTTTGGGCATGGTTGAGCCTGAAATAATGTGTGTTATCCTCTTATGTTGATAAGGGTTGATACCATGTGATATTGTAAAAATGATTTATATCTTGTGATAGTATGAGGACTAGTGTGGTCTCATGAGTGGCAAGTGAATAGTATCATGTGATGATGAGATGATAAATTATGTTTCACACATTTTATATCTTTTCAAAGTTGTGATATTTATATGCTTGCTAGATTTGAATTAGGATTTGTATGTCCACTTATTTGATGCAGCCTTAATTTACCCAATTAGCATAACTAATCAAGTGAAACTCTAATCATGTAGTGCCATGTGCCGTAGAGCCATCTTTAGTGTCAGAACTTGCTGGATGGTGAAACAAGTATTCCTAAGGCAAACTTGGAGCGCATACTATTGAGTAAGTGGGGGTGGTAGGTTGAGAATATATCCTTCTCATCCACAATGCAGATTGTTGAGGTTGGCTATGGTCATGCCTCATACATTTGATGTGATTGAGAATGGTTGCGGTCGTGTCTCGGTGATTATAGCATAATGTGATTAGAGGAAAACTGCAGTTGTACCTTAGTGATTGGGTTTGAATACCCTGGTTTCTAGTATCATGACCTGTACCAAGGTTAGACTAGTGGTTATCATCTTGACTATATGTCATTATGGTGGTAGCTTTGACTGATATGCCACTGCCTTTTTACTCGTACTGACTGAGGGGAAGAGATCTTAGGATACCAACACTCCTAGATCTTGTATGGAACCGAATAGCCCTTCGCAGGGGTCAGTTGGAATTTGAATGGTACAATTCAAATTCCCCATGGAATAATAAAAGATGTAATACATCCGTGTAACATATTTGTTTAGGGTTATACACAACGTTTCACATTGGATGATAGCCCTTATTTGTTATCTTTATATAAAAATGATGCTTAGTGCAATTAAGAGATAGTAGATATACTTATGTTGTGGATATGCTTAAGATTGTAGATGCTTACATATAGTAGCCATGATTATATTGATAATTATACTGCTACTGTTGATTATAATCATGATGCTAGCTATCTCATGTTGTTAGTTATGTTTAGCATGCTAGCCATGCCTTTGTAACTAGAGATGCATATACTGCTAATCATGTTTATCTAGATAGTTGTGCTTATGTTGTTAGCTCTTCTTATAATATTCATATGTTCAACCAATTAGACATGCTCATGTTATTAGCTATGCTATGTTACTAGACTTGCTCATGATGCTAGATATGCATATGCTACTGAATTGCTTATATTGTCAACAAGATAAAGGATGGTAGTCTGGCTAATGATGATAGTTATTATCTGCTCCTTATGTATTTTTGATAATCATCAGTATTGCTGATATTATTTGTTATATCTAATGAAACCTCTTAACTGTTTAATTACTTAAAAATTTTGTAATCAATAAACGTTGTTGGAGGTTATATATCTTACTGGGACATGGGTTTCACCCTTGTGGTTTGCCATATCTTTTTTTTAGTAATTAGAAGTGACGAAAACAAACATGTGGCAGCAAAGAGGAGCTATAGTAATGAATCTTTGATAAAGTTGATTATATGTCTAGTGTTTCCTAGAGTCGTCCCTGTACTCTCAGGTCCGGGCAGGAAACGTTTGTATATGGTGTTTCAAATAAACCAGACTTTTGTTAGCATATTAATGCTTGTTTGTGTGGCATATATGATTATTGTTCTCATATATATATATATATATATATATATATATATATATATATATATATATATATATATATATATATATGTGTGTGTGTGTGTGTGTGTGTGTGTGTGTTGTGGTTAAGATGATAGAACAATTTGTATCAAATTCTTGACATAGTATGGATACAAGAAAGATGTTGAGCTCTTATGTAAATGTTTTTGAGTGTATGTTGATGTTGAAATCGGCTTTAATTTACCCATATTTTTGGGTATGTAATTAATTAGTGATTGATTGTATTTTATGTTTTGATTAATCTCATTTAGTGTAACGGGTTCTCACATTTTTGGCTTGATATCACATATCATGACTGATGCGATTTTTTCATCAACCAACACACACTCTAGTCTAATGCATTATTCTTGTCTATTAACCTTCCACAGTAACATCTGACTAGGGACATAACAAGAATGTACATACTCTTGACATTCGTATGATCTCATTGTTCCAGTCATCAACCTGAAGACATATATCATTGATTTATTCCAGTCTTTAGACATTCATTACGTTTCCTCATTATCTCATAACTAAGTGAAACAGAGCAAATTAGAAGATTGTCTTTATTATTAATCAAATCCTTTATAAGATATGCCATAAAAATTATCATATAATTGGATCTCTCGAAAAACATACCAATAGACTCCCACTTGCACTTAGAGCCAATCACCCACGAATCTTGTTCTCAGTGATCTAAATATGTCCATCATGTTTCTATTGTGCAAGTTCTAATCCAACATGTTAGCAATATTTTTCCTTTAGATGTATATTGCATATTTCTCATTTGTTTGTTGTATGACACTTCATATAAGATGGAATTGTTGTAGTATGCTATCTGATATTCCTTGGACAACTTGTATCTCCATTGTTGTCATAGTATTTCTACTGTGTCATCAATTGGAACATCTCATAATTTCATCTACATGAGCTTCTAGATCCATACATGTGTTCATAACACTAGGACATACATCTTCTATTGTAGAATTAGAATAATGGTATGTTGTTTGACAACCTTTCCAACTCACAACTTCTTATTTAAGATTAAACATAGTTATAATAGATATCATTCTCTATCATTTTATCGGTGTATCCCCTTACACCCAACTCTTTCTTATTCCCATAATCTAGCAATTGATCCTTTAGTGCTTTTCAAGTACTAATGAATGTTCTTCATGATATTTAAATGAATGTCATCTTGTCATGTCCAATACATACAAGATTATGTGATGAGTATATTATATTGCATACACAATAGATCCAAATGTGAATGCATATGGAATCTCTTCTATTCTTCACAAGAATTAGAACATTGGGTTCTTGAGAGACTAATCCCATGTTTCATGGACAAAGTATCTCTCATGGAATCCTTCATGCTGAACCCTTCCAACATTTTTCCAATATATGTACTCATATGTAGGTTAAGAAACTTTTGAGAACTATCTCTATAGATACCAATTCCTGTCACATAGGACGTTTCTCCTAATCCTTCTTTAAGAAGGCAATTTCTATGCCAAGATTCAATAATTGGAGTATTGAGATGTTATTCCTCATCAATATGTGGAATATTTATATGCTCCCACTAAATCATTTGTAATCACATATTTCACCTTTTATCTTGACTAAAGTCAAACTCTTTGACTTTCTTATCAAATCAAAGATTCCATTTCTGAGATGCTTGTTTCCAACCTCTAAATTGAAATTGTAGTTTATAGAATTTATTTGCTGTAATGGAGTTACAAAAATTCAGGCTATGTCACGTACACATCCTCTCAGTTATTCCTTTAAAGAATGAATTTTTAATCTCCATATGCCAAATATCATAGTCTTAATAAACTACAACAATAAGGATGGCAATTGGTGAAGGGATTTCATCATCGTCAACACTTTAAATTGGTTTGAAAACCTTTTCAACTAATCTATCATTTTATTGTTAACCATGTTGATCTTCTACTTGAAATCCCAACTACACCTTATGGGTTTTACCCCTTTAGTTGGTACCACCAAGGTCATACCTTATTGGTGCTCATGGATTCCATTATGGATGTAATGGCCTCAAGCCATTTTTTACACTCGGGTCCCTTAATAATTCTTATCTGATTGGTTGGCTCATTATCTTATGACCAACTCAAACCTTATCTGAGTTATGGGATTCCCAATCGTATAATCCCACACATGTTTTAATAGAACTACGAGTTTTGTGTTACATAAGGAAACTTTGATTCCACAAAAAATTGTGATTCTCCTTGTCCTCATGTACCTTCTTATTGACCTTGAACTTTTTGAGTTCTACTTCACTCCCATTGATTCTCTTGGAACTCAGTTATCCTAGTAACAAACATTTTGTTGTCGGATTGGGATTAAAGATTGTATTCAAAGTTTATATGGTCTTTTTGATAAATGTTTCCAAGAAATTCTTTTCTCATACAAGTTTCAATCCTTATAAAATACATACCAGGACATTCCCATATCATGTCTCATATGATGTCTTTTGAGCCATTTCAAGTGGCAATTGTTTTAGTTTTAAGCATGTATCAATGAGGAAAATAGAAGATTATATTAAATGATAATCACATAATGACTCATCAGGATGTGACTGCTTCTTTCTGATACATATTCATGTTTGAGGTGGAGTTTATTGTGATACACTACCATAGTCTCTCTAGAAGGTCCTAAAACTACTGATATGAAGTATTTTAACATTTGATCATATCAAAGTTTCTTAATACCTTTATCAAAGTTATATGTCATTTATAATCTTCTTGAACACTTTGACAGATTCATGTTTGTATTTCACCAAATACAATCCCCATATCTACTGAGATCATTAGTATATATAATGAATTACAAAAAACTTCCTCTAGCATTTATTCTAAAGGTCATTGTACATCATTATTCACAAGTCCTTTTAGAATTCTTATTTTCCCACTACACCTATGAGAGGTGGTTTATCATGTTACTCATATATAAGATTTTCATGTTTCTTATTGGTTCAATAATCAAAAGAGTCTATATAAACATCAACATGTATTCTAGAAATAAATTTATCATATGTGTTCTAGATGAAAATGTTATAGATTGTTTGAGTTATCAATTATAATCCTTTAAGTATTTACGTAATAAACATTCATGTCTATATCCTTTCATATAAATATCACAACACATTTGGGGCTTTGCCATACAAGATCATATCTTTGAAATAGAACCATTAACAACTCTTTATTCGTTATCATCATTGACCATACAAGATGCATAAAATAAAATGTTTCTATTATTTGGATAATAAAATAGCAGTTCATCTAACTCTATTACATGCACTATTGGCTAAGATAAATTCTAAATGCAGACTAAAGTTTTAGCAACTCTTGCTCCACATAGTCCATCCTTGCCCCTTTTCGTAAAGGCTTACTTCTTATCAGGTCCTACATATCAAACATATGCCAGATTTACATCCGATATCAATACCCAAGATGAAGAAGTATTTAGATTTATCTTATAACATATATACATGAAGTAGAGATCTATATCTCCTCCTCCTTCTTATTCTTTAGTTCCTCTAGATAGAGGGGACGATTCCTCTTCCAGTGTCCAGCCTAGTGAAAGTGGTGACACTTGCCTCCCTTATTCACTCCTCCCTTTGCCTTGAGTGTTGAAGACTTGGGCTTCTGGCCAAATTTAGAAGTCCTCTTAGCTTTTCCTTTGTCCTTAGACTTTCCATTTGGTTTGTTAATCATCATCAAAGACTTGGGTTTGTATTTCTTTATTTGTGCCTCAATTGTTCTCAACATGCCTAGTAACTCTGTCAATGGCTTGTCAAAGTCATTCATGTTGTAGTTCATGAGAAACTGACTGTATGACTCTGGCAATGACTGTAGAATTGCATCAGTGGCCAACTCTTGACTCAAGAGAAATCCCAGTCTAAAAAGGTTATCCACATACTGAATGAGCTTGAGCACATGAGGACCTACTGGATCTCCTTCAGTCATGTTACATTTGAATAGCGCCTTAGATACATCAAATCTCTCATGTCTTACATGATCTTAGAACATGTTCTTAAGATGTGTGACCATCTCAATCACATCCATGTTCTCATGGTGTCTCTACAACTCATAGTTCATGAAGAATAGGATTAGGCACTTGACATCAACAACATCTTCAGTGTGCTTCTGGTAAACATCCCTGTCAGCCTTAGGTGCATTGGGAAGAGGTTTTCTGGCTCTAGTGTCTCTAGGACATAGAGCTTGCGCTCCATTGTGAGAAAAAAAATTTAGCATCCTGAACCAATCGTAGAATTTATTATCATTAAAGTTGTCCTTCTCTAGGACTGTTCACAGACAAAATGTGTTGTTGTGTGTTGCCATTTGATTCTACAATAGAAATTTACAAGTTTGTTAAAAACTCAATTTTGATTTAATTTATTAGTATAATTTAATGATGTTTAATTAGGCCTTTAAATTGACTATCTCTCTCATTATTTTGTTTAAAATGATAACCCTCAATTATCCATTTTGGAAGATTGTAGAAAAAAAAATTCTAATGAGGCAAGATCCAAAATAATTCAATTATTACCTAGACAACGCCAGCGTCCATAATCAATCATTAAGGTAAGAAACATTTTCTAATTACATCTTATGCAATTCTTAGATAGATGGTATGCACAACTCCTTGTTGTAGTCATCTGCATGCCTCTAAGTGCTTAATCTCATTAAGGACACCCAGTTAAGCCTAACTGAAAAGCCAACATGATAGAAATGTACTCCGCTTGGCAGGCCCACACAACTACCATCACACTTCTACGAGATAGATAGTGCACCACCCTTGGTGTGCCCATGCATAGTTGATCAAAATTTTCATGTGTGTTTCTAATGGAAAGCATCTTAGACTTAATATGTTTGATTGAGGGATTTGTATATATTAATATATATACATATATGTATCCAATCACCACATGCAATAGTGTGTATCATATAATGCTATATCCCACAAATGTAACCATGCAATACAAAACATTAGCCATGGTTTTGTCCATACAAATGTATTTCCTTAGAGCCACAAGGAATTATAACTACCTAGGTCTACATCTCATGCATGAACATGTAGTTAGTGTAGATTTATGCTTGAACTAATTTGGGTTCATCGATTCAACCCTTGAACTAGTCAGCTCGTCTCTTGGTCGATCGGTTGGTCTATCAGGCCAGTCCTCTAGCCTCCTATCCAATCGATGTCTGGACACCTCCAAATAGACGGTTGGGGTACCAGTTGATCAGTTTGTCTCCTATAGTTGTCCTCCTCAATCCTCCAAATGGTCAGCTCGTCTTATGAAACAGTTATATCACCTAATTTTGAATGTCTTCTTTGTTGTTGTAGAGGAAAAATAAACTACCCTATCGCTATTAAACTTATTACATTGTAAAAGGAGAAACCTTGAATTACATTTGAGGGGAGCATAGGTAGGAAAGAATAATATTTTTACATTGGGAATAAGAAAGTACAAGTTCGGTATGCAAACTGAGATAAAGAAGGAATAAATAAATCATCCAACCAAACACAGATATATGGGTTATTGGCCATAATCATGCTACACATTCACCATCAAAACTAATTTCAGGGTGACACGTGTAAATTGCATATGTATCATATCATATATTTATTAGTTTGGGATCATATGTGGTCTTTAATTAGATGTGCACATTAGTCATTTTAGATATTCACATTGTATGAAATAAATAAAAGGTGAGAACCAAAATCTTATCATATGGATTAAATCCTAAAATATATTAGCTTGGCGTGGATCTGATAACATTGTGGGGAAATATGGTGATAGAGCAGCCAACGGAAACAAAAACTTAATTGCCACATTCCCCTTAAACCAATGGATTGCGTCAATAACTATGTAATGAGAAAGATGGTTTACGAGGTCATACCTAGTCCTAGAGAAAGTCAAGCAACGATGCACTCATTGCAATATGTGAATTTCTTCAAGTCGTACTCAAACACATCTGTAGCAGCTATTGGTTGATCACCATGGACAACAATCTAAAGTTGTCCTCCTATCGGGAAAAGCCTTCACCTCTAGAGTAGTCTACAAGGACAACCAAGAACTCTTATTATTATACTAGAGCAACCAAGAAGGATTTGTCTCTCTCTATTGATATACTAGCACCAACTTGCTCTCCCATAATTGTTCTCCCTTGTTATTCCTTCCATTATCAGGTAAGACTTGTTTAGGTTCTCTTGATAACCGCAACCAAATAAGATAAAATATTATCAGAGGCAATTGAATTGTGTCTGAGAAGCCCCCAATATCCCTCTATTTATAGGATGGTTAGGGTCAGGGTTCCCAGTCTGAGTGGGAGCAATCGAGACCGAAATTTCATGAATTTTTGCAACCTACGATATGTGAAATGGTTGGTTCACATATTAATTGATCGGTTGGCATGTGAATCGATTGGTTCAACCCTTAAAATAGCAGTTTCATCATGTTTTCCAGTTGCAATTGTATTGGCAATTAATATATAATTTAATGCACAACATGACTTCAACACAAATCCTTGAATCAATTGAATTGATCCACCAACCTCTTGGTTCACAACCTAAATCGGTCACTTCATTGACCTAAGCCGATCGGTTCACTTTCAAAACTGATCGGTTCACTGTCCAAAATTGTCAAAGTTGGTTCAATTGACTTGACACACAGAAACGGTCGGTTCAACACTTGAACCTGTCAATTCACTATTCAATCAGTTAATATTCAAGTAATGTTTTTTAAATTAAATACCTAACTCTTTAGTAATCAAGTTTAAACCATATTCATGAATGAATTCCTATTCCAAGTGTATCTATGTGTGTGACCCTATAGGTTCCAAGTTAGATTGGTCGTGTATGTCCATAACCCATTTATGAAATCACAAGCAAAGAGTGACATCTAGTAACATATCATTTCTACCCAAGTAATTGGAAAGTTGGTGAACAACTTCAACCTACAATTTGTGATTGGTGTTTTAGTGATTGTCTAATTCCTTTGTCTCTGATATTCAGATTGAACTCGAGGCATGAATCATCATCTTTTCAATATTCAATCCATGTTTCCTGAACTAGAGAAGACTGTTTGAGATATATGTGACCTCAATATCATATATTCATTCACATGTGCATGCACATACTTTTCTCAGTCTTTCTTATCAAGTGGCTAGGATATCAAACTACTATAAGAGGGACAAATCTCATCTACATCACTCAAAGTCATCCACATGTGTCAGACTACATCTGATCATCACCTATATGGAAATCATCATTCAAGATCACGGTGGATGATGCCAAAGTACATTGAACGACATATGATGAGTGCAGTGATTTCAGGTCTAAGAACCACAATCACCATCTTCACTATGAGAGATGACTATGACTACCAATTATGGTTTTCATGCGTCACTCTCAAGGTGGGTCTGTCAGATACATTGTTCTCCAACAAGTATCTATGTGCTTGAATTGATAGCACATATCATGACTGATGAGATTCTATCATCAACTAACACACACTCTAGTCTTATATTTTATTGATATCTATTAGCCTTCTACAATAACATATGACTAGAGACATAACAAGAATGTACACATTCTTGACATCTGTATGATCTCATTGTTCATGTCATCAACCTGAAGACATACATCATTGAGTTATGTCATTCTTTAGACATTCATTATATTTCCTCATAATCTCATAACTGAGTGAAACATAACAAATTGGAAGATTGTCTTCATTATTAATCAAATCTTGTATTAAATATGTCATCACAATCATCATATGATTGACACTCTGGGCATACATAAAAACATAAAGATCTCAATGTCTTAAGTGATCATCTTGTACATTGTTGCACATAGCCTGATTAGTTTCCATGATGTCATTTATGATACTCTCTTTGACTTTATCTCTTGTGTCGGGTCAAAGATCCTAAAGGATGCATATGTGGCCTTCCTTGACATATAATCTAATGGTATGACTCCCAACAACATGTTGAATTTTTCATCTAACTAGGCTGATGACATAGACACACGTGTTGAACTCATTAGAATTTCCCACTTGACATGCATCCTATGAAGGAACTTTTTAGCAACTTAGGAAGCATCTCATGCCGTTGCAATAAAGGTTCGTAACCAAATGATCATCATTTTTTGCCATTCACTTTTGAAACTTTTGTGGTTCTTATAGACGGTGTCATTTGTCTTTTCTGGCGCATTCTACATGTAATGTAATGAATAGAAACCTTATGTTGTCTTCGTCTACATTGAACAATTATGTATTTAGATATATAAGTTCCTCTATCAAGAAAGTACAGATAATCCAATTTGTTATTTGTGTTTATGTAAAGACATTCATCCATGAGATAAGCATGTGTGGTTATTTTTATTGTACAAGAATTGACTATTTCAGCGGACAAAAATATCAATATTATGTATTAAAAAGAAAAGGAGAAGATAACTCGTCTGCCCATGTTTGTAGTTTCCGAAGGGAAAGCCGTATTGTTGAGTTATTCTTGTGTAATGACTTACACAACGTACAGTTTGCACTCACATGGCCGTCATGCACGGCGAACTTTATCCCAGCTCCTCTTGCAGCTGACATCACTTAAACATAGTGTAGGCAGTCACTGGCGTTCTTCCAATGAATGTGCCTTGGTCACGGCAGCCATGGTGGTTGATGTGAGCACTTTGACGGGAACTATCGTTGCTAACTCATTCAAGGGAAGTATGGGCCATGATAGTTACGTGTCAATATCTTCTCATTCTTTTGATTTTGGCTACCTCGGAGGACCAATATAAAGACTTACTGTACATCTACATCCTCCAAGCCAGCCCACCACCTGGTCTGCAGGTATCAGCGGATTTGGTTGGCTCCAATCTCTTCGCGGGTATGGAGATTACGGAAGTGGTTCTTTTTCTCTTCATTTTCATTCATATTCATTGAGTCTTATATGCTTGGTGCAGTATGAGAAAGAAGAATTCCTTATGAAAATGATGCATGTAATTTCATTCATACTTTGATCTATACCCCTGTTTTGGGAAACCACACTGATAACACCCAAAGTTAGACATTTATTCTAAGTATTTATTCATAGTTTTGTGTCATTATAGCCTTACTATGTTCAAAATAACCCTAGATACTCATCTTTTAGTAATTTATATCTTTTGATAGATAGAGTTGCTCAACTAGTCAATTTTGAGACTTGCAGGCACAAAACTCAAGAAGACATCAATTCTCCAGATTTTCACCCCGTCAAGCATCGCGTTATGTGCACCAGATTAGGAGTGGGTTATTCCCAAAGGAGTAAGATCGCGACCGCGATTCGGGTCTCGACCGCTATAAGGGTTGCCACCGCCACCACTGTCGCGACTGCTACAAGGGTTGTGATTGCGACCACAATCTAGGACGCTACGACCATCGCGACCGCGACGACGTCCCGACCGCTACATCCATCTCGACCGCGATGACTGTCGCAACAACAATGACGTCTCAATCGCGACGATAACGAATCCTATAAATATCCGCCCCTGCTACCAAGGAGGGGTTCGGCGGCCCCCGTTTGGCTGTTCGATTTTGTTCGACCCAGTGGTTTCTAGAGCTTCGTGGGAGTGCTCCACGGTTTGAGAGGACCAAAGGACACACCCTACGTCCATCCCTACAGTCTGCCTCCAACCACCTCCGTTTTCGACTATCTTCCATCCGGGTCTAGCCATTCCAGCCACTTTCCACCACTATACATCCACCAAGGTTTTTGTTTCGGGCAGAATCAAGGAGAAAGGAGGCCAAGGAGTCTAGAAGATCAAGGAGGACAACTCAAAGACGAGATCCAGCCCTCACAGAAGCTACGGAGCGAGAGTCACATATGCTCTATAGGCTAAATTTCTTCTTCTTTCCCTTTCCTCTACTGTTCTCCTTTGTTTCTGTACAAATAATATTCTTCCATCTTTGTTCGGTGCCAACTATGCTTGTCCGTGACTAGTTGAGCTCCTTCTTGGCTATATAGCCTATTTTTGGTATGTTTATATACTTTTACCTTAAGTAAGTAGTTTTATTCCATGTCTAGTATGTATTCTATTCTATCTTTTCTTTTCAATTATGATTGTTGGATTGGTTGATCTCTTTCTTGCTTGAACTTTCATTTTTGCATAGATCGAGAGGTTAGTAGTAGAAATGGATGAGAGGATGTAGTTTGGGTCGAATATGAAAGGAGGAGGTCCAAGGAAGTGGCTCCTAACAACTTTGAATGTTCCAGACCTGAAGATGTTGATCCATAATCCTTGAGAAATGTTTTGGATACTTGATGGGGTTTTAGTCAAGGTGCGCGAGAGCAAGTGGGATGACCCCCACAGGAGCAACTACCACAATATATGATATGTTTGGATGTTAGACACTTGTTAGGGGGTTCGAGGGTTGTCTACACCTGAGAACGGGTACATAGACTACCCAACTTGTGGTTACATAGCTATGAACGCCTTCTCTGTGATTAGTAGAATCCGACAGACTTCGTTTTGTTTTCTTTACTTTGTTTTATTTTATTTTGTGACAATCTGCTAGACTGATTCTAGTTTCATACTCTTATCAATTATCGATTTGGCTTAACTGACTTAAGAGTGACATTTTAAGCGTCCTATGCGTATCCACGTCTCTGTGTTCGACCTCGTAATAAAGTTGTGGGGGTACTTGAAGGTTTTGAGTTATAAAATTATTAGTCTGATCACCCCTTTGGGGCATACCGCACGCCTGTGTTGACACGAAAAGTGAGACAAGAGAGAGAATAGGATGGGAAAAATAAAAAAGAGAAAATTTTGTTTTGCTTATAAAGTTATATTTTAGTAGCACGTGTAAATCTTCATAAATTTACAAAGTAAACAAATATTTATAATTTTCACACTAGGATTGAGGTAAACAATTGTGGATAACAATATCAACGGTAAAGATGGCATGCAGAGTTGGTAATTATCAATTCCCCCGATTTTAGTGTGACTGGAAACTAATGCAAAATGAGGCCAACTCAAGTTCAATAGTGTGTGCAGACGTTTCCAGAAACTATGATGTGGTAATGCACACCGTCATGTAGTATGTATATTTCTGGGATTTGAAAAAAAAGAGGCGAAACTAAGCCTAACTTTTAATTCCCAATAGATTTTTTGACAAAACAAAAATTATTACTTTTTTATAAAAAATAAATTCCAACAACACTACTGTTGACATATTTTTGAAAAAAATACATAATATATAAGTAAGTATTGTATATTAGTAAAAGTATTCATTTTGTGTGTAACACACTAAATCAAAATTAAGTATACAATATCATTCTTTTGGTATAATCTTCTTTAAATCATTAACGATAAAAAAGTAAAGTATATATTAAAATGAGCATTGCATTATATTTGGAGTGATAGTATTCATTTTCTAGTAACACAATAACAGAAAAATGAGTAATGCATGTTGTTCTTCTGGTATAGTATTCATTTTGACTTGCTTACTCACAAAATGAGTATGAACGACATGTAATACTCATTTTTTGTATTACCAAAAAATGAGTATTATTCCTAAAAAATAATAAAATAGTTATTTTAATATATGTTTAAAATATAATCAGATAAAAATGAATAATATATGTGTCTGGAGTGATGTAAGAGAGTGTGGGTACCACTATTCATTCCTTATGTTTCCCCATAGTTTCGTCGAAACACAATAAATACCAGGCTAGATGGTTTAGAGCCTCCGGGATCACAGTTAAGTCGTCCGAAGTAAATGATGGAGTGAGCATGAGGCGTGGTCTATTCATTGTTCCGGAGATAGAAGGAGAAAGAATGTACTTAATCCCTGACTCTGTGGCAAAGTTTTTTGCTCATCGTAGTTCAGATCGGGGGTTTTAAACCCACTTGATACACTTTTAACAGAGAAGAAGCAACAACGATGGTCTTGCACTGTATGATCCATGGAACACCTGTAATGGTTGGGCACTTGGGCGGTAAAAGGAAAATATTCAGAAATTGTACCGAACAAGTGGCCTGCAGTAGTTCGTGGAAGGAGGGACCTGGTAGCACTGATGAAAGAAAATCATGTAAATGGAATTGGTCTTCTGACTCACGTAGTTGCAGCTAGCCTTGCAGTTTACGATAGTGTCTTTGTTGGAGCGCAACAGTACGCAAGCTACCGTAAGCAGACACTAATCCTTTTAGGTTTTCTTGGGTGTGCTTGTCACAGGATACATGTGGTACACATTAAACTACATTGAAACAGTGTTTGTAAAATCGAACTGGACCGGCCGGTCCAATCGGTCAAACCGGTAAACCGGTGGTGGACATGTCCGGAAATCCAAAAATTCAGTTATAATTTTTTCGGCTCAAACAGTCAGAAATACAATCCAAGCGGTCCGACCAGTTAACCGGACCGGACCGAACCGGACTAGTGGTTCAAATAGAAGAAAAAATAAACAATAGAATGCATATATATATATATATATATATATATATATATATATATATATACATACATATACGTATATAAATATATGTATATATATACACACATATATACATATATATACATATTTATATATATACAAATTTATTTATATATATTATATATATGTTGAAAATATATATATATATATATATATATATATATATATATATGTGTGTGTGTGTGTGTGTGTGTGTGTGTGAATATACACACATGTATATATATTTATAGTGTGCCTATCTTAAGCGGCTCGACCAGTCCTATCGCTAACTAGGGCTGTCAAAATTTGTCCGAACCCGTGAAACTGATTGTGTTCGATCCGAAAAAAATTGGTTTTGGGTTTCAATAGTGACATTTCGGATCGGTTCCAGGTTTAGGATTATGTGTCCGAATCTAAACCGGGTTGGTTCTGGGTTTAAAAACCGAACAAAATTGGGTTCTAAATAGTTACTTATATAAATACATTTATGGGATGGATGTTATATTTTAAAGTGATATATGTGTTGTTTTGATATAATATATATGATATTGCAACATATTATAGTTATTTCATGTGAAAATGAGTTATTTTTAATAGTATTATGATATTCTTGCTTTGTTATAATTTATTTATTTGTTAGATAAAATAAATGATTCTTTTCTTTGATGTTGTTATGATGTGGTATAAATATTATTTTTGTAGTGGTATAAATATTATTTTGGTTGATAATAGACATCTTAATTGGTTTTATGGGCTATACTTCGATGTGAACACGTGTTATTTAAGTATAACTCAGATGATGTTGCAACAATTTTGATGTGATACATGTGTTGTTTTAGTATGATATATGGGATGTTGCAGATGTGTCGAGATTTTCTTATATTTAGGCAAATTAATGTTCTATTGGTGGTATTATTTTCTCTAATAAAAGAAAACAAAAAGTAATATTATAATTATTTAATATTGTATAATTAATGATAACTTTGATAGTTTATTTAAGATTATGAAATTATTTATAATTGTGTATGTAATTCTATGAGGATTTTTTTCTTCTGTAAAAATCATCTTCAAATTTGGGTTCGGGTTAGTTCCAGGTGTAGATTTTTCAATCTGGGTCGGTTCCAGGTTGAGAGGTATGAGTAAAATCCGGATTTGGCTTCAGATTTGGATTTGATAGTAAAACAATCTGGATAGAGTTTTTGACCCGGTACCTACATGAACCCGATTTTTTGACACCTCTACCGCGAATCACCTTATAATGTGGCAACCAGTTCGGTTTTCTGATTCAATTTTATTATGTCATGCTGACGTCATTTCCAGTTTAACTACTAAAATTGAACCCGACTCAATTCGATCTGAGTTTTTACCGGTCCAACCACCGGTTCAATTATGAAAACATTACATTGAAGAACATCGCCCCTATTAGCCGAAGAGACTCAAGAGTGGAGGCAGGCACTTTGACAGTGGGTTGGATTTTTCCAAACCCGGCCTGACCCATATTTAATAGACCCGACTTGGAACCCAACACAAACTCTTTGGGTTCTTTTCTGTTTCTCACCCAACTTCAACCTCACCTGACCCGATTTGATTCTCACCCAATTCGACCATCTAAGTAGCTCGTTGTCGTATCATTCGCTACTGATGCAGGCTATTATCTTATATCCAGGCTGACCATGTGTTATACAAATATACATAAGTTGTTATCTTACATCCAATCTTGAGACGAAAGGAGCAAGAACGGTGGGACCGGCTCTTTTCTGATTCTGCAAGACTAGATGCACCTACAGGCAGCATGACGGGACATGGACAATTCTGTACAATGCTTGGGCACATAGGCGGTAAAAGGAAAACTCGTAAACTTTTCAAATATTTTGTAGATGGAACTGTTTCTCAACTACACGTCATTGCAGCTAGCCGTGCTGCTTGCAGTAAAGTCTTTATTCGAGGGCAGCAGTACGCTAGCTGTCGTGAGCATGCACTGTTCCTTTTAGGTTTCCTTGGGTTGTGTATGTTGCATGGGATACATGTGCTAGACGCCAAAACTGTATTGAATAGCATCACCCCTAGGGTGCTGATCCCCTATGAGCGGTAGATACTAAAGAGTGGAGGAAGGCACCGAGTACTTGGCAATTGGTTGGGTTTTCCAAACTCAACCCGACTCATATATGATAACCTAAATTCGTATTGGACTCAAACTGTTTCATTTGTTTTTTCTTCAGCTGACTCAACATGAACCTCGTATGACCTCACTTGGTCCCAACCCTACCCCACCCATAAATGATAGACCCGAATTCAAATCCGACCCATGCATGCTATAATTTTATATTCATTCTAAAATACTATACACCACTTACAAACTATGTTATGCGTTCACGCGCTACAAAATTTTATGTAAAAAAAACTATCATTTGAACAAGCCGACATGCTATAAGAATTAAAAAAAAATTACACTAAATATTGACTTGAAAAACAACCCATAAGTCATTTACAAACTATGCAATATCTTGAAAAGCCCATACATCACATAAATCAGTTGAAAACAATTACACAATCCACACTATAGACTTCTTTTAAAAATTACAACCTCAAACATGAAGTACCACCATCTACTTGCACGACCGAAAATTTTGTATTACATATCCCAAGCATGGTATGTTAGTCACTATCATAGTAAAATGAATCCCCATAATCAGAGAATTAAAATTAGACGCCCATTATGATATGACACAAAATAGTGCTAGTATTAATCAATTGTTAGTGTGCAACTTATATGTGTTGTCATTCACTAGCTATGAAATCCAAGATGCTCACAAGGTGTAGCTTGACCTGCATGCATTTAATCTTGAACATCTCTAGTGAGTGTATTTTTTGTATTCAAAATGTTTGATTTATGTAGTGATAGTAGTATGCATGAACAATCCATGAATGGACTGTTTTGGGGTAGTTTGTCTCTATTAACTTAGGTAACTATCTAGCTCACTCAAAGTACAACTATTTTATCTATGGAGAAATTTATACAAAGAGCTAATTGGGGCACTGTAGAACTAAGAAAATAGGACAAGGAAATTCATAGAGGCCACCTTATTTAGAAGAAATATGAGATGAACTATAAATGGGCATAATCAACGGGGAAATGCAAAAAGACCAAAAAAGACTCTACCTAATGGTAGATAAGATGTAGAAAGCATGACAAGAAACCAAGATTGGGAATCCTAATATGATTGAGGAACGCTTTAGGCACCCCCACTCAAAAAATCAATATTGTACTTCAATCACAAGTTTTTGAAAAGCTAGTAAGGTTGGTTAAAAAGGTAATGTAGGAAATAAATAATTATGGTGTGTGATTCTTTGGGAATTTAAGTTGATCGTAGACTTTCCCTCTTCATCCCCAATGTTTCTACTTTTTAAAGAGAGATCATAATCGACTTAGCATCTCCCACAACAGGGAGCCATGCAGTGCTATTGGGATAAGATATGGGATATTTGGTGATGCAAGAGAGAGTAGATAGTTCAATCAAGCAAGATCTAGGTGTGTGTGTTAAAGGATCTTAATATTTACAATTTCACATGTTTTTACAAAGTATGATTAAAGAGGAATTAATTTTGAGAAAATGTAATCTTTTTAATTAACTCTAGTGACATGTAAATATAAAACCAAGATAGCTTCATTATATGATATGATCATGAACAAGAGAGATTGAGAAGTTGATCATGAGAACTTTAATCAATTTAAACATAGAAGTAGATAGTAAGATTGTTATGTTAGAACAAGTTGATAAGAAGTTACCTAAATCTAGAAGTTAAGAGGAATAACTAAAACTAGAGACCCTAGTACCTCCTAACCTTTTATGTAGCCCCCCATCATATTAGAATTGTTATTCTAAACGAAGGATCTTCTAGACACTCGTTAGTGAACTATAAAAAAGAAGAGATTGTTCTCTCTTGAGATTCTAGAGAGTTGAAAGGGCATTCGTTGATGGAAAATATGGGGTACGCATACCTATTGGTGTAGGTTGGAGAATTTATTGTAAAGAAAGAGGTTTCATGTACAATTTGCATTCCATGTAGGACTAGGAATAAAATGGTATTCATTCTATGAGTGAACCTTACAAAATGATGTTTTCATGGGGTGAAGCACTGGAGGATCTCCACACTCCACCAAGTAGAATCCTTGTTGAATATGACATTTTGTTGGGGTGTCTCTGACCAATAAATAAGAGTTCTAAAAATTTCTAAGTGTATCTTGAGTAGGAAATTCATTTTTTATTTTAAGGTTGTTATATGAGCAATAAAAGATTCATTGAAAAAGGAAATGGCATGAGAGATGATTACATGAGGGATTATTCTTCTAGTTTTTTTCACTCCATCATTGTTTCTTGAACCATACCTCTTGGTAAAAAACCAAGGATCCAACTATCCAGGTGCCCCATCTTGGACAATTCTTCATGTTTCTCTTTCTTTTTAAAAAGGGATATAGTATTGAATTATATTTATTTTCTATCAGAATAATGACATGGATTTTTGAAGAGAAATAAAAAGGAAATTAAAATACCAACTGGGATTAAATTTTGAAATTTTATTCATGGAGGACTAACCGCAAAATTATGGGAAAATACCAACAAAAATATAAATAATGGAAAAATTACACCTAGGTCCAGTGAATGAAGTTTTGTGCCCAAAAACCCTCAAGAAGTGGTAATTGAATGATATGATATAAATTAAATAGGAGAGAAAATGTGGAATAAATATAATAAATTCCATCACTGCCAAAGGGAAGATTTGATCTTATTGTTGATGAATGACCAAAATAGATTGTCAATTGTTTACTCTTCTCAAGACAAGGCTTAACGTAAGAGTTAGAACTGTGGGTTTGAGTCGAGATTGACCCCCCATTTTTTTTCATGAAGGGTAAAAAAGGAGAGACATGTCAATGGATTTTCTGTTGAATCATGATTCCTACAAATGTGAAGATCATTGAAGAGGTTGATTTGATAGATTACCATTGTTTGTTTAAAATCATGTTGTTAGATTGAAGAGTGAATTAGGTCAATCTAGCGATTAAATTGATGGACCATATGATAGATTTATCCATGACCTAGAAATAATGAAATATGAGAGTCGCCTATGTTGGATAGGGCTTCTGAAATACAAATTGGATACTTAGAATATAGATTGAAATGAAGTGTGGGATGGTTTTGATTTAGGTCTTTAGATGAAAATGAGGTGTTTACCATATGTAGGGCATGAATGTATGATTAACTTTTCATGAATTAAAGAGATTGGATGTAATGATTTGCATGTACATGATAGATCTTGATGGTAGAGAAATTTGCTTATGGGAAATAGGACTTGAATGTAGACAAAGAAATATGAGGTTTTCCCAAATTGGGGTAGGGCATGAATGCAGAAAAGAAACTTGAGGTTATGTCTAGTCAGAGTAGGACTTAAATGATAAATTAAAAGTAGGTTTTCCAAATTGAGACAAATCCTTATGAAAATGAGATGCATATAAAAGATATGGTGTTATGGATGCAATTGATTCGGTCTAGGGTCATATTCCACTAAAAGCTAACTTCCTAATGTAGGGTTTTGCAAATGGTGGTGCCTACTTAATATATGATGGCAATGTAGTTTAGTCTTGGTCTAGGACCTATGAGGAGAGCATGTGATGTGTACTAGAGATTGGGCTTTGCATTTCAGATGACTGAGGGTTTTATCTGATTATGTGATTTGCAAAGACCAAAGGTTAGTGCATGGTGTCACTTGCTTTGTCCATGAATAGTAACACCGCACCACCCTTATGACATCCTTAGTTAACTTCATCATTGAATTCAAATTGGTTGATAGATCTATAGTGTTTTGGGAGGTTTGTCTTCACTACTTGACTATTGCATGTTAGATTGAGTTCTGTTATAGGTCCCCAACTCCCCTCTACATGGATCAGAGTGGGTATCTTCTTTCTACAATCGGAGTCCAACAAGTAAATCCATTGGGACCCCTCTTATTTTTTGTGGTTCTTCACCCTCTTATTTTACAATTGAAAGAGGAATGTCATATGCAAAAACCTAGCATCTTGACTCTAGAAACCATAATCTCTTTGGTATGGTTATTTATGCTTAGACTTTAGTTTTGGCCAAACAAGGAAACACATAAACCATAATACACTTATTTGAACTCTTATGGACATTTACTACATGTAACATGAATAATATAATGTAACTCTAACCATGGATACATGTAGACCTGACCATACTTTGGATAACTCAACCCTACTATGATTAGGAGTTGAATATACGAAACCTAATCTTGAAAATCATACATGCCCATAATGGATATGTGATGTATAATGATCATGTTGACCTAAAACCTAAGTTGTAGTTGACTTACCCTAACCTTTACATCCTTTGTGAGATTCACGTATATATTAGTAACATCAAGTTCTTAATCACATAATATACATCAATACATATGTAATGAACCTAATAATGTAAACATGGATTAATATATAAATGAGTTTGTTAAAATGCATCACATGTCACTATGTGCATTAATATACAACTAATGACTTATTAAATGTGCTTAGTTGGGAATCAAAGGTGAACAATTATAAATTAATGAGTTATGTGAACAATAATGTGAATAAAATATATAGTGTGACAATACAAGTATTTCCAATTTAAGTTGATATAACAAATGTGATTTGTTTAACACTACTACAGAAGTGCCTTTTAGTGTCGGTTGTTTAACCCCCTTTGGCGTCGGTTTCGGAACGACGCCTATGTGGGCGCCGCTAAAAGGTTGGACACTTCAGCGTCGGTTAAAAAACCGACGCCTATTTAATATAAAGGCGTCGGTTTTTTATAAAACACCGACGCCAAAAGGGTTCGTGCCACAGAAAATGACGTCATCTAGGACGCTTTCTGCGTCGGTTATATACTAAACAACCGACGCAGAAAAGTGTCCTAGATGACTCCCATTTCCTGTAGCGTGAACACTTTTGGCGTCGGTGTTTAACAAAAAACCGACGCTGTAAGTCTGTGCTGACGGTTATCGGTAAATAACCGACGCCTATATCTATTTTTTTTTTATAAATTTGTTTGCAGGCCTGCTGTGGCTGGTCAGCAGGATGAGAACCTGCAGTTCAGTTTTCTGAACTGCAGGTTTACGACATCCATTGATATCAGCCTACAAACAGGCCACAAACCTGCAAAATTAACATAAAAAGATTCACACAAGTAGATACATTCAGACATCAATTCAATTGTCACGTTCACACATATAGAATCATTCAAATACATGTTTTAACATTCAGAAACATTCATTTACAAAGTATCATTCATCATCACTATCAACATCCCAATTATATCTTACAGTTGCCACTGTTTGTACAACTATTGCCCATTCTTCTCTTACTTCATTTAATGATTCCCTCGTATATGGAGCATGTACATTTTTTAAGCATTTGCCTATAGTGTGGTCAGTTTTAAACACCTGCAAAGAGAATGATGTATATATATAAGTAATAATATAAAAATAAGATTGATATATTTCATACGAACTAATGAGACTATATATAATACCTCATGTATGGTATCGATGTCCAATGCGGCATGTTTGATAATCATCTCCATAAATCGCATCACATAGTATGCGCATGCCCAACCATTGTCTTGTGTAGCGCACTATAAATTGAAACATACAAATTAATACAACTAAGCACAATTCACATCAATAATATATACATTGGAGTCGGGGAGTCGGGAACTTACTTTTACGTTCTCCCAAGACAATGGCTGGTTCTTTTTCCTTGGGACCTTTCCTCCAGCATTTTTGAATGCATCTAAACCCCTACATGTTAATATAACACACTAAGTTGCATAAGTAAATAGTAATGTAATAAAAGATGTTAACGGATATAAAAAATGAAATATTTCTCACCAGAATAATGCCATTCTCATTACGTGTCCAATTTTAGTGTTTAATGTACTTCCTGCGGGATCTAGATAATAAACAGTGAACGTCCCAGGGACAATAACTAGTAACTCCCAATGTCTACCACTAGAGGTAAAAAGTTAACAATTAATAACTCAAAATGCAAAATAATAATGGAATTTTCTTAAGTCCAAATTATAAATAAAGCAAACTTACTTGACATTGAATGGAGCTATTATTATCGTCTTCATTTGATGACCAAAAATTGTAAAAGCATCTATACAGTATTGTTGAACACTATCAGGGTCTTTAGCTACCATACTAATCAATGATGGAATCAAAAATCCCACATGATCATATGCAAATTGTTTGCAATGATCTTCGATTAAGTAGCTGCAAAACATATAGACGTATGCATTAATATATAAGAAACTAGATCACCGGATCTTACACAAGGTATATGGATGTATAAACAAGATCTCACCTTATCCATGTCTCTATCATTGATGTATTCAACCAATCATACATAAACAGCTCAATAATATCTTGTATAAATAAAGAGTTGTCGTATGATTGACCTGCATAATCTGCATCTAAAGAAACAATTATAGGGCAAAGTATATTATGTGCCCGTAGCCAACATGCCATTCCCCTACAAGCAGGACCTAACGGGTATTGTAGGTCAGTTGGAACCCAAGTTGGTAATGCGGGAATTGGAGGTGGAGGCCTAGGTGCTCCTGGTGTCTTCTTTTTAACCTGTATATATAATTTCAGATCAGTTGACATCATATATACACATTAACAGTCTAAATCAATGTAAATTTATCTTACAATTTCAGTCGTGTAGAGGACATCTGCTTTGGGCCACAATATGACCCCGCTTTCTGCCTCACCAAGTGTATCAATATCTGGGTGGGCATATGGCAACGCAACTTCCCTCCAATCGGGTAATACATGTATCGGGCTCACACGAATGTAGCCCTGCGGCATTGGAGTCCCATGAAACGTTGCCCCAGGAAGGGACTGGTAAGCTTGCGCCTCTGCAACAACATAGTTTTCCATTCTTAAGCGGCATGGCTTCAATGCCTACAAATTTACGTAAAGAATGTTATACATATATACATATCATCTTGAAAACATATCATCTTGAAAAGACTAGCTACAATGTCATAAACAATACTTACAGCAGACGTGTTAGGCGATGGGTCTCCAGGATTACTTGCAGTCTGTGCACCAGGAGAAGAGTGGGTCGGCATAGGCTGATTGGAAGCCTGAGATGTCTGCCACCGCAGCAATTCTTCCTTGACCTTCTCAGCAACCACATCGTTGAGCTTCTTAGCAACTATATCCTCGACTCTCTTATTCTCCTATACATGGATAAAACAAATATTAGCTTTTTATTAATGAATTTCCTTTTGCAGTAACATTATAAAAATAGAATATATATGTTACCTCTTCTTGAGAAAGTCCCGCTCTGGGTTTGCGTTGGGATGGCCCAAAGAATGCTTTGATGCCCACACCAGCGCCGGCACCTCTAACACGTCCAGGATGCTCTGGGTTACCCAGAGCAACTGTCAATTCATCCCTTGTGCCCTGAGGGATGAACGTGCCTTGTTTTCTCTGCTCGTGCAGCTCCCGCTAATCACCATAAACAAAAATTGGTAAGTTAACACCACAAATAATCAATATTCAAATGATTGCTCTAAGAGTTGTATTTTACCATTTTTGCAGCCGCCTCAGCAGTTTCGGGCTTCTTTATTTCACCCTTCTTGTTTTTCCTGCCAGCTATCCAGATATCATGGCGAGGGAAGGGTGTGGCCGCAGACTCCTGAGTAGTCGCAGACTCCGCATGTAGTCTTTGGCGAACGCTTGCATAGCCTTTTGGACCCATAGTATGGTCATGTACATTCAGTGCACACCTTGCTTTTTGTGCGTCACTGAGGGCCTAGTTAGTATGCACATTTATAATTAGGTTAGTAGCACTAAATGTTAATCTTGAATAGGTGAATACAATGTATATTAATTAAAATGGGAGTGACGCCTAATACCTTGAATTCTTCAGATTTTCTTGAAGCAACAAAATTGTCCCAATCTTCTTTGTCCAAGAAGTTCCATTGTTCAAGGGCTGACTTCTTCTTCTTATCACCCTGTCTTATGTATTCTCTGTTCAGATTTGTCCTGTAATTCCTAAGCATCTTTCCAGCGCGTTGCATCACACTTTTACGATGCAACATCTCATCCAATGCAAACAGATTCTGTAAAATAGAAATGTTATTAACTAGTACCAAAAATAGAATTGCAAATAATAGAATTTGTAATCTACAAAATAGAATTGCAAATAATAATAACTCACACATAAATCTTTCCATATCAAGTCTTTCTTCGCCTGAGGAACTTTATGCCAATTATCATATTTAACACCACAATGGCTTCGAGTGACAACCCCAAGATAGTTTATAAAATTATTGCGGTTCACTCCAATTGCATTCCCTCCATTATCAAACTCCACAACCAATTTGGATCCACTGCCACTCAGCGCAAGTAACTTTTTCAACAGAGTGATACCCCTTTTCTTGTTAAGTTTTTGTTGCTGCGCATCAAGTTGCTCAATTGCTTCAGTGGGTAGCTGTGCATCATCAACCTAAAATTTGACAAAAATAAACACACCGAATTAAGCCAATATAGAAATACAGGATATATGACATAACTAGAAGATAATGAATTTTATAGAAATACGGGATATGTTTTTAGAGCTTACGTTGGTATCCTCGTCATGCTCGTCATGGACAGCATGCTCATCATGGACTTCATGCTCATCATGGACATCATTCTCATCATGGTGAGCCATCTGAAAATTTCATTAAAAAGGAAAACATTTAGCATTTGTATCAACTAGAATAAGGAAAACATTTAGCATTTGTATAAACATACATGTCTCTAAAATTGTGATCTTTTATCAATTAGCAATCCTTCAATGTACAAGTAATATAAAAAACAATGATTGTTCACATTCTAGGCCAACAAACACATGTGATGTCATTCTTATATATAATAAATGTGTACCACCTATCCCATCCTTGAACACCTAATCTCACTAGTAAGTGTATAATGTGTATTGGGTTTTCAAGAAAATTTCGGCAGCATTTCCCCGCTGTTCTCTAAGTACATATGTACTTAGAGAACAAACGGGGAAATGCTACCAAAATTTTCTCGAAAACTCAATACACATTATACACTTACATCCTAAGTGAGATTAGGTGTTCAAGAACAGTCCCAAACCGGGGACTATCCAAGATTTACTCCTAATGAGTAAATCTTGGACGGGTTTCTAGGCCAACAAATAATGTGATGTCATTCTTATATATAATAAATGTGTACCACCTATCCCATCCTTGAACACCTAATCTCACTAGTAAGTGTATAATGTGTATTGGGTTTTCAAGAAAATTTCGGCAGCATTTCCCCGCTGTTCTCTAAGTACATATGTACTTAGAGAACAAACGGGGAAATGCTACCCAAATTTTCTCGAAAACCCAATACACATTATACACTTACATCCTAAGTGAGATTAGGTGTTCAAGAACAGTCCCAAACCGGGGACTATCCAAGATTTACTCCTAATGAGCCAATCTTGGACGGGTTTCTAGGCCAACAAATACATGTGTTGTCATTCTTATATATAATAAATGTCTATAAAGTACAGGCAACATGGTTAATCCTAATCAATAGAGCATTATTAAATAATAAATCAAGAAATCAATAGTTTCAAACAAAAGGTCTAGGAATCTTTACTAGACATTATATGTATCCCTAATCATCATATTTAACATACTACATTATTATGAACATCCAGATCAGATTAAGATCATACTATGTTATAACCATTGGTTTAATAACCCTATTTCTGCATGTACATGTTTATCAACTTTAAAACCCTATAATTCATGAAATCATTCTAATTCAATTTAATATGTTGGGATCACATAATTATATAATGACATCAGAATATATAGAAGAATCATAATTAACATGATTAACAACATGCTCATCAAACTAGGGTTTTCTTGAATATCATCTAATATTTGTGTACTAGACATTATATTTATCCCTAATCATCATATTTAACATACCATTATTATGAACATCCAGATTAGATTAACTCTAATCAAATACATTACATGCATTTTTATCACAACAATTTGATCGATGCATAAAAAAGCAGAGCAGCTAGCAGTGGGAAGACCAACCTTGTCAGAGGGAAGAAGGCAGAGGCTCCGGTGGCTCTGGCTGGAGAAGTAGCTAGCAGCGACGGTGGTGGAGGAGCAGCTAGCAGCTCCGGTGGCTCTGGCGGTGGTTGCGGCGGCGCGACGACGGTGGAAAAGCACCAGGCGGCGCCGAAGAGTCAGGCGTGGCGGCGGCCTCAGGCGCTTGGAGCAGCAGGGGTAGGCAGCAGGGGCGGGCAGTAGGGGCGGCGGAGAAGGGGGCGTGGAGAAGGAGGAGTGGTGGTGGAGAAGGGGGCGCCAGAGAAGGGGGCGCCGGAGAAGAAATAGCCGGAGAAATGGCACTGGAGAAGAAATCGCCGGAGAGAAATCGCCGGCAGCAGAGAAATAGGGTAATTGCTCGCAATGAAACAGAAGAAAGGGGAAGAGTCGGGCGATCGCGGAGTATAAGTTCCCAAATAGCGTCGGTTGTTTTTAACAACCGACGCCTAAACATCTTTAGCGTCGGTTGTTTACAACAACCGACGTCCAATTGGACGATATTTTCATGAAATTGTTTGGCGGGAACCACCTTCAGCGTCGGTTATAAAAGGATAACCGACGCTGAAAGTGACACTTTTTGCGCAAATTTTCATCGCACATAGGCGTCAGTTTATACCTACATGACCGACGCTGAAAATGACACTATTTTTTTTTATCAAAATTTGGATTTCGCGGCCGACTTTCAGCGTTAGTTTGTTATAAACAACCGACGCTGAATACAAAGCGGTACCCGTGTCTGGCTGGTCTTTGAATATAGACGTCGGTTTTCTTAAACAACCGATGCCTAACATTTAAGGCGTCGGTTTTCCTTAATAACCGACGCCCAGAAAAGTGACATTGAATGCTATTTCTGTAGTAGTGTAAGTTAATATTGTATTAATGGGATAATGGTCTTAATGAGTGAAATATAATAACTCATACAAAATAGTATCATATAACTTTAATTGTCAAAAGATTATGATAGTGGGACTCTAAATCATAAATATTTGATAAGTCATGTGATGTATAATAATTACTATTAATGTAATTGATTCAAACCCTAATTGTATTACAATTCGTAAAAGGAAACCTCAAAACTAAAATATAAATCCAAATTTGTATTCCTTAAGTCCCAATTAGCTCGGGTGCCAAGTTTGAGATCAGTTGAGTAATCCTAGATGCCTTAATTCTATTAAGGAAAGACAATAAAGGCTAATATGTAAAATATTAAATAAATTAATGATGTATGCCAAAAGTGAAAAATAGTAACAAATCAGAGATCTACATGTCCTAATTAGTCTATTTGTCAACTTTCATTCCGATTGCATAATGATTTCTTTCCGAAATAAATTAGGAAAGGAAGGGGTTCATTTGTCAAAAATAGTTGGACATTTAATTTGATTGAATTGATTTTCTATAGTTGGGCTTTTATTATATTTCACTCATATACTTTTTAGATGCTCTTTTAATTCATGTTGTGCTTATAGTTTTCGGTCGTATCACATTTGCATTTTGAAGCTTCTTCCCCTAATTAGGTATCCAGGAAACCACAAGAATATGATTGTGTAGAGGGCCATTCTCCTTCTACCTTGGTCCAAAGAGGGAAACTTGGTGTATAATGACTCAAGGTTTACTAATGAAGAACCCCCCAGCTGGTTGTTGTCTCTTTCCATTTAAGGTCATATTAGAATTGTAGTGTGATTCCAAGCATTGTGATGCATGGTTATTTGTCATTGGTGTTGGGTTTTTAGGGGAGGCAGAGATGGCAGCGGAAACAAAAAATTTATGCCTAAAGCCAGAACCCAAAGAGAACTTGTCAACATCTATACGGTAGGAAGGAAGGTTTGTAGAGGCATACCTTATCTTGAGGCTTGCTCGGCGACGTTACCTCACGGATAGCATGGTCTTCACCTCCGATCTTGGATGATGTCTGTGCAGCTCCTAGTTGCACCCAGACTGATGAATCCTAGTCGCACCCAGACTGATGGATTGACAGTTGTCCTTCGAGTGGCAGAAAACTCCCACCTCTGAAGTAGTCCACACGGACCACTGGAAACTCCAGTCGTCCTATCCTACAGGATACTAGAAGGAGTCGTCCCCTTCTGTCGGTGTACTAGTCACCGATGTGCTCTCCCACTTCCAGTTGTCATCCTATAGTTGTCTTTCCCTCATTGTGCCTCCCTAGTTGGGTAGCACTTGCTTGGACTCTCTCGATTACCAAAAACAGATAGGATAACTTTGCAGAGCAACTAATGTTTTGAGTTTTTCTTTGTAAAGCCCCTAGTAGCCCTCTATATATAGGAGGGGTCAGGGTTCTCAACCCCGGTCAATGCAGGATTAAGGTGGGAGTAGAAGGGTTTGGAATTTACACAAATTGATACACTACGGAAAGTAAACCGATCGTTTCACGAACAAACCGATCGTTTGGGGACTGAACCAATTGGTTCATCTCATGAACTATTCGTTGGGGGAGCTGAACCGATCAGTTCATTCATGAACCGGTCGTTTCACTTCCCCAGGAAGTTCCCAATTGACTTTCTTCTTTCCATTTCCAATTAATCCAAAGATCAATACTTGTCCCAATCAAATTATATAAGTGAAAGGAAAATATTTTCTCACCAACCTAACTTTCCCAAACTGGCTCGTTTGGTCCAGCTGAACCTATGAGTTCAACACTTGAACCGGTCATCTCACCTGACCCTGAGCCGATTGGTTCAATAGTTTGAACCGGTCGGTTGGTAGTCCAGGTTGTGCAGAAATCAGTCAATGCAGTTCTCAATCAATCTGACACCCAAATCAGTTAGTCCAACACTTGAACTTGGTGATAACGAGTCAAGTCAATTGATTGAATGTTTAATTGAACTACTAAACACATTTAGTAAACAATATAAACATCATTCATGGATAAACTCCTCTTCTAGGTTAAATCCTATGTGTGTGACCCTGCAACACCATTTCACGTTGGTAGTGAAAGTACATAACACTTATGACTTTCAAAAGCAAATAGTGGTGCCTAGTCCCACATCAGTGCTACCCAAGTGAAAAGGAAAGTTGGAGAACAACTTTCAATCCTACAATCTATGATTGTGTTACAATGAATGTATAATTTTTGTGTCACTGATATCCCGAATGAACTCAAGACATGGAATAGTCATCCTTTCAATGTTCATTCACTTCCTTGATCTCAGAGAAGACTGGATGAGATATGTGTGAGATCAATATCACATATTGATTCACACATGCATGTACATGCCTTTCTCAGTCCTACTCATCAAGTGGTCATGGACATCAAACTCCTTAGGAGGGACAAATCCCATATCTATCACTCACCCCTCAAAATTCCCATGTGTCAAAGTCACCCAATCATCACCTTTATAACAATCTATATTTCAGGACTATGTTTGATGATGTCAAAGTGTACTCAATGACATGTGTTGGGTGTAGTGATTTTAGGTCGAAGAAGCACACTCACCACCATCACTGTGAGAGATGACTGTGACTACCAAGTCATGGTTCCGTGTGTCACTCTCATAGTGGGTCTGTCCGATACACTTGTTCTCTAACAAGTACCTATGTGCTTGGTTTGATATCACTATATCATGAATGATGAGATTCTGTCATCAACCAACACACAATCTAGTCTTTAGTGTTATTGATGTCTATGGTTATTTCCACAACAAGAACCGACTAGGGACAAAACAAGAATGCATACTCTTAACATCTGTATGATCTCATCGTTTAGGTCCTTAACCTAAAAGCATACGTCATTGAGTAAAAACAATTCTTTATACATCTATCATGTTATACTATCATCTTAGAAATAGTTAAAACATAGAGATTGGAAATTGCCTTTATTATTATTCAAATCATTTACAAATTATTCCATTACAATCATCATATGACTTGTTCTATGGGAATACATACCAACAGACTCCCACTTGCACTTAGAGACAATCACCTAGGAACCTCATTCCTTGTGACCTAGCATGACCATCATGCTTCTGCTGAGAAAGGGCCTTCTTCAGTGGATCAACTATGTTGTCTTCGGTTGGTACTCTGTAAATCTTCACATCTCCTTGATGTACAATCACTCATATGAGATGGAAGCGCTGCAGTATGTGCTTGGATTGCTGATGTGATCTGGGCTCCTTAGCTTGAGCAATAGCTCCATTATTGTCACAATAAAGTTCAATTGCATCACAACTACTGGGAACTACACCAAGTTCAGAGATAAACTTCCTGATCCGCATAGCCTCCTTTCCCGCATGTAAAGAAGCAATATACTTGGCCTCTATAGTAGAATCGGAAACTGTCTCATGCTTGGAACTATTCCAGCTCATAGATCCATTATTTTGGCAAAATACAAATCATGACTGTGATCTATAATCACCTTTGTCAATTTGGAAGCTCGCATCGGTGTAACCCCTTAAAACCAATTCTTCCTCACCACCGTACACAAGAAACTAATCCTTAGTCCTTTGCAAGTACTTCAGGATTTTCTTCACAGCTATCCAGTGAGCATCCCCAGGATCTGACTGGTACCTTCTCGTCATGCTGAGGGCATACAAGACATCTGGGTGTGTGCACAACATAGTGTACATGATGGATCCGATGGATGATGCATATGGAATCTCATTCATATGCTCCCTCTCTTCCCAAGATCAAGGACACTGAGCTCTAGAGACAGTAACTCCATGCAGCACGGGGATGTTGCCTCTCTTTGAGTTCTCCATGTTGAACCGCTTCAGCACCTTGTCAATGTATGTGCTCTGACTTAGTTCGAGAAGCCTTCTAGATCTATCTCTATAGATCTTAATTCCTAGAATGTAGGATGCTTCTCCCAAGTCCTTCATTGAGAAAGTACTCCCAAGCCAAGTCTTTACCTTCTCCAAGGATAAGACATCATTCCCCATCAATAGTATGTCATCCACATACAATATGAAGAATGTGGTCGTGCTCCCACTAACCTTCTTGTATACACAAGGTTCATCTTCATTTTGAATAAATCCAAACACTTTGAATTCTTCATCAAATCAAAGATTCCAACTCCGAGATGCTTGCTTCAATCTGTAGATTGATCTTTGCAGCTTACAGACTTTATTGGCACTATTTGGATCTATAAAACCTTCAATATTGTGTCGTGCACACATCCTCATGAATATTCCCATTAAGGAATGCGGTTTTAACATCCATCTACCAAATCTCATAGTCATAGTAGGCCACAATAGCAAGCATGATCCTGATGGACTTAATCATGGCAACTGGAGAAAAAGGTTTCATCATATTCAACACCTTGAACTTGTCGGAAACCCTTCGCAACAAATATGCCTTTATAAGTTTGCACATTGCCATCCATGTCGGTCTTCTTCTTGAAGATCCACTTGCACCCTATGGGTTTTACCCCTTCGGGTGGTTCCACCAAAGTCCATACTTTGGTGGAATACATGGATTCCATCTCAGATCTCATGGCCTCAAGCCACTTCTTAGAATTTGTTCCCTCCATAGCCTCTAGATAGATAGTTGGATCATCATCTATGATCAACTCACTACCTTCCTGAGTCATAAGGTATCCAAACCTCTCAGGTCCAAGGTGTATCCTACTAGATCTATGAGGTCCTTGTATTACTTGAGGAGACTGAGATTCCACAGCACCTTGTGAATCTCCATGTTCCTCTTGTACATCTACTGGTTCCATGTTTTCTTGTTGGCCTTGAGCCTCTTCAAGCTCTATCTTCCTCCCACTATTTCCTTTGGAAATAAATTCCTTCTCTAGGGAAATGGCATCCCTGGCAACAAACACTTTGTTTTCAGTTGGGTGGTATAAGTAATATCCTTTGGTCTCCTTAGGATATCCAACAAAATAACATTTATAAGATCTAGGGCCTAGCTTGTCAGGAAACATTTTCTTGACATATGCCTCACATCCCCAAATCTTCATAAAAGACATATTGAGACGCTTCCCGGTCCATATCTCATATGGTTTCTTTTAAACTGATTTAGATGGTACGCGGTTAAGTGTAAATGCGACAGTTTCAAGAGCTTGAACCCAGAAGGAAATTAGAAGATCGTAAAAACTCATCCTTGATTGCACCATATCAAGTAAAGTGTGATTGCTTCTTTCAGACACACCATTATGTAGTGGTGTTCTAGGTGGAGTCCATTGTGATACGATACCATAGGCTCATAGAAGGTCCTCAAACTCCTGGCTCAAGTATTCTCCACCTTGATCGGATCTAAGTGCTTTAATACTTTTACCAAGTTGGTTATGTACTTCATTCATGAAATTCTTGAACCTTTCAAGGGTTTCTGACTTATGCTTCATCAGGTACGCATGGCCATGCCTACTGAAGTCATCAGTGAAGGTAATGAAGTATTGATACCCATTTCTGGCATTTGTTCTAAAAGGTCCACATACATCAGTATGTACGAGTCCTAATAGATCACTAGCTCTCTCACCTTTACCTAAAAAGGTAGTCTTAGCCATCTTGCCCAACAAAAAAGATTCACATGTCTCTATTGATTCATAATCAAAAGAGTCCATATAACCATCTTTATGGTGTCTAGAAATGTGCTTCTCATTTATGTGCCCTAGACGCCAATGCCAAAGATATGTTTTGTTTGAGTTGTTGAGTTTTTGCCTTTTGCTGTTCACATTGTATACATTTGTCTCTAGATCTATCAAGTATAGACCATAAGTCATTGGGGCACTTCCATAAAAGATCCCATCTTTAGAAATGGAACACTTTTCATTCTTAATAAGAAATTCAAAACCATCCTTGTCCAAATAAGAAATGGAAATGATATTCCTATTTATGGCAGGTACATAATAGCAGTTCTTAAACTCTATTATTAGCCCACTAGGTAGAGATAACTCATAGGTTCCTATGGAACTGGCGGAAACCCTTTCCCTATTGGAAACATATAGTTCAACCTCACATTTCCCCAAAGGCCTACTTCTCTTAAGATCCTTCACATTTGAACAAATGTGAGATTTGCATCCGGTATCAAGTTCCTATGACAAAGAAGTACTAAAGTTAATCTTTATAACGTATACACCATAAGTAGAGATCTTTATCTCATGCTTCTTCTTCCATTGTTCCCTCCATCCTCTCCATGTTTTGAACACAGAAGACTTGGACATAGGTTTGGCGAGAGAACCCTTCTCTCCCTCACCTTTGTCCATGGACTCTGTTCCATTGATCTCTATCAATGAACTATCCTTCTTCTTATTTTCTTCAAACAACGCCTTAAGCATACATAGAGTGGATTCAAAGGTCATTGGTATATCTGGATTGTGCAGAACACTTACTCACAATCCTGAACCAGTTATGGAATTTATTCTCAATTAATTTTCATGCTTTAAAGGATGATTCATTTGCCATTCTACAAGATAAAAAAATGCATTTGTCAAAACTCCTTTTGATTTGAATAAAATTTGACGATAATTAATTAGGCCTTTAATTAATTACCGCTCCCACTATTTTTGTTCAAATTGATAGTCCTCACCATCAATTCAGAAGATTGCAGCGTACAACCTTTGAGTGGGTCCAAGATCCATATTTCATCCAATTATGAGTCAGCTTTGGCTGATCACCCACAATATAGATTATTTTGGTAGGCAACACTTGCCAATTGCATCATATGCAACTCTCAGATGGATGCCATGCACAACTCTTTTCCATGGTCATCCTTGTGCCTCAAGAGCTTAGACTCTCTAAGAATTACCAGTTAAGTCTTACCCAAAAGTTGACACGATGAACATGCACCCTGCTTTGGCAGATCCTACATGTCCAACATCACACTTCCATGAGATAGAAGGCGCACCATGCTTTGGCGTAATCTATGCTTGGCCGATCAAGTTTTTCAAGTGTGCTGCTAATGGAAGGCATCTAAGACTTAATATTTACTGAGGGATTTGGTTTTATAGGTATTATTTCACTATGACACCTAAAATATAAACTTATGGGATTATGGTTTTGAATCATACAAGTCTATGGCCAAGAGCATGTAAGAGGTTAGGGATTCCACCCATGCGAACATGGAACCAATTAAATAACCTTTCCTCTTTATTGGCTACAGACATGAGTGAAACAAGCTCCTAGTCGCCTTAGAAGTTTCTAATAGAATTCCACTTTCCAACAATATCACATGACTCAATTAATAGGGAGAAATAAAGGAAAAGGGAACCAAAAGACAATAGGACTGAAATCCAAACAAATGATTGATTATCATCTAAAACCTTTAAACTCAATTTTGAAGAATAATATGTATGAATATATGGAAGTCATACCTAGCTTATTAATAAAGATGTTGTGTATAGGTGATCACTTATTCATTCTTTAGTTAAGTATATGAAGTATGCCTATACTCTTACTACATATAATACCAAACCATTATATACCATACCTTTTATTGATGTTGATATAATAGATTACGATAGGAATTGAATATCATATCAAACAATAATAATCCCTAATTTTTATATGAAAAAATGTGGGAACCATACCTTTATATGTCCTTAATACATATTTCCACAAGAAGACCATAACATCACTATATATATCCAATCTTGATATATTTGGGTAGCATTCTGTCACATTTCCCATTACCTCAATCTTCTTTCCCAGCTAAAACATCTTCCAAGGTTTCTCTCACTAGAGTAGAAGAGGGATGGGTTAAAGCTCTATGATATTTTTGGAATATATATCATTGGGCTTCTCTTACTATGGTGGAAGAGGAAGGTAGTAGGTTTCTATAGAGAGAGGGTTTGTTGGGAGGTGGTTCCATTCACTATAACATGCTAGATCTCAGACCCTACACTGGAAGTTGACATTTTGGACTTAGCCAAATAAGGTTGAAGGTTAGACCTAAATATATGTTTAGTATAACCCCAATGAGCTAATCCATGTATAGATCACCTTAATGTATCCTAATGTTCTAACCTTAGTCTTAGGTTAATAATGGATACATAAAATATGCCACATAACTCATTTTGGTGGTGATATGAAGATAAGAAACTTAATTGGATGAATAATTTAGATAATGGGACGTTAATGGGCCATATCACATATCTCATAAAAAGAAGTCTCAAAAGTGGAAAAAAACTTCAAATTCGAAATCTACATATCAAAATTAGTCTACATGTCAAATTTCATCTAATTTGGACAACCTTGAAATATTAGGATAAGTTTAGGAGAAACAAAATGAGTAAAAGGCATAAGTAATTAATAATGCAATTATATAACTTAAAAATATGAAAGTAATGGAAAATTCATATTAAACACATCAAAGATAACTTGTGGATGAAGTTTGGTCCAATTTGGATGTTGTTTGTGCATGTTATGTAAATTTAGGTACATTCTGAACTTTTTTGCAATTTGCCCAATTGGGAGGTTTTCTTTGCAAATTGTCACATGCATTATAATCCTTATATATTACCTTACCATTATCGAGATTTTGAACCATGGGGCACCTAGTTGCACCTTGGTTTAAAGGTGTTACTTTCCAAGGGCATTTTAGGGATTACTCTCTTTATAAATGAGCTTATCTTTACAAGCTATCAACCAATGGGGTAACTTCTTTGATTGGAGGTTGGTTGGGATGGTTTATAAGTGTTCATAGACTGAAATTTGATATTCAAGAAGCCTCTATGAGTTGTCCTCTTGCATGGCCATGAAATCCCTAGGCTAAGGACACATGGAAAGCTCCATGGACACCTCATGCTTGACTTCTTCCTTATCTATAGGCACCCCTAGCATTGGACACATGGAAAGTCAATTGACACCTCGTTCTTGAATTCTTCCTTATCCATAAAGGCTTGCATGTCCATGGACACCCTTATACATGATACATGGAAAGTCTCATAGACACCTCATACTTGACCTCTTTCTTTATATAGCCATATCTACCCCTTCCCAACTCCAAATTTGAAAAATTTTGCTCTTCTTTATTTCCTCTAGCTTAGATCATAATTCCTACTCTATTTGGCCAAGAAGGTTCTATCCCATGGTAAAAGAAGGTACCCACCTTAGTGAAGAAGGCTCCTAGGGTTCCAAATTTGCTCTATTTAGGGTTTCTGAAGCTCCTCCTTGGTTATTTTGACCAAAAGTAGTAAGTTCCCTCCTTTCCTTCCCTATTTTCATGTTGTAAGTCTTCCTTACACCTTCTTCCAAGATGGAACCATGGCATTCCATGGTGAAACCCCACCTAGAACCCATAAACACCTCATCTCAATGTTCTTTTGTTAGGGTTTTTCACCTCTAAAGTGGAGAAGGTGCTTCTTGCTTGAGAAAGGAGTTTTGTTGGAGAAAATAGCCTCTCTAAGCTTGGTAACCTTACTTAATGGACTTGTCCACCTTCTCTAGTGGTTCTTTGGAGGCCTAGGCTTACATCTAGGATTGACTTGGAATGTTTAGACTCTAAAGTTGAGGTATGATGTATCCCATATTCTTCTATGATTCAGAAATTCACATATGCTTATTCATTCTCTTTGTCCTATGGACATTAGCCTATACACACTATCTTTTCTTTTAAAAAGCATGGTTCATGTGAACTACCTTATTTGATATCGATCATGTGATCATAGATACTGTTTTGAACTCTTATCTTATGCTTTGTTCATGATGGGACACCAAAAGATGGCATGTGATGTCTTTTGCCTACTTATGAGGTGGATGTATATGTTGGTCACTTATGTGGTGACTAGTTTATATATTATGACTATACTTTTTACTTGCCTCTACATTTAACATGCTATGTGATTCAGTAGCACTAGAGTAGTGTAATTACATTGGTTTTTATGGCGAATGTGTTATTTCCTACCGAGCATATGTGATATTTTATGCTCTTTTAGGATGGAAAGGAACATCATACCCAAGGTAAGATGTGTGACTCCTGGCCCATGTTTTATATATTTGGGAGATTGGAAGTATTCCTTTCTCTATCAGGTTTGAAGTTTATGAGACTTGACCACCTTTGTGTTTATATTGTTCTAGGGCTATGTTTATCTCACATCCATGTAGGTTGATGAAATCGGGTGTGTGCCCTAATTCTTTACATGTGTTTGTGTGACACAATCTTTATGTTTTATTAATGGAAAGTATTCTTTTGTTATCATATGATTTCATTCCTTTTCTCTTTATAACCATTTGGGTGGTCCTTATCCTTTCTATGAGAATACTTTTATATTTGATGTCCTTCATTCCATATATTACTCAATTTCCTATTTTGTATACACATACCAGCCTTTACTGATGTCATCTATTTTCTCTTCTTGTTGGGGTATGCTTCCAACCCTAGGTGAAAGACTTGGATGATAAGACATGAAGTTCTGGACTAGCTTAAGGAGTAAAAGCTTGGAGACAAAGTTGTTATGGTTTAGATTTCCCTCTACTTTGATCCTTATGTTGTATCATACATGTAAACCCTTATGGGATATTATGATGTACTTCTGTAATAACCTTGTTATAAAATAAATATAATCATTATTTTTATTCCGCTGCTATACTTTGGTTGTTTTGAATACCATTTATTGAAATTTGAAAATGTTACACCTATTCCAGAATACATTTTAGTGTGTTTGGAATGGATGTTTTATTCTTTAATTTTTATTTAGTAAGGGGGTGATCCCGCCTCCTTACAACATGGTATTAGAGCAATTTTAGGTACATTCTGAACTTTTCTGCAATTTACCCAATTGGGAGGTTTTCTTTGCAAAATTTCACTTACATTATAATCCTTATATATTCCCTTACCATTATCGAGTTGTTGAACCATGGGGCACCTAGTTGCACCTTGGTTTAAAGGTGTTACTTTCCAATGGCATTTTAGGGATTACTCTCTTTATAAATAAGCTTATCTTTACAAGCTATCAACCAATGGGGTAACTTACTTGATTGGAGGTTGGTTTGGATGGTTTATAAGTGTCCATAAACTGACATTTGATATTCAAGAAGCCTCTATGAGATGTCCTCTTGCATGGCCATGAAATCCCTAGGCTATGGACGCATGGAAAGCTCCATGGACACCTCATGCTTGACTTCTTCCTTATCCATAACGGTTTGCATGTCCATAGGCACCCCTAGCATTGGACACATGGAAAGTAAATTGACAACTCGTTCTTGACTTCTTCCTTATCCATAAAGGCTTGCATGTCCATGGACACCCTTATACATGATACATGGAAAGTCTCATAGACACCTCATACTTGACCTCTTTCTTTATATAGCCATATCTACCCCTTCCCAACTCCAAATTTGAAAACTCTTACTCTTCTTTCTTTCCTCTAGATTAGAGCACAACTCCTACTCTCTTTGGCCATGAAGGTTCTATCCCAAGGTAAAAGAATGTGCCCACCTTGGTGAAGACGGCTCCTAGGGTTCCAAATTTGCTCTATTTAGGGTTTCTGAAGCTCCTCCTTGGTTATTTTGACCAAAAGTAGTAAGTTCCCTCCTTTCCTTCCCTATTTTCATGTTTTAAGTCTTCCTTCCACCTTCTTCCAAGATGGAACTATGGCCTTCTATGGTGAAACCCCACCTAGAACCCATAAACACCTCATCTCCATGTTCTTTTGTTAGGGTTTTTCACCTCTAAAGTGGAGAAGGTGCTTCTTGCTTGAGATAGGAGTTTTATTGGAGAAAATAGCCTCTCTAAGCTTGGGAACCTTACTTAATGGACATGTCCACCTTCTCTAGAGGTTCTTTGGAGGTCTATGCTTAGATCTAGGATTGACTTGGACTGTTTAGACTCTAAAGTTGAGGTATGATGTATCCCCTATTCTCCTTTGATTGAGCAATTTACCTATGCTTATTCATTCCCTTTGTCCTATGGACATTAGCCTATACATAATGTCTTTTCTTTTGAAAATCATAGTTCATGTGAACTACCTTATTTGATATTGATCATGTGATCATGGATATTCTTTTAAACTCTTATCTTATGCTTTGTTCATGATGGAACTCTAAAAGATGACATGTTATGTCTTTTGCCCACTTATGAGGTGGATGTATATGTTGGTCACTTATGTGGTGACTAGTTTATATATTCTGACTATACTTTCTACTTACCTCTACTTTTAACATGCTATGTGATTCAATAGCACTAGAGTAGTGTAATTGCATTGATTTTTATGACAGATGTGTTATTTCCTGCCGAGTAGATTTGATATTTCCTGCTCTTTTGAGATGGAAAAGAACCTCATACCCAGGGTAAGATGTATGATTTCTGGCCCATATTTTATATAATTTGGGAGATTAGAAGTATTCCTTTCTCTACCAGGTTTCAAGTTTATGAGACTTGGCTGCCTTTGTGTTTATATTTTTCTAGGTCTATGTTTATCTCACATGAATGCAAATTGATGATATGGGGTGTGTGCCCTAATTCTTTACATGTGCTTGTGTGGCACAATCTTTATATTTTATTACTGGAAAATATTCTTTTGTTATCATATGATTTGAATTCTTTTTCTCTTGATAACCATTTGGGTGGTCCTTATCCATTCTATGTGAAGTCTTTTATATTTGATGTCTTTTATTCTATATATTGCTCAATTTCCTATTTAGTATTCACATACCAGCCTTTGCTGATGTCATCTATTTTCTCTTCTTACTGGGGTACGCTTCCAACCCTAGGTGAAGGACTTGGATGATAAGGCATGAAGTTTTGGACTAGCTTAACGAGTTAAAGCTTGGAGACAAAGTTACTATAGTTTATATTTCCCTCTACTTAGATCCTTATGTTGTATCATACATGTAAACCCTTATGGGATATTATGATGTACTTTTACAATAACCTTGTTTTAAATTAAATATAGTACTTATTTTTATTCCCCTGCTATACTTTGGTTGTTTTGTATACCATTTATTGAAAGTTGAAAATGTTACACCTATTCCAGCATACATTTTAGTGTATTTGGAATGAATGATTTATTCTTCAATTTTTCTTTAATAAGGGGGTGATCCCGCCTTCTTACATCATGATATCAGAACCATTTTAGGTATATTCTGAATTTTTCTGTAATTACCCATAAGCATAGCATTTACTTCATATGGGTGAATTTATGGATTTAGTTGGAACGGCTCATAATTGAATGGTAACCGCCCGCATTACCATGCGAGTCACCGAACGTCCCACTCAGTTGTAGTACATCAATGAAAGCAAGTAGATTGTATTCCCTCTCCTCGGTACTTGCAGTAAAGTTAAGCGCTACTTTCTCTGCAGCAATGATATCTCTTTTGAGCCTTTCTGATCATCAATAATTTTCACTATCATCGACCCAAGTAGTAACTGATGTATGTGCTAGGGTTTTCCTTAGCGGAATAAAACCGCCAACTCGGGCAGGCCTGCAGCAGGCTTCCAATGAAAGAAGCAACCAACCAATTGCTTGTGATGACCGCTGAAGGGTCAAATTAAAGGAGTTAGGCTACACACAGTCCCCCTTACACCCGGCCACCCACCTGTTTTTTGGGAAAATAGATCTGCAACATTTGTAGTTGTCTTTGTATTAATACTCATGCAAAGTTCATACAAAGTCCATGCAACAGTATGTCTCTCCACTCTTCTCTCCAGAGTATTAATACTCATGTAAAGTCCATGCAAAGTCCATGCAAAGTGTATTAATTCATTTTTTCTCTTGTAATTATTCTCTTCCATTCTAATCCACCCACCTGCATTCCCGTATTAGTACAGTACCTACGGAATCCAATAACAACATTGATTTGGAAGCATAAGTACAGTACTTACGAAATCTAGTAGTAACATTTGTCATCTGGACATAAGTACAGTATCTACGGAATCCATGCAAAATAAGTACATCACTCACTTGTTAATTCAACTCAGTTTTTTTAAGTACAGTACTTACCAAATTACACTTGTTAATTCAACTCAGTTTTTTTAAGTACAGTACTTACCAAATTATAAAACCAAGCATAAGTACAGTACTTAACAAATTACAAAATCAAGCATAATTGTATAACTGATCTGGAAGCATAAGTACAGTACCTACGAAATCCATGCAAAATAAGTACAGTACTCACTTGTTAATTCCAACTCAGTTTTTTCAAACATAAGTACATTACTTACCAAATTATAAAACCAAGCATAAGTACAGTATTTAACAAATTACAAAATCAAGCATAATTGTATAACTGATCTGGAAGCATAAGTACAGTACCTACGGAATCCAATAACAACATTTTTTGCCTGGACATAATTTTTTTACAAAAATGTAGTGCACATCTGGTCCATAATCAACTATAAAATGCATCTATAAGTATTGTACCCAATTATTAATTTTCAACCCAGTTTGTCAAATATAAGTACAGTACAATTCAAATTCATTTGTGAATGTATATGTATTTATTGTAGGTACAATACTTACGTAATCTGCAGTGAGGATAAATATGCAATATAATTTTTTTGTAAGCTATAGTGGATTGATATCTGCCATTTGCATGACAGTTGCATGGAGTAGGTGACGAGATATTTATTTCATGCATCTTTTTACATGTAAAAGCATGCAAAATCACTGCTCGAGATATCCACTTAAATGTGCATGCAGCAGCAGAAGTTAGTAAGTTGGCGCAACAGCTGGGGGAAACAGCAGTTGATGAGTCCCGATGACTGGGTATGTCGCCGGGTATATGGAGTACTATGCGTAGAATTTTTCAATTAAAGATGCCCGCTGCACCGGTACGTTGCCCAGATGAAGGCTCCTTGATCTCATTGTAGCGGGTTAGTTGAACGAAGCGCAGTTTAATAGACAGGTCATCCTCCACTGACCCCATTGTATATCTAACAACATCGAGATGGACCTCAAAATCACCATTCCTCTTTCTCCTTTAACTTATCTTTCTTTAAATCGCACCCCACAACATGGATTGTACGTACCAAGGTGATAGGTGAACAGTTTTCAGTCCCATTCTAGCCGGTAAGTCCGGATCGAATAGGTGAAGAGCCCTCCATGGACCACAGTAATAAAAACTCGAACAATACATAGATGATCTCCTAACATTTTCTTTCCCTTGAAACCAAACTTATCTTCTTTGAATCACAACCCTCGACCACAAAACCAAAGGAGGTTTGTCAACTTTTTAGCATATACGATCAAATCATTTATTCAGTGACTTGGTATACCAAGATTTCCACAATTTATCATAAATACACAATTAACTTATTAAAGAGATTACAAGAAAATAGAAGGCAGACGCGTAACAAGTTGCACCGCTAATTCCTTCTGAATAACAAATCCATGTCCGTGCATCAGTAGTTGTATGACATTTAATTACCACCTCTTTTCTTGACTACGACGCTCAGCTAACCCTATCATTGTAAACAATTGCTCAAAACAGGTCCGACAATATCATCTGCTTAAATGTCTATCATATTGAAATATGGGTAGATGTCAACCACCGTCAACGCTGCTTGAACTGGAAACCCTCGTCGGCTCGTCCCGACGGTGTCGTGCAACGCTGCGTCTATGCACTGCCTTTTAAAGCTGATAGTATCTAATAGCCTCGTCATGGCGGTTGGAATTAAATGGGTGAAGAAAGGAAAATGTCCAACGCTCGATTTTTTTTCTTGATTGCATTCATCCATGATGACCAGATATCCCAACTAAGATAATTCATTCGAATCTCTATTGGCAGTTTAATTGGTAACACAAAACATTCATTTACACTCACGAGCATGTGACAGTTTTCGTTTGACCGATCTAGTTAGCTAGCTATCTATTTGCTCACACGGTATGCGGTACGCTGCATGCCACAGTAATGAGTGTAAAAAATCGGCTCCATGTCGATTGCGATCGAACAACAATCAGCTTTTGGTGTTAAATCATCCGATTACAAACTGATTCTGAATCAGATCATTTTTACAAAGTAGTATATCATGAGATGCACCCGGTTTTATTATGTATAATAGTGAATCAAACATGGATTGTATGCTTTTGTTAATTTATAATGACAGGTAAGAATTTATTTTGGACTAGAAACTTTGTCGACCTAAGTTCGACCCAGATTGAAAACATCACCACCCATAACCGCCCTGATTCCAATTCGAACATCAACATCCAAATCCAAAACTTTTCCATATTTGACAATCTAAAATCAAAGTCAATTTTTATCAAGTTAGACATAATCGGGTTCATGGATTCATATACAATTTGATAGCCCTAACCACATTTTATGGAACCTAAAAATACTAATATGGATGGAAAAAAACATTAACTCTCAACAAATTTATTATAACTATTGTGATAATTCAAACATTGTATTATCTTGAATAAAATTAATTAGCACAATTTTCTAAAACTAATCATCTACATATCATCATTTTCATGATGTAATTTCAATATAGTACATTTTGTATATGAGTGTGTGCAAACCTTCGACAAAATTATTTTTTCTTTTTATGGAGAACCTCACTTTTGGAGAAATCTTAACAAACTAGTAAGGTTTCAATAATTTTAAACAACCGCCTCCTCTAATTCTCACCTCACCCATCCGTCAAATCCATAAATTATTTCATTCATGTTTTACATTTTGCTAGTATTTCCATCATTATATTACTTATTTAGTTTATTAAGTTAAGTTTATATTTATATATACTTCTTTTTGTGAGGTTAGGTGTATATATAAAAAATGAAATAGTATCCATTAGTGGCATACGAGTATATGGATTAATGTAAAGTAGTCCAACCCGGACTACTCTAAATGTAGAGTGTTTGTAGGATATTAAACCTACAACCAGTTTTATAATATACAATTTTGGTTTATAAATTATATAATTTCATTTGGTTATCAACTTAACTCTTTGCAAATAGTTCGACTTGAATACCATATATATATATATATATATATATATATATATATATATATATATATATATATATATATATATATATATATATATATATATATATATATATATATATATATATATATAGGGTATATCTTCGCTACCCGTGCGGGTAACTAAGATTCGCTACCCGTGCATCAGTTTTGTAATGGGAAGATATGCATTTGTAATGAGACAATCCAAATTTGTAATGAGACGACTGAAATTGTAATATAAAGACTCGTTTTGTCTTACAACGCTGTTACAGTAATAAATATATATTTATTACTGTAACAGCGTTGTAATACAAAACGAGTTTTTGTATTACAATTTCGGTTGTCTCATTACAAATTTGGTTGTCTCATTACATATATGTGTCATCCCATTACAAAATTGATGCACGGGTAGCGAATCTTAGTTATCCGCACGGGTAACGAAGAGATACCCATATATATATATATATATATATATATATATATATATATATATATATATATATATATATATATATATATATATATATATATATATCTGTGTGTGTGTGTGTGTGTGAATTTCAGCATCTAAATTAAATTTGCATTTTAATTTTTGATAAAAAATGAAGGATTCTAATTTTGGTAATAAAATTTTAGTTCTAAAATTTCAATCAAATTTTAGATGCCTTGAGGGTCTAAATTTTCATAGTACATATCATATGTCATCATTTTTAACTAAAAAGTAAATTTGACACATGTATGTGTATATTATAAATATATGATAATTATGTATTGAATTATAAGCATATATGTGTATTCTTTGAATGTAATAATTAAACCAGATATGTGGGGAACTTTAAAACTAAATGTATTAAGTTTAAGATTAAATAGAATAACTACAAAAAGTCAAGTAGTATCGTTTTGGTTTAGATTCTGATATCGGGTTATGATATTTGTTAGGTTTCATATTTACTTGGTAATATTATTTGGTACAATCAAGTTTGGATTTGAACTGACTACAAGCCTTGATTTGTGGTTGGCTATGTTGTATGTGTTGGTAAGTATGCCTAGAGAGCCAATCATATGATGATTGCAATGGAGAATTAGATACATGATTTGATAATTATAAAGGTAATTCTATCTATTATGTTTGTCTCAGCATGAGATGATGGCACAAGCATTGTAGATGTTTAAAGAATGATGTTACTCAATAAAATATGTTTTCAAGTTGAGGACCTGAACAATGAGATAATATGTATGATAAGGGTACATACATTCCTGTTATGTCCCTAGTCGAATATTACTGTGGAAGCAAAATAGACAATAGTAATACGTATGACTAAAGTGTGTGTTGATTGATGGTAAAGTCTCATTAGTCATGATATATGATATCAAGTCAAGCACATAGGTACATGTTAGAGAATAGTGTATCAGACAGACCCACCTTGAGACTGATACATGATACCATGGAATGGTAGTCAGAATAAGCTCTCATAGTGATAGTGGTGATTGTGGCTCTTAGACATGAAGTCACTACATTCATCATATGTCGTTCATGTACTTTGATATCATCCACCGAGATCATGAGTAAGGTTTGCTATAAAGGTGGTACTTGGGTGCATTTTGAAACATGGGGATTGAGTGTGAGTGATGTAGATGGGATTTTTCCCTCCTACAAGAGATTGATATTCATGCCTCTTGATAGGCGAGATTGAGAAACGTATGGCCATACTCATGTGACTTAATATGTGATATGTGATTTCATGTGCATCACATACAGTCTGCTCTAGTTCAAGGAACATAAATTGAACATTGAGAGGATGATGATTCCATGCCTCAAGTTCAATCCGAATATCAAAGACAAAGGAATTATATGATCATGGTAACATTGATCACAAGTTTTGGGTTGAAGTTGTTCTCCAACTTTTAAAATGTATTTGAGCAGTAATGATGTGTTTCTAGACACCTCTCGTTGCTTGTGATGTCATAAGACGGTTACGAACATTCACTGCCAATGTAATTTTGGACCTATAGGGTCACACATATAGGATACACTTGGAATAGTAGTTTATTCATGAATGATGTTAAATTTGATTACTAAAAGTGTTTATATATTCAATTAAACAATTTAGAATAAAAGTTTACTGATTGAACTTTGAATTGACCATTTCAAGTATTGAACCGATCGGTTGGAGTGTCAGGTCAATTGGAATCAACATTGGTTGAACTTTTCCTTAACTAGACATGTGAAATGACCATTTCACTTGTGAAACACCCATTTCACAATGTGGACCAACTGGTTCACCTTCTAGGTCACCCTATTCAGTTGCCAATTCAATTGTAACAACGATTGATGTTGATGTCATGTTTAGCATTAATGAGGCATTGATTACCAATTTGATTCAGAACAAAAAACTACATGAACTAATCAGTTCGCGAGTGAAATGACAGGTTCCTGTGTGAAATGACCAGTTTACAGTGTGCATGTTCTAGAAAATTTTTGAATATGTCTCTTTCGACTCATGCACAGATTGGAAACCTTGGCCTTGGCCTCTCTTATAAATAAATGGGTATTGAGGGCTTCTCAAACACAACAAATGCTCTGACAATTATTTTCCTCTCTAATCTTGGTAACAAATGGAGAGCCTGAGCAAGTCCTACCCATTAAAGGGAGAGACAATTGTGGGAGAGTGAATAAAGTCTAGCAGGTTGACACTCGAAAGAGACAACTCCTTTCCGTTAGCTCTGGTAGTGCAACGTGGAGTTCCAGGTAGTCCGCATGGACTACTGTAACATCCCAGGATTTGAGGCCTCAGATAACATGATCTTAAAAGGAATAATTAGACTACACATATCACCAAAGTGCACCTCTTTTTCAGGGAGCCCATCACTAAAGAACTCCATAGTTAAGCGTGCTCAACTTGGAGTAGTACTAGAATGGGTGACCAGTCGGGAAGTTGACCCCGGCTTGCGCACGAGTGAGGAAAAAGTGCACAGTTAAGGCTAGTGGTGGTATGTGGGGCCAGACGTCATTCCTGAAACTCTACTAGAGCCTAGGGCAGTGGGCCTAGGTGTTACAAATGGTATCTGAGCCATAACCCCTCCAGTAGGTGGGGCCCGCATGGGTATGTGGCATGCCAGTCTTGAGTCGTGCGGTCCAGGCATGTAGGAAAGGGTTGTCCATGGTTGACGTAGCCACCCTTGCGCTGATATTCCATGATCGAGAGTTGGGTGTCCATGGGCCATTGTGGGTCTGCACTGAAATGGGGTCAGATTTTGAGTCTATATAGTTGATCCTTGGCGAGGACGTCAAGAGTCTAAGTGGGGGAGATTGTAACATCCCAGGATTTGATGCCTCAGATAACATGATCTTAAAAGGAATGATTGGACTACCCATATCACCAAGGTGCACCTCTTTTTCAAGGAGCTCATCACTAAAGAACTCCATAGTTAAGCATTCTTAACTTGGAGTAGTACTAGGATGGGTGACCAGTTGGGAAGTTGACCCCGTCTTGCACATGAGTGAGGAAAAAGTGCACAGTTAAGGCTAGTGGTAGTCTGTGGGGCCAGGCGTCATTCCTGAAACTCTACTACAACCTAGGGAAGTGGGCATGGGTGTTACAACTACTCTATAGGCGGGAGGTCATTGTCTTCTGCTAGGAGAACATCGTCAATCATTGGCCATGGTGCCAGACCTGGAGGCCGTTGCGGACAATTGTTCGAGTGTTTCTGAAGAAGAAGCAAGATACTTCTTGGAGAAGAAGCATAATACTGCATAAAGAGTTGTCACTGGACTTGCTCTAGGATCAAGTATAAATCTTGGTACTTCCTTCCTAAATATATTGTTGTTGAAGATATCTTACTATTAAGGGGAATCATACTTTAAATTTTTATTTCTGCTGCCTTATCTGTCGTCCCGATTTTCCTACAGTGATATCAGAGCCACATCAATTTATAGTGTATCTTGATTTAAATTGATATGATCAAATTTATTTTCCATTTCATATGATGCAAATATTAAACTGGTTAATGAGCATATCTGATTAAATACTGCATATGATCACACAAACTAATATACATATGTAATTTACACGTGTCTCCCTAAAAGTTAGTTTTGGTGGTGGATGTTTAGCATGGTTATGGCCAATAACCCTAGATATTATGTGGATGGTTGTGGTTGTTTGGTCCTATATATATCTCAGTTTGCATATTAATCATCTCTCTCCTTTCTAAATGTAAATTAAGGCTCTTCCTATTTCCCCTCAAATGTAACTTGAGGTTTTCCCTTATAACAATGTAATAAGAAATAGGACAGGTTTAAATGTTTCGACATGAGAAGACTTTATGCACAAGATGAACCGACCAACTCGTAAGATGAACCAATGGATTAGAGGACCGAGGAGGACAGATGGCAGGAAGATGAACCGATCGACTGGTGGCCCAACTAAATGGCTGGAGGAATCCAAATGTCTCTTGAACTTGAAGACCATACGACCATCTCAAGAACCCAACTGAGCGACCAAGAGGCAAACCGACCATTTCAAGAGTTGAACCTATCAACCCAGATTGGTTCAAGAACAAATCTTCATCAACAACATGTTGCATATGTTGTGGACCGTAGGTGGTAGTAATTCCTTGTACTGTAAGGAATTAGAATAGAATGGTCATAACAATCACTTGTGTGTTTTATATTGCATATTTTCATTGTGGTTATAGCATGTATATAATATGTACTATAAGTATGTGGTGATTGGATATGTATATGTATTTATATATGAAATCTCTCAATATTATATTAAGTCTTAGATGATTTCCATAAGTGACACGTATGAAAAGCTTGATCAACCAACTATAGGTTACACCACATCATGGTGTGCAATATATCTCATGGAAGTGTGATGGTAGGTATGTAGATCTACCTAAGGAGGGTACATTCTCTATCGTGTTGACTTTTGGATCAATCTTAACTAGGTGATCTTAATGGGATTAATTACATAGAAGCATACAGACGACTGTGACAAAGAGTTGTGCACACCATCTATTCAAAAGTTGCATAAGATGCAATTGACAAACGTTGTCTACCTAAATAGTCAAGTTGTGGGTGATCAACCAAATCTGACTTATGATTTGATGAAATATGGATCTTGGCTCACAAGAAGATTGTATGTTGCAATCTTCCAAATTGATACATGAGGGTTGTCAATTTGCAGAAAATAGTGAGAGAGATAATTAATAAAAATCCTAATGAATATTGTCAAACTTATCGAATCAAACAAATAAAAAATGTTTTGAAAATTTATAGTTTTTCTTTAAAGAAACTATTGGCAAACACATACACGCTATTATTGCGATAAATTCCTTGATAAGTACAAAACTAAATGGGATTAACTTCCACATTTTGTATAGGACTTTGAAAAGCATTCTCACCAATGAGTGAAAGCTCTATGTCCTTGAAAGACAAGAGCTAGAGGAACCCGCTCCAAATGTGCCTAAGGCTAAAATGGTCGTGTACTTGAAGCATGCCAATGATGTCGTAGACATCAAAGACCTTATGCTATGTTGTATGAACTATGAGTTTCATAAACGACATGAAAAACATGAACATTCTCGAGATTGTAACACATCTTAAGAATCATGTAAAGGAAGTAAGGTGTAATGTCCCCAAAGCATTATTTGAGTGCAAACTAATAGAGTGAGATCCAATAGAGACCCATGTTCTCAATAAGATTGGGCATGTGGAAAGTCTAGGATTTCTTTTAGGTCAAGAGTTCACCAGGGATATGAATCTACAAATTGTTGTAAAAATCATACAACCATTTTATCAAGTATTATTGCTTGAGTAACTTGGCTAAACTACTGTTAGAACTGCTTGGCATGTTGATGCCAAAATCAAAATGAAGAATGACAAAATTTCTAATGGTGATTAAAAGAAATGAGTCCAAGGGAAAAGGCAAGGTCAAGAAGAGTTCTAAGACTAAGATGAAGTCCAAGTCTTCTACACTCAAGACTAGGAGAAGGGTAAGTGAAAAAGGAATCTGTCATTTTCACATAAAGGAACAAAGGAAGAAGAAAGAGATAGAGATATCTACTTTAGGACCCAATGACCAGTAAGCTAGAATTGTACTAAGGAAGAGTTGCTGACACTATAGTTGGAAGTTGTCATTCACGGACACATAATAGAATTAGGGAGTTGCTATTATGTACCTTCCATTGATGATCATCATGTATCTTGTATGGATAAGAATTGATGCTTTATAGAAATGCCCTATGTCTCATAACCTATACTTGATAGTTATAAGACAAATGTGCATGACACATATACTGAATGGCTCAATAGCTCAAACAAAGAATACTGATGCGATGATTTTGAGTCGCATTTATAGGCTTGTTTTATTTGTGTTTTATGCATTTATTAGTCATTTTGGTGGTTAATATTGCATAATCCATCTACTTTGGTCTATGATCCTTCTCTATGTCAAATTTCCTTTATTTCCTTATTTTTGAGCATAAACTATTACAAGAATATGTTTTATTTCGGCTTATGTGGTTTCATGTTGTAATTTTAGGAAAAATAAGTATCTGCTGCTGTCGATACCATCTACAGTGGTCGATACCATCGACATGACCACAGGTTGCCAGCCGCAAGGAGTATCGTAGAGTCGATACTATCGACACAGAAGTCGATGGTATCGAGACACCATCAGGTTGCTGGCGAGAAGACAGTCGATACTATCGACCCAAAAGTCGATACTATCGACACGAGGAGCTTCAGCGACGGAAAAAGACAAAAGCGACGCCTAAGAGAGTCGATACCACCTACCATCGTCGATGGTATCGAGATAACATCAGGTGCATCGACAAAGAGAAAAGGAGACCAACCGATACAGTGCAGGGTCGATATTATCGACTCGCGTCGATAGTATCGACACCATCGGATACAAGTTTGCTTCAGATCAATCCAAATCCGACGGCTGTGATATTTTGGCGACCTAATTCGGTGATTATACCTAATTATGGCGGCCAAGAGCAATCTATCACGTCATTAGCCACTGCACACATCCCGAGAAGGTGTGGAGAGAAGAACGGAGCCCAGAAGCACACCCCAGCGTTCCGGATGCCGCAGAAGACGTTTTCCACCACCGAAAGGTGGGAGAACGCGTATTCTATGCCAAGGAGCGCTTGGATCTTCTCTGTTCAAGGGTTTCACCACTCAATCACGTTTTCCCCCATGTTTCCCTTTTTCTCTACCATGTTTTGCTTTGTGATGAACATGCGGGGCTAATCCTCTTTATCTTTAGGACCGGGAGTAGCCCGGAGAAGCATTATATGACAATTTTATCATAGTAATTCATCTTTTGTCTCTTAAATCCATGGTATGATTTCATTTTCTCCATTATATTGTTATTCTTGATCACCATAATGATAATCTAATGCCCTTAATTACTTTGAAAGAAGGATTAATGGTTGAAAAAAGACGAATCTCACATTAATTGACAAATCCCTTGAACAAGGTGGTGTAAGGTTAATGGTGGATACCGAAAGATTGATTTTAATACACCTAGTTTAGGGCATAGGTTACTACGATGGTGGAACCGACCTAGACATAGGTAGTGAATTGTACCACGACAGTGGGCAATTCTGATTTCAGGCCACTACCCGGATAGAGAGATAAATCTGAGTAACTATATAGAATTTATTACAATGATAACCCGCGCTGAAACCGCAATCCTAAAGATCTCATCTTGAATTGGTTGAATGAAACATTTAATCGATTGCTTTGTTTTGTTTTATTTTCTTTTCTTTTAATTTCACAACAACTTCCAATTCTTTAACGGGTCTAGCTGATTGCGAGTAGTTAGTAGTAGTCTCCGATAATTCATGTATCCCTGAGTTCGACTCGGGCCTCACAAAGGCCTATATTACATTGACGCGTACACTTGTGTTTCTACGCACGTAAAAAGCGTGTCAAGTTTTTGGCGCCGCTGCCAGGGACACGACAATTGTCGGCACTACGAGTGCTGCAAGCGGCCACTCTAGGCCACTTTTTATTTTTATTAGTTTGAAAGAATTTCAAAAAATTCATAGTCTATTTTCTAATTTCTGTAATCGTCTAGCACAGTACTGAACTTAAAATTTCATTTTGTAGGTACTGTGTATGGTGCAGACGCGTAGCACTGACTACGCACAATCAGCACCAGAGGTTCCACTACCGGAACCGGATGACGAAGAGTACTACAATCAAGACCACTTGGAAGAAACAAATTTTGAATCCGAACAAGACGAAATGGCATAGGAACAAACGATATGGGAGAAGATCAAGGCTTCTTCTTCATCTGCGTTGAAGGGGCCAATCAAGAAGCAGGCGATCAATATACCGACTTATAAAATTGATCCTGCATTAATCAATTTGGAAAAGTCAAACACATTCCATGGGCTCAAGAATGAAGATCCAGTCACACATATAAGTCAATTCATGGAAAACTGTGATATGATAAAAATTGACAGATTTCCACAAGAGACGCTCTACTTGAAGTTATTCCTGAGTTCTCTGGCAGGGAACGCACGAGAGTGGCTGCACAATCTAGATGATGAATATGTGGAATCCTGGAACCACATGGTGGAGGTTTTCTTTGAAAGGTTCTTTCCGCCTGAGAAGACCAATGACATGATCAGGAAGATCCACAACTTCACTCAGAAAGCAGGAGAGACCTACTCTGAGACCTGGGAAAGGTTTCAGGTCATGCTAAGGTGGTGCCCGCACCACGGGCTTGACAAGGAGACACATGTCAAGATCTTCTATTTTGCTCTCTCTGAGCATGATAGAAGTAACCTCGATTCCGTAGGCTCAGGATTCTTTTTGAACAACACAGACACAAGGTGTTGGGAGATCCTTAAGAACATGGCCAAGAAGCAATCGTGGGGTGACAGGGATGCTGTTGAGCATGTTTGAGTAGTAGGGGAGTCAAAAGTAATCAAGGAGATGAATGAGAAGATGGACCTTCTCGCGAAGAAACCGCTTGTAAAGGAGGATATTGAATCTGAGGATGAGGCACAAGTCAAATTCATGCGGCAACATCCAGGTTACAGAAATAATGATTACTCATGGAGGAAGGACAAGAAGTTCTCTTGGAAGGATCCGAACAACTTTTTGCAGGACCTAGATGCAAAATCCCAGCCAGTAGCAGAGGACAAGAGCACAGAGTTGCTCAACCAAGTGATAAAGCAAAATCAAGAATTAATGACTACTTTTGGCCAGCAGATAAAGCAACGGGGGGAATTTATGAACCAGTTCGGGCAGACACTGCAGAGCCACGGGGCTCAGATGAGGACAATAGAGACATCTATGGCGCAATTGGCAGCTGAGATAGCCAATCCAAAGAAGCCAACGTAGCAAGGTTTTCCGGGTAACACAAAAATTCCAGGAGGAAACCAACAGGCGAAGGCAATCTTGCTAAGGAGTGGCAAAACGCTTTTAAACCCCAGGGCCGATGAACCAAGCAAATCCCAAGAAGAAACTGAAGGTGAGGCCACTGAGGAGCTTCCAATCCCAGTCACCGGACCAGTTGAGGATATAGCAGTGGATGCTACTGAAAATCCTAATGAAGATGAGGAGGAGATGCTAAAAAGGACACCATATGTGCCACCGCATCAAAGGGCATAGGCTGTCCCGATCCCATATCCGAACAATGAAAAGGCAAGGAAAGTGGATGCCCAGTTTAAAAAGTTTCTAGACAGTTTCAGGAAGCTCTCCGTCAACATCCCATTATTGGAAGCAATTGAGCAAATCCCTTCTTACGGCAAATTTCTGAAAGACATCATTTCCAAGAAGAGGAAAATCCCAGACACGGAGGTTGTAGTGATTAAGGAGCAGGTGAGTGCCTTCATCATGGGCACATTGCCACCAAAGAGGCAGGATTTGGGTTGCTTCAACATCTCATGTTACATTGGGAAAGTGAAGTTTGGTGAAGCGCTATGTGACTCCGGGGCAAGCATAAACTTGACGCCCCTTTCTACATTCAAGAAACTGGGATTAAAAGAGTCAAGGCCAAGCAACATGACCATACGACTGGCAGATAATTCGGTGGTGAAGCCATACGGTATATGTGAAGATGTGTTGGTGAAGGTAGATTGTTTTGTATTTCCAGCAGATTTTGTCGTAATGGAGATGCAAGATGAACAAGGCAATGAGCTACTACTCGGACGACCCTTCCAAGCTACAGCTGACATGATACTTGAGATGGGGAGAGGTTGTTTGACTTTGGGTATTGCCGATGATCGATTCGAGATGGTCATGCCTTCTAGCACCACGTCATCTAAAGCTAAATAGCAATGCCACATGCTAAAGCATTTTGATCACAATATCTCACTTTGTCTAGGGAAGCCATTTTTAGATATGGCTCATGTAATGACCAAGGTGGAAAAAGGGACATTGGATGTGGACATCATGGAGCAGACTAAGGTGGTATCCCTTAGCAAGGCTGTAGGTTTTCCGAATGACGAAGAGGAGGACATTCCTCCCTCCACTGAAGATGAGGCCATAGCAAAAAATCGGTTTTTGACGCTTATCCAAAATTAGCACTTGAAGCCTGCTTAGTCAATATCACACATGATTGGATGAGAAGCAAGTCACTGTAGGAGTGTGCCAAGATGCTTCAGATGTTGTCGTGCTTCTATGCGAGGTACTATGAAGACTTAGGCGAACTCCCACCACCGCTTCAATCATCCTTAATCAGCCCACCTGAATTGGAGTTGAAGCCGCTGCCACCGCACCTGAAGTACATATTTCTTACTGAGGAAGCAAAGCTGCCTGTGATTATATCGACTTATCTGAGTGTTGAGGAGGAGGACCAGCTACTTATTGTGTTGAAGAACCACCGAGGAGCATTTAGGTGGTCGGTTGAAGACATCAAGGGGATCTCCCCTACTTTGTGCCAGCACAAGATTCGACTCGAGGAGGGAGCCAAGCCGGTGATTCAACCACAATGTCAATTAAATCCCAGCATGATGGAGGTTGTTAAAAAGGAGGTGATTAAGCTCCTTTCTGCATGTATCATCTATGATATTTCTGACTCGACGTGGGAGAGTCCTACGTAGGTAGTCCTAAAAAAAGGGGGTATCACTATTACCCATAATCTTTTAAATGAACTTGTCACCACTCATTTGGTAACCAGGTGGCGTGTTTGCATAGATTACCGTCGATTGAATGCCGCTACGCTTAAGGAACACTTTCCTCTTCCGTTTATTGATCAAATTTTAGAGCGTTTAGCCGGCCGATCGCATTTTTGTTTTCTGGATGGCTATTCAGGGTACAATCAGATTTCGATTGATCCTAAGGACCAAGAGAAGTCCACCTTCACTTGTCCTTATGGAACGTTTGCGTACCGCCGTATGCCTTTTGGGTTATGTAATGCACCGACGACCTTTCAACGTTGTATGCTCGCCATTTTTTCTGATATGGTAGAACGCTGTCTAGAGGTTTTTATGGATGATTTCTCTGTTTATGGTGCATCCTTTGATGAGTGCCTTTACAATCTGGATAAGGTCTTGCAACGTTGTGAGGACACACACTTGGTTCTCAATTGGGAGAAATGTCACATGATGGTGAGCGAAGGAATAGTGCTAGGACATAAAGTGTCTAGCAAAGGGTTGGAGGTAGACTCGGTAAAAATCGAAGTGATTTCCAAATTGCCCCCGCCGAATTCGGTTAAAGGGGTGAGGAGTTTCCTAGGTCACGCCGATTTATATTGTCATTTTATAAAAGATTTTTCTAAAATCACCAAACCTTTATCTGAGCTTTTAGAAAAGGATGTTGTTTTTGACTTTCATGAAAAATGTCTACATGCGTTCAACGTGATTAAGGAAAAATTGATTTCTGCACCGGTTGTGCAAACACCGGATTGGACCAAGCCGTTTGAACTAATGTGTGATGCATCCGATTTCGTGGTTGGGGCTGTGTTGGGACACCGGGTCGACAATAAACCCGCTGTGATTTTTTATGCATCTAAAACTTTGAATGACGCCCAACTCAATTACACGACTACCGAGAAAGTGTTGCTTGACGTTGTTTTTGCTTTTGAAAAATTTCGGCAATATCTAGTTGGATCAAAAGTCGTGGTATGGACGGACCACACCGCCATTAAGTATTTGATGGAGAAAAAAGATGCCAAACCTAGATTGATTAGGTGGATCTTGCTTTTACAGGAATTTGATATGGAAATCAAGGATAAGGCAGGCATTGAAAATGTGGTCGCAGACCATTTGTCTAGGTTGGAGAGGGTAGATGAAAATTATTTACACATACCCATTACCGAGACATTTCCGAACGAACAACTTTTGAAAGTGAATTCGAAAGACCCGTGGTTTTCTTACATTGTTAACTATCTTGCTTGCAAATCATCTCGGATGATTTGACGTACCAAGAGAAGAAGAAAATTTTCCATTCTTTACGTTATTATTTCTGGGATGACCCTATCTTGTTGAAGCAGTGCAGGGATGGTGTCTTATGCAGGTGTGTACCAGAGGCGGAATACGACAGTGTTCTTTGTCATTGTCATACATTACCGACGGGTGGCCACCATGCAAGCTCTCACACTACAGACAAGGTACTGGAAAGTGGCCTATACTGGCCTGCCTTGTTTAGGGATGCTTATGAGTTTGTGCGGCAATGTGATTCCTGCCAAAGGGCGGGTAACATTTCGAAAAGACAAGATATGCCCCTTAATGTATTTCAGGAGGTTGAGGTATTTGACTTGTGGGGTATAGATTTTATGGGACCCTTTGTGTCTTCAAATTCTAATTTGTACATTCTTTTGGCTGTTGATTATGTGTCGAAGTGGGTAGAGGCAATACCCACAAGGACTAATGATTCCGCTGTAGTGTGCATGTTTGTCAAGGAATATATTTTCCGCAGGTTTGGTGTACCAAGGATGATCATAAGTGATGGAGGTACACACTTCCGGAATCAAAAGTTCGCGGCGCTGTTGAAAAAGTATGGGGTCAAACACAACATTGGTACCCCGTACCACCCGCAAACTCAAGGACAAGTGGAGGTCTCCAATCGAGAGATTACGAAGATCTTGGAGAGCACGGTGGCTTCCACGAGGAGTAATTGGAGTAATGTACTACCGGATGCGTTGTGGGCATACAGGACGGCGTTCAAGACACCTATAGGCACTATGCCTTTTAGGTTAGCTTATGGTCGGGCCTATCACTTACCGGTAAAACTAGAGCATAAAGCACATTGGGCGCTGAGGAAGCTAAATTTGAGTTATGATGAAGTGGGAAAGAAGAGGTTACTTGAACTCAATGAAATTGACGAGCTGTGGATGAATGCATATGAAAGCTCGCGGATATACAAGGAGTGCACAAAGTTGATTCACGATCGCCATATTCAAATGCGCATTTTCAAGAAAGAAGATCGTGTGCTTTTGTTCAACTCTAGGCTGAAGTTGCATCCCGGGAAGTTAAAATCCCGATGGAGTGGACCATTCACCATTGAGGAGGTGAGGCCACATGGCATAATCATGGTGCGCGATGGCGAGACAACCTTTATGGTAAATGGGCAACATTTGAAGATGTATTTTGGTGAAGATTACACAAGGAAAGTGAATGAGGTCAAACTCATTGCACTTCCAGATGCATGATGAGCTTCATGTCGTCTAGCCTAAGACGGTAAATAAGGGCACTTGTTGGGAGGCAACCCAACCATCGGTAGTTTATTTTAGTTTCTTTCACATTCGTAGTTTGATTTGTTTTGACTTTGTTTTTAGTGTAAAAAAGATACCGTGATCGTTTGCTCATTGTGCAGGACTAAGGCAGAGTCGATACCATCGACCCTTGTGTCGATGGTATCGACCTGGGTACAGGTTGGCGACTGCAGAAATCGCACTGCGTCGATACCATCGACGACCTCATCGATGGTATCGACACACCAACAGGTTGATCGCAAAAACAATGTTGATAGTATCGACAAGGGTGTCGATACTATCGAGATCTCTGGAGATATTCAGACGAAAATTGTCTCAGTGAAGTCGATACCATCGACGGGCCTGTCGATGGTATCGACTCAATTACAGTCAGAAGGCGGCGGCCGGGCCTCACGAGGGTGTTTCCCTAACTAGAGGTCGATATCATCGACTTACGTCGATAGTATCGACGCGACACATCACCGATCCGTGAGAGGAGATCAACGGCGATCACAGCAACCAAAGAGTCGATCCGGGGGACGGGTCGATACCATCGACACCTGTCGATAGTATCGACACATCAGTGATCCGGGCCCACACATCCAGCCATCGACGACCATCGATACCAGCGACAGTACAAATTGTGCTACGAGAGTCGATACCATCGACCCGCATCGATGGTATCGACGGGCATACAGCAGTGCCGGCCACGGCTATATATGAGAAGGATTGTCGTCAGATGACATAACAACTCCAGAGCAATCCTTATCCACCTGTGCCGAGCATATTCCGGAGCGATCCGAGCCGGACGACGAGCATCCAGGAGCACGTTCTTCATCGAGCGGAGATTTTCTTCACCGACCTGCACTGAGCTCTTTCTTCTACTTCCCTTTCTTCCATCATGGTGCATGTTGCCGGTGCGTCTTCATCACATGCCAACCCGATGGACATTCCAGAGTTCGTGCCTCCACTGACTGTGTCGATTCCATGCCCGTGGATTGTTCATCCGTCCGCGGAGGTCAAGAAGATCTACGAGGAGATCATTAAGAGGAGAATAGAGCTGACCCATTATGTTGACCGGGAGGTGATCCGCAACTTGGGGTTCGAGGCTAATATGGCCTATTTTCTCAAGGGGGCAGGCACGGCACACGAGCAGGACACCCGATGAGCTGGTGTACCTCGCTGATGGCCAGCCGTTCTTCAACGAATGGCCTATGTACAAGGAGCTGGTGGCGGAATTCATGGAGTCGCTGGACGTCTGTGTCATGCCAAATGATATCATCGCCACAGACTACGAGTGGATCCAGGGCCGTGTGTCTTTTCAGCTATACAACAATGATTATAATCTCACCCTCAGGCAGTTCAATAAGATCTTCAACTGGAACCATGGGCGAACTGACTACCGGCGGCCAGACAACTGGACCAACTATGATGCTATCTTCGCCGAGCTTGTGACGGTGCCGCCGGGCAATCTGTGAGCTACCACAACGCAGCGGTTGCGGACTTCGAGCATCCATTCGTGCGGTTTCTCCACCGGATGCTGTGTTCCACTCTATTTGCTAGGGGTGATCTGTCCCTTAGCAAATTCCAGGAGATGGACTTGTTTTTATTGCATAAACTCCTGAAGCACCAAGAGTGCAAGTGGGGAGCTTTCTTTATGCAGCAAGTGTTGGCGGTAAAGCAGAGTACGCAGAAGGCTCCAATTCACTTTGGAGGACTCATCACACCACTGGAACACTACCTTGGGCTGAACTTCTCAACCTTGACTCCGCTCTCCAACAGAAGCAAGGTTAATTTGCAGCATCTTCACCGATCAAACTTGATCCTGCTTCGGGATGGTTTACCTTATGCTCATTGCCATGTGAACCATGCTTATCAAGAATGTTCGCTTCCCGATCCTGTCTTCCATATCGAAGGGGTTCAACATTTCTGATGGCCCATCATAGCCATTGCTGACTCCAATGAAGACGGCGACAACGACGATGACAACAATAATGACGACGAGGCTGAAGAGGAAGAGGAGGCCTACACTCCTCTTCGTGCACAAGTGGCACCTAGGAAGCGTCCTCGGATGCATCCGGGTGCATCTTCATCTTCGCAGTCTCCACCTCCACCACCGCCCTCGCAGCAAAGCAAGGATGTCTACTCAATGCAAGGTATGTATGCCATGCTGCAAGATATACAACAGACGCAACAGCATCATACAGCGACATACGCCGGTATTCATGATACAATGAACCAGCTACTTGACAACCAGAGGGCTATGTTTGAAAATGAGCGCCTCCTTCTCGACAACCAACAGTAGATTCATGACAGGTTGAATAGGATGGAGATGCAGCAGCATCCCTTCTATGATCATTACTGGAGCCAGAACTACTTTGGGGGGTATCCACAACCTCCACCCATGCCCCAATATGATCTGAGCTTTCAGGGGCAGTACCCATCTTGGGACCCCACAGCCCCACAGTACCCGCCTCTACCAGAAGAGTAATCGATATCTCTATTCCAACCTTTAAGATTGTCTTTGACTATGAGGCCATAGTCGAATTCAAGCTTAGGGGGGGTGTTGGAACAACTCTATCCTTTAGTTTTCTTACTTATTAGTTTTTATTGCTTGTTTCTTGTCATTTCGTTTTTGCAATCTTAGTTTGTTTGTAGGATCCACACTTTATCTAGTGTAATTGTGGATGTCTTAAGTCTTGTGTCATCTCAATTTCTTGTATATGGGAATTAAGGGAAAATTAAAAAACGGAAATTTGTTTTGAGTGTTCACAAGCTTTTGTTGTTCAACTTTGAGCACATAACTTAAGAAAATGATTGGTTTTGTCAACTCTAGAATAGAAAAATCACAACTGTACATTCCTAATGATTCATGAAAAGTGGACGGAATTGGTTGTTTGAGCCTAAACTGACCAAATGATAATGAGACTCTAATTTGAAGTAAGAGAGAGAAACCTCTTAACTACTACACAAGTCAGTAAGGAGGGACATATAATACTTTTCAAAGGTTCAGTCAATTAGTCTTGTGATCTTTCCACCTCATTGTTTTTCACAATCCACCATAAGAATTGGAAGTACTTTACAGTTTTAATCTTTTTGATTGCATATCATGTAGATAGGTCTTGCATTGCAACCTCTTTCATATGTTTTGCATGAAAAGAAAAAAAAATAGAATAGTTATACATGCACATTACCCATAGGTGCGTGTCATTTAGTTGCATTCATAATTTTTATGCATATAGTACATCATGTATCTGATTTCTTCTTTAATGATGATTAAATTGTTCCATACCTTCTAAATAATTCAAATCTTTCAGCTATGTAGGAAAAGTAAGCCCAACAAATTATTCGTTGTCATTTGCTGATATAAGGGCCTGAAAGAAAGAAAATAAGAAAAAATAAAGAAAAAAAAATGAAAAATGAAAAAAAAGAAAGTATTGAGAAGTAAATAGGAATGAGAGGGAGAAAGGAGCATAGTCTCACTTGCATTTGAAGATGGTACATGATGTAGCTCGGTTAGATATTTCATCTCATTTTGAGACGGGATGTTAGTGCATGCATCATTCCACTCAATTATAGGCATTAGGGCATGTTCGTGTGCAAATGCATAATTTAGGGCATTTTTGTTTTATACATGTTGAAACCGTATGATGCTTCCATTTCTTCCATTAGCCACCCATTATATCCACCCGTTGCTCGAATTGGTAGGCTACCGTGAATTTCTCCTCGCTTATGAATATCAGGAGAGCTACTTCCATGTAGATGGTAGTTAGGGCGAGCAACGTAGTATAGGAGATCACAAGATGCACCGAGTCTGGACCGGTGAATTTTATTATGTTAACTGCCTTATGTGATAGTGTTCATCAGTTTTTAGGTGGATATCTTTTATGGATGATTACTGTGGCCTTAGGGTAATTATCATTTTGTGGTTAGTGAGGGCCGGAATGTGAATGTCCGGTGGGGATCGTATGGTGATGTCTGTTGTGATGATTTGTTCTTTAGTTGACTCTGGCAATTCTATTCTAAGGTTTAGTTGCTCGAGGGTGAGCAATGTTCAAGCCTAGGGGAGTTTGATGCAATGATTTTGAGTCACATTTATAGACTTGTTTTATTTGTGTTTTATGCATTTATTAGTCATTTTGGTGGTTAATATTGCATAATCCATCTACTTTGGTCTATGATCCTTCTCTATGTCAAATTTTCCTTATTTCTGTATTTTTCAGCATAAACTATTACAAGAATATGTTTTGTTTCATCTTATGTGGTTTCGTGTTGTAATTTTAGGAAAAACAAGTATCTGCTGCTGTTGATACCATCGACAGTGGTCGATACCATCGACACGACCACGGGTTGCCAGCCGCAAGGAGTATCGTAGAGTCGATACTATCGACACAGAAGTCGATGGTATCGAGACCCCATCAGGTTGCTGGCAAGAAGACAGTCGATATTGTCGACCCTAAAGTCGATACTATCGACACGAGGAGCTTCAGCGACAGAAAAAGACAAAAGTGATGCCTAAGAGAGTCGATACCATCGACCATCGTTGATGGTATCGAGATAATATCAGGCGCATCGACAAAGAGAAAAGGAGACCAGCCGATACAGTGCAGGGTCGATACTATCGACTCACGTCGATAGTATCGACACCGTCAGATACAAGTTTGCTTCAGATCGATCCAAATCCGACGGTTGTGATATTTTGGCGACCTAACTCAGTGATTATACCTAATGACGGTGGCCAAGAGAAATCTATCACGTCATTAGCCACTGCACACGTGCCGAGAAGGTGTGGAGAGAAGAACGGAGCCCAGAAGCACACCCCAGCGTTCCAGATGCCGCAGAAGACATTTTCCACCACCGAAAGGTAGGAGAACGCGTATTCTATGCCAAGGAGCGCTTGGATCTTCTCCGTTCAGGGGTTTCACCACTCAATCACGTTTTCCCCCATGTTTCCCTTTTTCTCTACCATGTTTTGCTTTGAGATGAACATGCGGCGCTAATCCCCTTTATCTTTAGGATCAGGAGTAGCCCGGGGAAGCATTGTATGACAATTCATCTTTTGTCTGCTAAATCTGTGGTATGATTTTGTTTTCTCCATTATATTGTTATGCTTGATCACCATAATGATAATCTAATGCCCTTAATTACTTTGAAAGAAGGATTAACGGTTGAAAAGAGACGAATCTCACATTAATTGACATATCCCTTGAACAAGGTGGTGTAAGGTTAATGGTGGATACCGAGAGATCTATTTTAATGCACCTAGTTTAGGGCATAGGTTACTACAACGGTGGAACCGACCTAGACATAGGTAGTGAATTGTACCACGACAGTGGGCAATTCTGATTTCAGGCCACTACCCGGATAGAGAGATAAATCTGAGTAACTATATAGAATTTATTACAATGATAACCCACGGTGAAACCGCAATCCTAAAGATCTCATCTTGAATTGGTTAAACTAAACATTTAATCGATTGCTTTGTTTTGTTTTATTTTCTTTTCTTTTAATTTCACAGCAACTTCCAATTCTTTAACCGGTCTAGCTGATTGCGAGTAGTTAGTAGTCTCCGATAATTCATGTGTCCCTGAGTTTGACTCGGGCCTCACAAAGGCCTATATTACATTGACGCGTACACTTGTGTTTCTACGCACGTAAAAAGCATGTCAAATACCTATAACATTGTCATATAAATGAGAATTGCATTTCTAGAATCCGTAATGATGGTTATCTGAACTTTTATGTTTATTGAACCAATAAATACATGCAAATCTAATTTATTGGGCAATATGACAAGAGAATCTTCACTAGATGTAGTGAGAGATTGAGTATTCCATTAGGGCTAGTACAAACTAATTTACATAGACCTTTTTAGAATAAATGCTAAATGTAATTACAAGTATTTCAATATATTTACTAATTCTATAACTAGATATGAAATTTTGTATTTAATGAATTACAAGTTTGAATCTCTTGAAGTGTTCAAGGAGATCGTGAATGATACACGTAAATAATTTGGTAAAATTATTAAGATACTTCGATGTGATCGGTTTGAGCTATTTTTAAACCAAGATTATGAGCACCTTCTGGGATATCATGATGAACTCCACCTGAAACATAATGATATTGTATCAGAAAGGAGGAATCACACCTTTTAATCATGGTACAATTATCAATAAAATCTAGTTGATCTTCCAATTTCTTTTGGGTACATACTCTACACTAAAACAATGTACCGTCTAAAATGGTTCAAAAGACACCATATGATATAAGGCTTGGGAGGTGTCCCGATATGTCTTCTGTAATGATTAGGATTGAAAGGTTATGTAAAAAAATAATTTCTTGAAAAGCTTTGTCAACCAATCACATAAATGTTATTTTGTTAAAATACTTCTCTTATCCCAATCCAGCACCAAAGTTGTTTGTTAATCTGGATGGTTGTAATCCTAAAGGGGAATTTCATTCCAAAGGAAAAGTAGATATTGAAATGTTCAAAACAAATAAGAAAACATTGAACCTAAATAGGTACAGTGGGAACAAGTGGAATCACACGTTTTTGTGGAATATCAAGTTCCTTATGTAACACAAAACTCGTAGCTCTAGTAGAACACACCTTGAGTTTGAAAGATTATGATAACTGTCACGCCCTCATCCCACGATTACCACTGATCATGAGATTAGGGCATAAGTTTGAGGATTGTACTTAATACAAAGTTCACTCAATATTTTTTTCTTTTCCTTTATTTCAAACTCTTTGTTTTCTTGCATCAAACACATAAACAAACTTTACAAGAGAATAAACTTTGATTACTCAAATATGATCTCAACATTAATGATACACATCCATACATTCATTTTGTTTCTTTAAGGAGAGTGAAATCACCTCCTTATTAAAATACGGTAAACAAAACACCATTGGAAAGCATCGAAATAAAAAAATAACTGACTATATTCAATTTCATAAAAGATTATACAAAATGTATCAACAAAATCCATTTTAGGGTTACATCAACATACAAAATAGGATCTAGATAGAGGGAAGTCCAAACTACTTCAAATCTTGTCTCCAAATCGACATCTCCAAGAGCTAGGTCCAAGCCAAAAGCTATATACTCCTTGTCTTGTTCATCACCTTGCTCAAAAGGGAGAGGAAAACAAGGTATGTGTCAAATAATGAATAAGTACAAGAGAAAAAGAAATCATATGAAACATAAATATATTGAATCATCATAAGATGAGAGGGCTAAGAGAATGAGGCACATAACAAAATAGATTCTTACCATTACAAAACATATAAGAAGTAGCATGCATGATATTAATTGGACTATATTAACTAAGTAGGGTTGAAGCACCTACCGAACCTCAACCTATAGGTGAGGGAAGAATTCATACATTCCCAGTCACCTATCAAATTTTATAGGGGAGGAATAACACATTCCCCAGGGGAGAATAAGACGTTCCCCAAGGCGATTATTTACATGCCATCTGTGGGTGGTTGTACATAAGTACCACTACTATAGTTAAATAGCCAAATAAGCCATCATGCTCAAGAAATAGTAAAGCGGAAAGATAAATCATCATATAATTACAACTTGTTGATGGGGTTCCAAGACCCAAGAATAATGTTCTGAAACTGATTTATGAGGCAAGTGTAGGAAAAGATTCAAGAGTATATGAAATAGGGTTTAATAAAGCCTCATTATAGAAAAATAGGTTAAGGCACAATTATTCCCAACTTAAGGTGTAAATGCACATACATAAATAGGGATTGCACATACATAGCACATACCTTTCATTATGATTCATATTACCCACTTTCATCACTTGATTGAGTTAATGATCGATTTTTCCTATTTTCAATTTGTATGCATGTATTAGAATGATATATATGCATTAAGGTAGAGAAAACCCATATTTTTACTTTTTATAGCAAAACCTCGATTTAGAGTATGAAAACATCACCATAGACTTAGTTAGGTTCTTCTGATTAAGAAAACATATAATTTTGCATATTTTGGAGTTACGATGATTAGAGTGTATTTTTGGTAATTTTTAAGGGATTAAATCATTTTCTAGAAAAACACCATCAACAAAACTCAAAACCAATACTTGGAAATATTATTATTGAAAATAAAATGCTTTTCTGAGTTGAGGACGTATTTTACTTTAGTTTTTGGACAAAGGAATCAAACGTTATGAATTATTGAAATTCGGCCAATCAGAAACTAACACATCATCAAACCAAACGAGATAAGCAAAGAGAGAGAGGGAGGGAAAACACCATTCGACCTAATATCATGGTTTTAGATTAATAGTTATCCAAACTACATCTTCTAGAGAAGGTAAACCGCTAAGAAACCAAATCCCTAGATGAACATGGTAAATAGAGATGTAAATCATCGATTTTAAACATAGATGCATGTATTTTAAGCATGTAGCAAGCAATATATGAGAAGTGGGTTACAAAACTCACGTTGAGGGAAGATAAGAAGGTCCAAACAACAAGGATCCGAGCTTAGAAGGTCTGGTTGCTCCAAGCCTAGCTCCTTTCTTGGACAAAGATCACCTTCTCAACTTAGAGGTGATAAGCCCTAGCAAAAGAGCATAGAGATGAGGTGTTTTAGGGTTCTAGCTGGAGTTTTACCATGGAAGGTCATGGTTCCGACCTGGAAGAAGGTGGGAGGAATACTAAAATATGAAAATAGGGAAGGAAGGGAGGAAACTTACTATTTTTGGTCGAAGTTACCAAGGAGGAGCTTTAGAAACCCTAATATAGCAATTTGGAAACCCTAGGAGCCTTCTTCACCAAGGTAGGCTCCCTCTATTACCTTGGGGTAGAAACTTCATGGACAAATATAGGAGGAACTATTATATAAGCTAGAGGAAAGAAAAGGAGAGCAAGAGTTTTCAAATTGTGAGTTGGGAAGGGTTATACATGGCTATATATAGAAAGAGGTGAAGCATGAGGAGTCATAAGGGACTTTCCATGTGTCTTTAGCCTAGGGATTGATGGCCATGAAAGAGGATAGCTCATAGAGGCTTCATGAATATCAAAAGTAGGTTCTAAGAGCCCATAGATTATTCTAGGCCATCCCCACCATATTTCAAGAAAGAAATAACCTCATTAGTTGATAGCTTTTAAGGATAAGCATCTTTATAAAGAGGGTAATCCCTATAATGCCCTTGGAAAGAAATACCATCAAACCAAGGTGAAACTAGTTTCTCCAATGGTTTAAAATCTTGTTAATGGTAATGGAATATCTAAGGATTAAAATTTAGTTGATAATTTGCAAAGAAAACCTCCCAATTGGGTAAATTGCATAAAATTCCAGAATGTACCTAAAATTGCATAACTTGCACAAACAACATCCAAATCAAACCAAACTTCATCCACAAGTTATCTTTGATGTGTAGAATATGAATTTTCCATTATTTACATATTTTGAATTTATAAAATCACATTATTAATTACTTATGCCTTTTATTGATTCGCTCTCCTAAACTTATCCTAATATTTCAAGGTGGTCCAAATTAGATGAAATTTGACATGTTGGCTAATTTTGATATGTAGATTTCGAATTTGAAGTTTTTTTCCTCTTTTGAGACTTCTTTTTATGAGATATGTCATTTGGACCATTAGCAACCCATTATCTAAATTGTTCATCCAATTAAGTTTCTTATCTTCATATTACCACTAAAATGAGTTATGTGGCATATTTTATGTTTTCAAATCACATAAAAAAGTTAGATTAAGGTTTAGAGAACTTAATTATGGTAATTAAGCTTTCACTGAGGTATTTGTGCATAAACCCTTCCATTGGTATAATTAGTGAATAAATGTTCACTAAACCACTATAAATTCCATTAATTAAATAGAAAGGCCAATAAGGATAGAAATGAAAGGAAAAGATGGGATAGAGGGTCAAAAGACAAAATTTTAGAATTCAGTATGTTCCATTTTCTCACTCTTCCATGTACATACAACATGATAATCGGATACATTCTCTCTTATTAAGGAAACAAAGATACAAAACATCATTTACAACTCTCTCACATCTATACAAGGACCCAGAGTGACAACGAATGACTAAACTAAACTAATCTCATACTTAACACATGTGGTTGATCTACTCTAATGCTTTGACCTTCTTCAAGTCCATATGGTTTCTCTAAAAATTGTGAGTGGAGGGCCGAGCCTACTCGCTCAGCGAATGAGTACTTCAAAGAAATAGTTTAAAGCACTTATAATTACATATATACTTTTGAGAAACTGATATCAATTATAATTGCAGTACGCTTTAAAGAGACTAATTTTTCACAAACATAAATATGGCACAATACTCTAGACATTTACAAGAGTGAATCAATATATGAACATGCTTAATTGATTATAACGAGAACTAATAACTCAGAAACATACAAGGAATAATTGAATTACTGCACATGAGGTGTACCACAACATGTTAAAGAATCACAACAAGCTACGATCTCACAGTACAAGGCTTAGAAGCATGCCCGGGTTCCTAAGCCTGTCTCTTGAGTAAGACCTCATCTGCAGTGTGCCTCGAAGAATATAAGAAAATCTTTTACGTGCACAAAGATATTTATTAACAAAAGAGAACACATATTTAAGAACATTTTCCATTATATATCCATGCATTTTCCACCTTAGGGAATAATGCATCATCTCAGCTACCAAAGAGTATGAGATGTAAGGCCTTATGATCTACTACCAAAGAGTTAGATCATTGTACAATGTGATCTTCTACCAAAGAGAATGATCACTTTCCAACACTATGCTACCAAAGAGAATTAGTGCTTTCATATAATGGGATAGATATATTATGTTTGATGTGTTCATAGCAATAGGTATGAAAAATCAAGCAACATATCATACAAGAACAATCATATCATCCAATATCATATGCCAAGTATTTTACTACACATATAACAGAAGCATATTGTATAATAAGCCAAGTAAGAGGTAATGGCGTACCTTGATACAGACAAACCTAATCATCAAATATCACATTCCTAATGTCAACTATGTATCATAGGTCAAACCCTGATACAGATAAGATCACATACTATCACTAGGTTCTCATCATCTTAACCCTAGTCGATATCCCTTTTAGGGTTTGCTTACTCATTAAGATATTCTCATTATTATTTCTTATCTATCTTTTCTTGTTATCTAGGATTGATGTTACTGATGTTGTATTCCAGATTATGATCAATAATCTGATTATTTTATTACATATGATTACATGTACATATTAACCCTAGATCATATTCATTTAGCATATTAGGGTTTTATATCACATGAAGAGTCATTATCATGTTACCATTAATTCCATATATAAAACTGATCTCAGAGTTACATATCATCTTATAATTACTTATATGAGGGTATTCTATAGTTTCCATGATTTATTGCATTTTATTAGGGTTATTAGCCCTAATTATCCTTATAGAGCAAATTACATAATTTCATGCATCAACATCATAATATTTGACCTCAAGTGGATTAAAAACATGATTTATAATTTACTGACATTTTATCATAATTTTAGGACATCATTTGCTATTTATTATCGATGAAAAAAGAATTATACATATTACATGATATCACTACTATTTAATCATCAAAAGACTGATATAAAGGTGCCATGTTGTTCTACTCAAATTTTTGAGAATTTTGGTATATTATTTCTATTTTTCTGATAAGCGAGGTATTTTCTACGTATTATATAAGATCTGGGATTATTACCTCTTAGGGCCAATCGGTGGGCACCACGTGGCTCTGAGGAATCACGACTCCTGCTTGAGCCTTACTCAGGTCCAACTGGTTCATGAGTTTGTTCCTAGTCCAGTGTTAGGCCGATCAGCACGCTTCTCCTTTCTCATGTTTCACACGATGCGAGTCCGTCAGGCCTCTGGTGTGTGGCCGCCGCCGCGGGACTCTAGGGATCTCGCCCTTTATGCAAGAGTCTACCTGCCGCCACTCTGGCTAGACTCTGACCCACTGTGCTCGATGCCAGCCTACATTAACGAGTTTGAAAGGTCCATCTACGTGAGTCCGCTATAGATACCCCCTTCTCCGTGAGGTCACTACCACCCATCGTCGTTGCAGGCCTTCGTGCTCTCAAGATCTGTCGTGGCTGGGTTTGCTCTGGCTATCGATTGGCATGAGATCCTCCTCTACAACCTCTGCTATGTGCCACTGGACAATTGCCTCCCTGCTCGACACCTTCGTGCATCTGTGATATGCACCCAGCCTCTCCGGCTCACGGACGGTGGTTCTCCTCCACCATGATCTGCATCTGCCTACTTCTAGATCTCCGCGTCTCCTCCGTGTGCATCTCCATCACTTGGGATCTGCTACGTTGCGGGCACTGTTTCTAGGTTGGAATGCCGGCAACTCCTGGAGCTCGTCGCTGCTCTTCTCCCCGGCTTGCGGTCGGCCGCCAGAACTTCCTCCTCTATTGCTCAGCTTTGCTGGTATCTCGCCTCCATGGATGCTTCCACACAACCTTCCCTATTTAGTGAACACCCAACGTTTGCTTGAAAGGCATGCCGCCAATGCAAGCATCTCTGATGAGGGAATGAGTGATCTATAGACTTCCCATCGTCTATAGATCCTGCCTAGGGCTTCCTCTCTGCAACTCCATCTTCCTCACCTTATAAAGGTAAGGAAAAGTACTGATCCATCATGGTGGTGCAAGAACGCGCATAAGACCTCTTCTATTATCCTTGCACTAGATTCTTGTCTCTGTAGATCCTCTCTAGCCTCTCAAATAGAAGTAGCAAGAGACAGGGGCCGTTCTCCTGTAGGTGCCAGTGGAGAAGCCCCAGGATGGTAGTCACGAGAGGGATCATATACTGTAGGTCTTAGTGATATGAGGAAACCGCCCTCTTCCTTTACTTCACTGAGCCATGAGGATAACATGGGGATCAACCAAAGTTGAATCCTATTCACTGTAATTGCTACCAGGAGACTACATCCTCATCCATCCGATAACATCCAAGGGTCAGAACCAACTCTCTTAAAGTACAATCCGTGTCTACTGCTTACACACAAAAATCATGAAACCTAGCTGATTGGAAACTTAGATAACAGATATACAAACCTCGTTCCATCATCTATTGATGTGTACATTATTTACCATGTTCAACCAATGAGTAGGAACCTATATAACCCATCAAATTTATTCATAGACTCCTAATCATATGATCATCCATAAAAATCAAGTTGAAATCCAAAAGTTCACTCCATCACAGGTGCTCTCTGGCTTACCTCGATCTGGACTACCTCCAGTCAGGAAACTATTTCCTCCTCACAGTGCAGGCCTCATCCTGTGAGGATTCTATAGTGTTCAAGGCGTCTACATGTCTAATTCACTCTTCAAATTCACAATTTAATCATCACATCAACATATCTTTGTTCATCTTTGTAAACTGTTCATTTCATAAACCATCTGATAACATTTACCACAACTGAACTGTTATCTCAAACTGAGAAACATTGATAACACAATACGTGTATCACTGAATACCCTATCATTAGGGTTTCATTTACCTCATTCACTTGTCACATACCTTGCATAAGGCTTTAACACATCATAACATCATGAATAACATTGAATCAAGATGTCTAATTGCAAACCTCCAACTTTCCATTCATTTAGGGTTTCACCCTCCTTACTGATATATCAAACAAACATTGATATCATTGAATGAAATCCAAGATGTTATCTGACATATATGTAATACACATATAAATAAAACAATCTTTCATAACCAAGGAGATTCAACTAGGCAAGCTTCTTTATTCAATTATATAACAATTTCAATCATAGCCTAAAATCTTAGATTTTAGTGTATTCATGTAACCTTTACAATTACTTTAAGAATTCTCATTTAGATGGATTGCAATCATTTCTAACGTGATTTCATAATCTGAAATTCATCACAACAGAGAAATAATCCAATTCATATCATCTAGCAAAAGCTAGATCAAAAAGACAACTTAGTGTTTGTACTCACATACCAAGTAATTAAAGATTATTGATGATTTAACTCATTTTCACTAGTATAGAAATGGCTTATAACGTCACTTTTAATGGTGTCGGTTGTAATAATAAACCGACACCTAAACCATACAGTTTCGGTGTATAAAATAAGTCGACATCAATCTCTGAAGGGCAACCAGACACGGGTACCACTTTTATTTAGTGTCAGTTCCTTAATAAGAAACCGACACCTAAAAGTAACCGCCAAAACCAAAATTTCCAGCGAAAAAAATTGACTCAAAAAATTAGGCATACATCGTCGGTTTTTAAAACAGAAACCGACGATGAAAGGTTTTCTGCGAGACAGAAATTTGCTCACATTTTATCGTCGGTTTTGTGACAATAACTGACGCCATTGTGTTTTTGCGCGAATAACTGTGAAAATTTTTGCCTCCCTTTAGTGTCGGTGTTTTGTTGCAAACCGACACGTATAGTTTTTATTGTCTGTTGTTGTTAGCAACCGACACCTATAGTAAACTTAACAATGCGAGGCAGACTCTTCCTCTTCTGTTTCATTCATTTCCGTTGATCAGGGTTTTTGCTCTGACGATTGCTCTGACGATTCTGCTGCTCTGCCTCCGCCTCCGCCTCCGCCTCTGCTATTGCGCTGCCTCTGCCTCTGCCGCCGCCGCCGTCTACTTCTGTCAGCCGCTACCGGCGACCACTCTCCGCCCGACAACCGCCCAACCAGAGCTCTCCGCCCGGCGACCACCCAACCAGAGCTCTCCACCCGGCGACCACCCGACCACATTCTCCTCCCGACGACCTTCTGCCCGATGCCGACGACCAGCTCTCCACCTGGAGCCCTTCTTCTCGACGACCAGCCCTCCTGCACACCCATTATCAGGCTTTCCCCGGACCTTCCCCCCTATTTTTGCTTTTCCTGTATCACAGGCATGCCCATTAATCCTATAGCTGTGGCTGTGTGCTTTCTTTTTATATGTGTGGTTTACATGCATCAATATTCTGTATTGTTCTATGACAAACTGCATTTTGTTCTACACAATATTACTCACGTTTACAACATACTGACATATCAATTCTACACAATATTTATCCTCTCTCGGTTCAAGTTTTACAATTCTAGGTAGTTTTAAGCTACATCTTCACTACTTCAACCACTCAAAAGTTTTGATATGTAGATTCATCAAGTTGATGAATGCATTATTACATTGTTTAAAGCTTGATTAATTATGGTAATCTAATCATTATGTTTTAAAACTAATGAGAAGATTTAAACATATTTGATTCACATAATTAGGGTTTGAGAATTGAAAATCCTAATCGACAAAAATTAGGGTTTTGGTCACATATGAATACAAAATTTGATCAGTATAGTCGTGTACTAAATGATTTTTAGCATTTTATATACAATAAGGATTTAGTTGAAATTTGTACATGATTTGGAGAAATTAGATATTAGTTGGAAGATTTTTGTGACTTGTTTGTCGTCCGATTTTACCCAAGATAAACTCAATCAGCCATGTATTCAAACTGAAATATAGCAGTCTAGTATTTGAATTTTATCTTTTTATTGGTATATCCAATTGATCTGAAATTTTAATTATGTTTTTGAAACTCCATTTTGGACGTCTTGTTAAACTTTCCTAATTTTTTAATGATGTTTGAACTCTATAGAGAGGAGTGACAGTTGAGTATTCCCCAAATTAATTGATGGTCCATGGGAAATTCTATGGATATGACTATGCTATTTCATGTGAATATTGCCTAAAAATCAGGTCAATGGTCAATATGCTTGGGAATTGAATTGCCATTATAAAATCATATTTGAATTGTATTAGAATGAATTATACAAGTGTTTCTTGAGTCTTACTGAAATTGAATATGATATATACATAAGGATCAGTGTGAGGTGGCAATATTCCCTATTTAGGGTTGTGTTGATGGATTACCGAATTATGTAATTCTTATGATGTTGAACAAATGATGACTTCTTGAAAACCCTAGAAGTTTAGTATTAAGACGAGTATTTGTGATAAAGCTAGAACTTGTATATAATGTTGCAAATGTGATGAATTGTTGAAGTGTAAGTATTAATACTTGTATCAGATGGCTGATCAAGACCGTGCTGATGATCACCGTGAGGGTGAGGACGTGCTTGCACCACCTGACAATGTAAGTTTTAAGAATATATCCCTATATGTTCATTTATAATTATATTATGTAAGTGTGTTTTTATCAAATTTTAGGTTGGTGATGTACCCCCTGAAGAAATTACAACACTTGATGAGTAGCAAAAGAAAATTGAGAAAGTGAGGGGCATCATAATGATGAACAAGTTAATACAGCAAAGGGGCAATGGACCCAAATTGGCTGTGGATTTTGATCAGGCAAGAAATCCATATGGAGTGAACCGCAACTCATTTGTTTCATATCTTGGGGTTCTTACTCGCAGCCATTGCAGTCTTATCCTAGAATCATGGCATATAGTTCCTAAGGAGAAGAAAGACCACATATGGAAGGAACTATGCATGAGTTATTATTATTTGTAATTCTATTTGTGTAGATTACTAATTTTTAGGATACTAGTTAATAGAAATTTTATTTAATTTGTAGAGCATATTTGATCTAGATGAAAAGTTGCATCGTAAATGTGTGATGAAACGTTGTGGGAGGGTCCTAAGAAACTATAGGACCAATCTCACCCGAGATTACATACGTGATGCTGAAAATATGTTGTTGATAGATTCCAGTTCTAGACATTGATCAGTATTTCGCTAACTTTACACTAATATTTTTTGTTTGTATTCTCTTTAAAAAATAAATATAGGAAGAAGGAAGCCACATAGCAATGGAACTACTTGGACCCCAGAGAATGGGAGGAGTTTCTTACCCAAAGAAAAATAGATGAATTCAAGGTATTAAGCGTCACCACTCCCAATTTAATTAATATATATTTTTATGTATTCACCTATTCAAGATTAACCTTTAGTGTTACTAACCAAATCAATGTGCTAACTAACTAGGCTAAGAGCGATGCTCAATGAGCAAGGCGTGCACTGAATGTGCACGACCACACAATGGGCCCAAGAGGATATGCAGGCGTTCGCCAAAGACCACACAATGGGCCGAGGAGTCTACTCAGCCTACTACTACTCAGGAGACTGCAGAGTCCTCTACTACTGCTCCCGCACCTCTATCTCGTCATTTTATGTGGATAGCTGGGAGGCAAAACAAGAAGGGAGACATACCGAAGCCCACAACCGCTGAGTCGGCTGCAAAAATGGTAAAAATCAAACTCTTAGAGCAATCTATCGATATTGATTATTGTTATGTTTACTTATGAATTTTTGTTGATGGTGCTTAGCGGGAGCTGCACGAGCAGAGGAAGGAAGGAAAGTTCATCCCTCAGGGCACAAGGGATGAACTGACAGTTTCTCTGGGTAACCCAGAGCATCCTGGATGTGTAAGGGGTGCATGCGCTAGTGTGGGCATCAAAGCGTTCTTTGGGCCATCCCAGCATAAACTTGTCCCAAAAGTGGGACTTTCACAAGCTGAGGTAACTTATTCTTATTTTAGAACATTATTGCAAAAGGGAATTCAATAATCAACAACTAGCATTTCTTTTATCCATGTATAGGTAGATTCCTTAATTAATAGGAGAGTCGAGGAAGAAGTTGATAAAAGACTCCAGGAAGCAGTTGACAAAATACTCGAGGAAGCATTTCACAAGTGGCAGGAGTCTCAGACTACCAGTCAGACAATACCTATGGTGAACCTCTCCTCTCCTACTCCTCCTACTGCAGAGGTTGGGAGTAATCCTATAAACCCACCTAGCACGTCCTCTGTAAGTATTTTTATGGCATATATAATAGCTAGTATGTTCAAGATGATATGTTCGTGTATATATGCATATAACATTCTTTAATTACATAAATTTGTAGGGGTTGAAGCCATGCCGACTACAAAGTGAAGGATATATCGTTGCAGATTCATCGGCTTACCCACCCCTTAAAGGGTGCATGTTTCATGGGATTCCAGTACCAGATGACATGGTACGTGTGAGCCCCATACATATACTCACTGGCTGGACGGATCTTGCACTGCCTCATGCACCCCCAGATGCTGAAACACTTGGTGAGGCAGTAGGCGGAGTGATACTGTGGCCCGAAGCGGATGTCCTCTATACTGATATTGTATGATAAATTTTCATTACTTTACTTTGTTAGTGTGTATATATATATGAGTTAATTGATATGAAATTATATATACAGGTCAAAAAGACGAGACCCACTACATCTCGGCCTCCACCTCCTCGGCAACCAAGTTGGCTTCCAGGGGACGTACACGCCTCGATAGGTCCTAATTGTAGGAGTGTGGCAGTATGGATCGATGAACATAATCTAAATTGCCCTATAAATGTTACTATTCCGGAGAATGCTGCAGGTAAATCATACGATAACAATCTATTTATACAAGTTTAGCATATGTATTAATGTATACGTAATAGAAGTTCTGGATACTTATTAATGCAGGTCAAACATTCGGAAACAACATATTTATACAAGATATTTTGGAGTTGTTTAAGTATGAATGGTTGAACACATCAATGATAGAGTTGTGGATATGGTGAGATTAATGCATACAACAATATGTTTTATACATCCATATACCTTGTTTTATATACGTCAATCTGGTTTCTTATATATTAATGCATACATAATACATGTTTTGCAGCCACTTATACATGACATGTAAAGATTTTGGGTTTTCCCATGTGGGATTTCTGGTTCCATCTTTGATTAGTCTTGTAGATACAGGCCCTGGTTCAGTTACTTCATACTGCTGTGATGGTTTTGAATATTTTGGTAAAAATAATAAGACGGTGATAATAGCTCCATTCATTGTCGAGTAAGTTTACTTTGCTTGTAATTTGGACTTAAGCAAATTACATTTTTATTGCGGATATTGAGTTATTAATTTTCTACTTTCTTACCTGTAGTTCTAAGCATTGGGAGTTATTAGTTATTGTCCCCAAGACATTCACCGTCTATTATCTAGAACCTACAGGGAGTGAGTTGGATGTATATGGACATGCAATCAAAAGGCCATTATTCTCGTGAGAAATATTTTATGTTTTTATATCTGTTAACATCTGTTACTGCATTACTATTTAATTATGCAATTTAATGTGTTACATTAACATATATAGGGCTTTACAAGAGTACAAAAAAGCTGGAGGAAAGGTCCCCAGGAAAAAAATGTCTGACACTCATTTGGAAGAATGTGAAAGTAATTTCGTGACTCCAATGTATATATTATTTATGTGAAGTGTGCTTATTTGTATTTTTGAATATTTTGTATGTTTAAATTTATAGTGTGCTACACAAGACAACGGCTGGGCATGTGCCTACTATGTGATGCGGTTTATGAACCTAATCATCAAACATGTTGTATTGGAAATCGATAACATACAACAGGTATTATACATAGTCTCGTTAGATAATATGAAATATATGAATCTTATTATATATTATTATAATTATGTATGTACGTCATTCTCTTTGTAGGTCTTTAAAACTGAGGACTTCAACATAGGTTCAAAGCATTTAGATGTACATGCTCCCTATACAAGAGATGAATTAGATGCTGTAAGAGAAGATTGGGAAAAAGCCCTGCAAAGAGTGGGAATTTTTCAATATGATTTTGATGATGATGACAATGATGATGATGAATAAAATAAATTTTTTCTCATAATTAATTTGTTGTGAATGTGAATGAATTTTTATGAATGTTCATATGTGTGTGAAAATCATCAATACATGAATGTTTCTACATGTGTCTGAATGTGAAAAGAGATGAAATAAATGGAACTGCAGGTTGCTACTGGTTTCTACATGCGTGTGATGAAAAAATAATATGAATTAAATTTCTTATACATGAGTGTGAATCACATTTATAATAATTTGTCCATCATGTTAATTTTGCAGGTTTGTGGTCTGTTGTTGGATGCTATCAATGGATGTTGTAAAACCTATAGTTCATAACTGAACTATAGGTTTCTCATCCTGTGACCAGCCACAACAGGTCTGCAGACTTATAGAAAAAAAAATCAAATCATAGGCGTTGGTTATTTGTATAAGACCGATGACATACGGTTACAGTGTCGGTTTCCATAATAGTACTGACGTTGATTTCCCTACACCATGGCCGTGCTGGCTAGCACGGTCGTGCAAGCAGACCAGACATAAAATATGTGTCGGATATTTGGATAAAACTGACGATATACGGTTACAATGTCGGTTGCCATACTAGTAACCGACATCGATTTCCCTAATGAGACCAGACACCACAGCCGTGCTGGCCAGCACGGTCGTGTAAGCGGGTGATTCAGTGTCAATTTCGAAGCGGATAACCGATGCCTATACCCCTGCTGGCGCATTTTCGGTGGCGCGCGAAGGGTTGTGGCGTCGGTTTGAGAACTGACGCGTAAAGGTTGGGATTTTAGCGGTGCCCACATAGGTGTCGCTTAGAAACTAACACTAAAGGCCGGTTATGCACTAGTGTAATTTGGTGCAATCTACTATTTAATGGAAGTACCCACTCGCCCTAAGGTGTGAAAACACCTTAAAAATGCAGCCCATCTCTGAAACTCTCGAATCCATATCAAAACTCTAGCAAAATTTGTGGTTTCTTCTTCCTTTCAACCCTAAACGAGGTATGTTGTAGGTAGAAGATGAAGGTCAGAGGTTAATCCAAACCTCAAAATCACTGGATTAGGGATCTCAAGTAAGGAAAAATGGAAATAAGGAAGAATCAAGGGTTAAATCTACTTACCAAATCGAATCTATAGCAACCCCTTTGGATTTCTATTATTCTTCACGTTCTTCCCAAAAATCACCTTCTTGGTTGCCCTCTTGAAGAACAACTTTTCTATGATGATAGAGGATCGAATTGCAGTTCTAACACACTTTGTTTCGTTGAAAACAGATAAGTATTGTTTGAGATAAGATCATTTTACGATTTGTTGTCCTGGGTGGCATCGGTCACGATCACATTATCGACACAACGTCGTGGGTCGTGGTCTCGGCGCAGCGTCGGTCGCGGTGTCGATGCAACATCACAAATTGTGGTGGAAACTGCAGTCACCGTGTCAACACAACGTCTGTTGCAGTGTCGGCCGCGGTCACGATGCTCTATATATGTTTACTAAAAAGGGCATAACTCTATCATTTTAACCCCATCTTGGTTCATTATATTTTTTTAGATTCATAATTAAATTCTCTACAATCCTATAAATTAAATAAAAAATCATTTATTAATTATTTCCTCCAATGTTATTAACTCTCTTCTTGCATACATGTATGGGTTAATGTTATATTACTCCAACTCGAATCTTTATAGTATGCTTAAGTCATGATTATGAGTTTCCCAAACAAGTATTTAAGGTTACCAAAGTGAAGAAAAAGCACAACATAGAATATTACTAACAAAAGTATGCCAATAATTAAGATTATCTTAAAATTCTAGGATTACCAGCAAAGCTAGGAACGAGTTGTAACAATACTCCCCCTCTAATAAAAATTTTGTCTCAAAATTTCTAAAAGAGAAAAAGATACTTGTTAAACATCTCCGATTCTAATTTCCATGTAACTTATTCTATACATGACTCCTCATCTCATCATCACATGATACCACACTACTCATCATACTATTACAAGATATATATCCTTTTCACAATATCACAGGGTATCAACCCTTATCAACACAAGAGGATTACACCTCATCTGGGGCTCAACCATGCCCAAAGGTCATTAAGACCATCATACTATTCCCTGTCAAATCATCATTATCTTTGCATGTCTTATAACAAGACCCAACAACATCACTTACATATAATACACCAAATCAACACAATATTGCATTAATGAGCTAGGAGATATTCATAATTAATCATAGCAGGGTTATATTTATTGGGTTTTAGGGGAGGCATAGATGGCAGCAGAAACAAAAAATTTCTCCCCAAACCCAAAACCCAAAGAGATCTCGTCAACATCTATATGGTAAGAAGTATGGTTTGTAGCGGCGTACTTTGTCCTGAGGCTTGCTCGGTGACGTTACCTTGTAGCTAGCACGGTCTTCACCTCTGGTCTTAGACGGCGTCTGTGTAGCTCTTGGTCACACCCGGATTGTCGGATTGACGGTTGTCCTTAGAGCGGTAGAAATCTCCCGCCTCCGTAGTAGTCCACACAAACTATTGGGAACTCCAATCGTCCTATCCTATAGGACACTAGAAGGATTCGTCCCCTTTTATCAGTGTACTAGTCACCAACGTGCTCTCCTACCACCAGTTGTCATCCTACAACTGTCTTTCCGTCATTGTGCCTCCCTAGTCGGGTAGCACTTGCTTGGGCTCTCTCGGTTACCACAACCAGAGAGGAAAACTTTGCAGAGCAACTGATGTTCTGAGTTGTACTATCTGAGAAGCCCCCAGTACCCCTCTATATATAGGAGGGGTCAGGGTCAAAGTTCTCAGCCATGAGAAATGCGGGACTAAAGTGGGAGTAGAAGGGTCCATAATTTCCATGAATTTGATACACTGTGGAAGGTGAATCGGTCGTTTCACAAACGAATCGATCTTTTCAGGACTGAACTGATCGGTTCATCTCATGAACTGGTCATTTGGGGAGCTGAACCGATCGGTTCATTCATGAACCATTCGTTTCACTTCCCAGGGTAGTTCTCAATTGAATTTCCTCTTTCCATTTCCAATTAATCTAGAGATCAATACTTGTCCAATCGAATTGTACAAGTGAAACGAAAATATTTTCTCACCAACCTAACTTTCCCAAACTGGCTCATTTGGTCCAATAGAAATGATCAGTTCAACACTTGAACCGGTTGTCTCACTTGACCTTAAGCCGATCGATTCAACAGCTTGAACCAGTCTGTTGGCAATCCAGGTTGTGTGAAAATCGGTCAATGCAGTTTTCAATCAATCTGACACCCAAATCAGTTAGTCCAACCTTTAAACTTGGTGATTCTGAGTCAAGTCAATTGATTGAATGTTTAACTAAACTACTAAACACATTCAGTAAACAATCCAAACACCATTCTTGGATAAACTCCTCTTCTAGGTTAAATCCTATGTGTATGACCCTCTAGGCCCATTTCACGTTGGCAATGAAAGTCCATAACACTTATGACTTCATAAGCAAAGAGCGGTGCCTAGTCGCACATTAGTGCTACCCAAGTGAAAAGGAAAGTTGGAGAACAACTTTCAATCCTACAATCCATAATTGGTGTTATAGTGAATGTATAATTCTTTTGTCACTGATATCCCAAATGAACTCAAGGCATGAAACATACATCCTTTCAATGTTCATTCACTTCCTGGATCTTAGAGGAGATTGGATGAGATATGTGTGACATCAATATCACATATTGATTCATAGATGCATGTGCATGCTTTTCTCAGTCCTACTCATCAAGTGGCCATGGACATCAAACTCCCTCAGGAGGGACAAATCCCATATCTATCACTCACCCCTCAAAAGCCCCATGTGTCAAAGTCACCCAATCATCACCTGTATAACATTCTATATTTCCATACTACGTTTGATGATGTCAAAGTGTACTCAATGACATGTGATGAGTGTAGTGATTTTAGGTCAAAGAATCACACTCACCACCATCACTGTGAGAGGTGAATGTGACTACCAAGTCATGATTCCATGTATCACTCTCACGGTGGGTCTGTCTAATACACTTGTTCTCTAACAAGTACCTATGTGCTTGGTTTGATATCACTATGTCATGACTAATGAGATTCTATCATCAACCAATACACAATCTAGTCTTATGTGTCATTGTTGTCTATCAACCTTCCACAATGACATCTGACTAGAGACATAACAAGAATGTACAAACTCTTAACAACCATATGATCTCATCATTCAAGTCATGTACTTGACGACATACGTCATTGAATACTATCATTGTCTAGATATTCAATCCATTCTGTCATTATCTCACAACTGACTGAACCAGAATGAATTGGAAGCTTGCCTTTGATGTTTATCAAATCAATGTTAATGTATTCCACCAATCATCCCCTGATTGGATCTCAAGGCATACATACCAACAAGCTCCCACTTGCACTATGAGCCAGTCACCCTTGAATCATATTCTTAGTGATCTCCAAACATGTCCCACATGTTACGGTGCTCTAGTGCTAACGCAGTGAGTTATGGCAACACATTTCCTAAGTCGGTATTATTGCATGTCTCGCATCTCTTCGTTGTACGTATTACATATGAGATGGAGTTTCCATAATATGCGATCCAATATTCCTTTGCTAACCTTTATCCTCATTGCATGACCAAGCACTCCTTACTTGTCATCATTGATCAGAATATCTATAAGTTCATCTTTATGAACTCCCAGATCCATATAGTATCCACTGTTGTTTTCTAACACATAGATACTCGGCATTTCCTTTTAAAATGGCATTATTGGAACGTTTCTATTTTTCAACACACATTCACTTTTATATATCTCATATATATTTTGTGATAAATTTTCTGTCCTTTTCATATGTTCGCATCAGTGTAACTCTTTACAGTGAACTCTTACTTATTTCCATAGAACTAGTACTTCTCATGTACTTAGAAAGTTCTCATGGTATTCCAGTAACCCTTACTGGAACTAGACAAACATCCTCTCGTCATGTCCCACATACGAGTTATCAAGATGAGCATATCATATTGTCATGTCCTACATACAAGATGATAAATGCATTTTATTCTTGCTATGTCCATACATGCAAGATAAGGGGATGATTACATACATGATAGATCCATATATATTCTTTGTATTCCCATTCTTCATAAGAATTGGACACTTGGACTTGGGATACTAACTCCATGTAACATGGATAAGTTTTCTCCCACTAAATCTATGTATACTGAACCCTTCAGTACCAATTGCCAATGTATGCTCTCTCCTTTCCAGGTCAAGAGGTTTTCAAGAACTATCTCTATAGATCTCTATGCCTATCACATAGGAAAAGTCTTTGTCTTCCCTTAAAGATATTTCCAAAAAGGTCTCGATTTTAGAACATTCCATTCCTCATCAATATGTGGAATGTGAATACTCTCCCACTAAATCACATATCCCTCCTTTATCTTTAACATATCAGTCAAACCCTTTGACTATACTATCAAAGTAAAGATCCCAAATCTGAGTTGCTTGTACTCAATCAATCACATTGGTTAGTCCATTGTAACTTATATACTTCATTTGCATCAATGGATTCATAAACCGTATAGGTTGTGTCACGAACACATCCTTATCTTATTCCTCATAGGAATGTGGTTTTAATATTTGTATGCCCAATCTCTTAGTCATTAAGTTGCAATAAACAAGCATGATCCTTTTCAAAATGTCATCCATGTGTCTTAATTCTTAAGACTCATTCACACTTATGGATTTTATCCCAATGGGTGCTACCACTAAGGTCATACCTTATGGATCACATGGAAGTCATTTAGGATCTTATGGTCATAAACGATAACTCAAAATCTGGTTCCTCAATATCATCTAGATTGTTAACTCATCATATGACCAACTCATCATATAGATATTTGAGCTGTATCTATTAAGGAATTTGAGAACTCACAACACTTTGTGATTCTTAATATCCTTTATTAGTGTAAGGTATTCTCTATTTAAGAAGAATTTAGTTATTTGATAATCATCCTCTAACTCCTTAGAGTATGACTCCTTTTGATTTAGACATCACTATGCCTTAATCATGAGTTCTCTATGATACACTATCATAATCACTCATAAGGTTCTCAAACATTTGGTTTAAGTATCTCATTCATTGATCACATCAATACTTATTACTTTTACCAAATTTGTACTTCATTCATGATATTCTTGAACACTTCAAGATATTCATATTGGTATTTCTCCAAACACCACTTGAAGTATTATCATTTTCTCTAATAGGTATGTAAATACATCATATGTATTATCCCTGATAGGATAATCATTCCCACTACCACTAGTGAAGGTTGATTTATCATGTCGAAGATATTCATGTCTCTTAATGGGTCACAACCAAAAGAGTCTAGCTTATCCATCAACATGGAAACTAGAGACAAATTTCTCATGATAATGCTAATTCGTTATTTGAGTTATCAATAACTTTTAGGTATCATTTTATCTTATGCTTACCAAGTACCCCAAGATAAAGAAAGTCATTACCACAAAGATCACATCTTTGAAATTGAAACATCAACTTTATTGATAGCCATATTTGCAAAAATAAAGTGTTTCTATTTATTGGCAAATATGAAATAGCAGTTCATAACTCTATTACATGCCTTCAAGGCTGAAAATAAACTAAAGTACTCCTATCTATGGTGACAACACTTGACCCATTTATTGAGTGCTTATCACTTTATATCTTAGTAACATATACCTCAAAAGTATTACAAGTTTATTTCATGATACCTTCAAGTGGAGACATCCATCGCCTCCTTCTTCTTCTTTTGTTCTTCTAGATAGAGAGGACAATTCCTTTTCCAATGTCCTGGCTTTTGACAATGGTGGCAATTGTCTCCCTTGGTCATGCCTCCCTTGGCCTTGAGAACTAAAGATGACTTGGGTTGCTGGCTAGCATCAGAACCCTTCTTAGCTTTGCACTTGCACTTGCCCTTGGACTTGCCTTTCTTTCTGTTGATCAACATCACAGACTTAGGCTTGTCCTTCTTCATCTGTGCCTCGGATGTCCTCAACATGCCCAACAACTCTATCAACGACTTGTCAAAGTTGTTCATATTGTAGTTCATCACAAACTGACTATAGGATTCTGGCAACGATTGCAATATCACGTCAGTATCCAACTCTTGGCTCAGGGGAAATCCCAGTCTCGTCAGATTCTCCACATACCCAATCATCTTGAGCTTGTGAGGACCAAATGGATCTCCTTCTGTCATGACACACTTAAATAGTTCCCTAGAGACATCATATCTCTCTTGTCGTGCTTGGTCTTGATACATGTTCTTGAGATGCTAAATCATCTCAATGACGTCCATGTTCTCATGTCGTCTCTGCAACTCATGGTTCATAGAGCACAACATCAAGCACTTTGCATCAATGGCATCTTCAGAATGCTTCTTAAAAGCATCCCTTTCTGCCTTTGTTGTGATAGGAGCAGGTTTCTCTAGAGTAGGAGTATCCAAGACATAGAGCTTTCGCTCTTGAGTGAGAACAATTCTCAATGTCTTAAACCAGTCATGGAAGTTAGCCCCATTCAGCTTGTCCTTCTCAAGGACCGATCACAATGAGAAGTGATTGTTGTTTGTGGCCATTTGTACTACAAAAGGATATATATACAATTTAGTCTAAAAACTCATTTTTGACTTATTTGATTTATTTAAAAAAAAGTTTTACGATATAATTAGGACTTTAATTAATTATCTCTCCCACTATTTTTGTTCAAATTGATATCCCTCACCATCAATTCAGAAGATTGCAACGTACAACCTTCTAGTGGGTCAATATCCCGAAATCCTCTCAGTCATGGACCAGCTAGGGCTGTCACCCACAACTTAGATCTTCCAGGTAGGCAACTCTTGCCAATTGCATCATATGCAACTCTTGAAAGATGTCCTGTGCAACTCCTTGCCATGATCACCTCCATGCCTCATGGTGCTAGATCCTATCTAGGTCACCTTGTTAAGTCTGACCCAAGGCAAACACAATGAATATTCATCCTACTAGGGAAGAGCCACATATCCATCATTCACGCTTCCACGAGATAGACGGTACACCACGCTAGGGCATGCCCACACTTAGTCGATCAAGCTTTTCACGTGTGTCACATTTGGAAGGCATCTAAAACTTAATATTTATTGAGGGATTTGGTTTTATAGGTACATATACATATACAATCACCACAATATATAGTACGTATCATATTCATGCTATATCCCACAGAAAACATGTGAAACGATAAAAAGTGATGATTATGGGCATCCTAATGTGATTTCTCGAGGCAAGAGGAATCACAATCATCTAGGTACACATCACATGCAACCTGTACAAGATGAACTCTGTGCTTTGTCATTCTAGGTTTGATCAACTCATCTCCATGATTGATCACCTAGCCATCATGCCAGTCAGTTGGATGCCACTAGTTGATCGATTGGAGCCTCCAGCCAATCGGTTCACTAGTCGTCGTGCATCTCCTTAGGTCCCCACCTGCTCATCTTGCTCCAAGAACCCGCCACCTTGGTCCTCTAGCCGATCATCTCATGCCCGAGACAATCGTCTCGATCCCCCATGTGTCCTCCATTCTTTGACATAATAAGAAATAAACTAATCCTATTTACAATTGTGTTGGGAAACCCCGAGTTACATTTGTGAGGAAAAAAGGTAGGAAATAATTCTCGAGTTATCTCGAGTTACATCAGGAATATGAGATAGGGAATCAGTGTGCAGACCGAGATGCAAGGAACCACAATCAACCACACATAGATTTAGGGTTAATGGCCACAATCAAGCTACAATCACCACATACCATTTAAGGGCGATGCGTATCGAGTGCATTTTATATACCATTCATATGTGTATATATAGGTATTTGTAGATTTGTATTGGACATGCATAAAGCTAATTAATTATTCACAATGTATGCAATAAATAAAAGGTGACAAACCAAAAACCGATCATATCGATTATCATAAAGTATAGAATGTTGATGTGGCTCTGATACCACTGTTGGGTTTTAGGGGAGGCAGAGATGGCAACAGAAACAAAAATTTTCTCCCCAAACCCAAAACCCAAAGACATCTCTTCAACATCTATATAGTAGGAAGGATGGTTTGTAGAGGCGTATGTTGTCCTAAGGCTTGCTCGATGACGTTACCTCGCGACTAGCGCGGTCTTCACCTTCGGTCTTGGACGACATCTGTGTAGCTCCTAGTCGCACCCGGAAAGTCAGATTCATGGATGTCCTCCGAGTGGCAGAAATCTCCCGCCTCTGTAGTAGTCCACATGGACCACCGGGAACTCCAGTCGTCCTATCCTATAGGACACTGGAAGGAGTCATCCCCTTTTGTCAGTGTACTAGTCACGGATGTGCTCTCCCACCACCAATTTTCATCCTGCAGTTGTCTTTCCCTCGCTATGCCTCCCTAGTCGGGTAGCACTTATTTGGGCTCTCTCGGTTACCACAACCAGAGAGGACAACTTTGTAGAGCAATTGATGTTCTGAGTTGTACTATCTGAGAAGCCCCCAGTACCCCTCTATATATAGGAGGGGACAATGTTCTCAACCTCAAGCAATGCAAAACTAAAATGGGAGTAGAAGGGTCTGGAATTTCCACGAATTTGATACACTACGGTAGGTGAACCAGTTGTTTCACAAATGAACCGATCATTTGGGGACTGAACCAATCGATTCATCTCATGAACTAGTCATTTGGGGAGCTAAACTGATCAGTTCATTCATGAACTAGTCGTTTCACTTCCCAGGGCAGTTCCCAATTGACTTTCCTCTTTCCGTTTCCAATTAATCCAAAGATCAAAACTTGTCCCAATCGAATTGTACAAGTGAAATGAAAATATTTTCTCACCAACCTAACTTTCCCAAACTGTTTTGTTTGGCCAAGATAAACTAATCAGTTCCACACTTGAACTGGTCGTCTCACTTGACCCTGAGTCAATCAATTCAACAGCTTGAACCGATCGGTTGCCAATCCAAGTTATGCAGAAATTGATCAATGTAGTTTTCAATCAATCTGACACCCAAATTAGTTAGTCCAACTTTTGAACTTGGTGATTCTGAGTCAAGTCAATTGATTGAATGTTTAATTGAACTACTAAACACATTTAGTAAACAATCTAAACATCATTTGTGGATAAACTCCTCTTCCAAGTTAAATCCTATGTGTGTGACCCTGCAGGCCCATTTCACGTTGGCAGTGAAAGTCCATAAGACTTATGATTTCACAAGCAAAGAGAGGTGCCTAGTCACACATCAGTGCTACCCAATTGAAAAGGAAAGTTGGAGAACAACTTTAAATCCTACAATCCGTGATTGGTGTTACAGTGAATGTATAATTCCTTTGTCACTGATATCCTGAATGAACTCAAGGCATGGAATAGTCATCCTTTCAACGTTCATTCACTTTGTTGATCTTAGAGCAGACTAAATGAGATATGTGTGACATCAATATCACATATTGACTCACACATGCATGTGCATGCCTTTCTCAGTCCTACTCATCAAGTGGTAATGGACATCAAACTCCCTCAGGAGGGACAAATCCCATATCTATCACTCACCCCTCAAAAGCTCCATGTGTCAAAGTCACCCAATAATCACCTTTATAACAATCTATATTTCAGGACTGCATTTGATGATGTCAAAGTGTATCCAATGACATGTGTTGAGTGTAGTGATTTCAGGTCAAAGAATCACACTCACCACCATCACTGTGAGGGCTGACTAGGACTACCAAGTCATGGTTCCATGTGTCACTCTCACAGTGGGTCTGTCTGATACACTTGTTCTCTAACAAGTACGTATGTGCTTGGTTTTATATCACTATATCACGACTAATGAGATTATGTCATCAACCAATACACAATCTAGTCTTGTGTGTCATTGTTGTCTATCAACCTTCCACAATGACATCTGACAAGGGACATAAAAAGAATGTACAAACACTTAACATTCGCAAGTTCACATCGTTCAAGTCACATACTTGAAGGCATACATCATTCTCTAGACATTCAATCTATTCTGTCATTATCTCACAACTTTCTGAACCAGAATGAATTGGAAGCTTGACTTTGATGTTTATCAAAATAAATATTAATGTATCCCACCAATCATCCCATGATTGGCTCTCAGGGAATACATACCAACAATATTAACATTAAGAACATTCCTTTATTACATCAACATGCAAGGAATATAGATATGATTAACCCTTATAAGAAAGTATCAACCATGTGGCTATGATAACCACCAATTAACATGTTAAGGTAATGATCATAATAAGGAGGTTATTCCATCATCATTCCATCATATAAGAATGTTAAACATGAATACTCATCTTTATCTATTTGTATTAGAGTTAGGTTCAATAATATAAATTATATTAATGTTACAAATCAACACTTATACCCAAACCCTTACTCAGGGCATCCCCATTGGATCATGGATGCATAAGGTGAACCATCACTATCACATTCCATACTATTCTCGAGTATGAACTAACACATAAATGAAGGTGTAACCATCGGGTTATAGAATACTAGGGTTTAGACAACAGTAACAGAGTACTCCATGATTGTATTAGTCATTCAAGGACTATTCGTACCCAACTACCATCACTTAGTTATAGTAATTCTAGGTATAACACACTATACCTCATTATGGTTACTATTAATACAATTTGGTTGTCATCCCTTCTATTCATACAAGTGAATAGGTAAGACTACCATATTCAGGGTAACCCTCCATTTGTTCCATCATCATTCAACCCATATCACCATACCACAATTGTACAATACTAAGATGGATTACTAGTATGAATGACTACAACTATCTGACACCTTTAATTAACATATTGCTTGTACATGTACACTGAAATCATACGTAGAACCAATTTATATCCCTCATTATACCTTCAACAAATTAAACTTCTAAAAACAAATTCATGTATTACTGAAAGCCATTGTTTTCTCTAATCTTCTCATTCATTACTACTTGCTTCTTGTTCTTATCCTTCTCATTTCGATCATATAGAATAAAGATCACTAAAATTGAAACATACACTGTAAGAATAGATCATTCATCATTCTTGATATCACTGCAAAAAATTATTTCATATCACACTTTACTCATGATGTATGATGTCTTTTGTTCAATACATACTTGTCACATTTCAAATTTATTTCTTACCCTTTGCTCCAAATTAGTTCCATATTGGTTATCTACCTTTCGGATTAGCTACCTTCAAACCCTGGATTACTATCAGTGCTAGTTTACTTCTCATAGTGAAAATCTCATGATCTTATTTAATAGAGATGTTAGTATTCAAGGTCACATCACTAGTGACATCCCTTGAACTACTACAACTCAAAACATTCTAGGGTTTGGTCCTTATCAGTAGCATGACGTTATTGTGACATGAATTTTCTCCCTTAATTTGAAATTCAAACTTTGGATCTCACAAGTTTCACTAAAGTCTTCCTTATCTTATCAATTGAATTTTCTATCTCTTACTTGACCATTCATATATATTACATTCTCAATTTACCCTACTAGGGTTTCATCATCATATTCTATGTCATTATTACATTCACTTGATGTCTCTGCCATGGTGGTTATGCATCATCTATGATTCATTTTCTTATCACTTCATTCCCACATTGCTCTCATTAAGTAATATATGAAAGAGAAGACGATTCTGAGACTTAGAATTCTTATTTTCAAACATTCCCTTAATACATTTCTTGTATGTAGGTTTAATTAGTTATCTACAAGGATACTTGACTAATTAGTACTTGCTTGAATCTCCTAACCTCTTTCTTTTATAATATATATTACTCCATCATGTTTCAAACCCTTTCTTACTTTACATAATCCTCTTAGCATATACTACTCTTCCACCTGTCATCTTTAACTTCTAATTTGTATCATGTATACCATGTTGCATATATTTCTTTTTATCCTTATACTAATGTGAAGTTGAAATTCTAAATCAATAATATCTCTACTAGTTTCCCCTCATGTTTAATATGTTACATATCCTTCATTTTAAATCAAATGGTTCATGCATGGGTCAAACATAGTTTCTCTTTCAGTCAAGTTTTTCCTTCCTGAATATAGTCTACCTTTGTATGACTTATTAATTTGTTTAGCTACACTTGTGTTCTTCTTTTAGAAACTAGTTTGTTGTTCTATAGAGACTTGGAATCCAAAGGCAGTAAGGATGAATGTATTAAACTTCATAATAAAGGTATACATTCCGTGCTCTCAATTATATCATAACCCTCATTCCTTAATCAAGCCCATCATTTCTAACATTTCTCTTTGTTTCAACTAAGTTTATTGTCCTGGTCTTATGATTTACATGTTCATATAATTCTCTTTACTTTAACTCTTCTGAAGACTCTTCAATTCTATGTAATTATTGTATACTTAACTTTTTTCTTATATTTTCCCTTTTCTTTGGAGTACATAAAACACTGTACTCAATTATATAATCCATTCCTCATGATTGATTCTTACTATCTTGGCCCTTACATACTTTTCTCATATTTGTTCCATATTTCATATTCAGAGTTCATATAATACTAATCATTAAACTTAATATGAACCTTATGTCGTATTCCTTTATTCCCAATTAGGGGTTTATCCTATGAGGCCCCAAAACTGGATCTGAGATATCAGTTCCAACTAATTCTTAGCTATTCTAATCTTTCCCTTATATTTCAACACCTTAGTGTATGCACATTCTCACTATGATGTGGGTCTAATTTATCCAGAGTCTACTCTTATTATATTGTTAATAGGAGTCATTAGATCCCAGTAACGCATCCTGCCAGCCAGACCAGGCCAAACCTACAGTCCTGAAGCCAAGAGCTACTCAAGACTAACCAATTCCTATTAATCTCAAACGTGTGGAAAGAATATCCACTTAGGGAAAACTCATTTAAACATAACTTCTGGTCTACTTGATACATAGAATAACTGAATCAACTTCAAAATACACAACAATCTAAAAGAACCATACATATTCTACAAACTGATAATATAGATTCATACATATAAGAGCATTTCTATTGATCTCAAATCAAATAAGCAATATAAAGCAAGAGTTGTATCACATTTTATGTTCAATCTCTTACTCCTTCATTACTTTCTGGTCTCCTAACCCTAAGATTTCTAGGGTTTCTCTCTAGCCCATCCTTCCTCTGCATACCTAGCTAGGGCATCCAGAGAATAATAAACATAGTAGCTTGATACTAATCAACCTAAGTATTCAGATACCGGGCCAGGGTATCTAAATACTCAGACCTCCCAGAGCTATAGGCACATCACCTCCTAACTACCACACTAATCAATCTAACTTTCTATCCCAATGGTCCCTAACGACTCAGCCTAAGCTCTGATACCAAAAGATTGTCATACCTGCATCCCATGATTACCAATAATTATGAGATTAGGGCATAAGTTTGACGATTATACTTAATACAAAGTTCTCTCCTGAATTTTTCTTTTCCTTTATTTCAAACTCTTTGTTTTCTGGAACCCAACACATAAACTAACTTTACAAGAGAATTAAACTTTGATTACTCAAATATGATCTCAACATTAATGATACACATCCATACATTCATTTTGTTTCTCACTCTTCCATGTACATACAACATGATAATCGGCTACATTCACTCTTATTAAGGAAACAAAGATACAAAACATCATTTACAACTCTCTCACATCTATACAAGGACCTAGAGTGACAGGGACTGACTGAAGTAAACTAATCTCATACTTAACTCATGTGGTAGATCTACTCTGATGCTTCGACCTTCTTCAAGTCCACGTAATTTCCATAAAAATTGTGAGTAGAGGGGTGAGCCTACTCGCTCAGTAAATGAGTACTTCAAAGAAACAATTTAAAGAACTTATAATTACATATATACTTTTGAGCAACTGATATCAATTATAACAACAATAAGCTTTAAAGAGACTAATGTTTCACAAACATAAATATGGCACAATACTCTAGACATTTACAAGAGTTAATTTTATATATGAACATGCTTTATTGATTATAAATAGAAGTAATAACTCAAAAACATACAAGGAATAATTGAATAACTGTGCACACTTGTTTAACCTCTCATTCATCTTATTATGCCCTAAACCCACATGAGGTGTACCACAACATGTGAAAGAATCGCAGCAAGCTACGATCTCACTGTACAAGGCTTAGAAGCATGCCCAGGTTCCTAAGCCTATCTCTTGAGTAAGACCCCGTCTGTAGTGGGCCTCGGCACGTCTGCCTCTTGGCGGCTAATGGGAGGGCCAGATATCTCAGACTCCACCTCTCAACCTGGGTACTCAGGCGGTGAGTTAAAGCCCTGAAGCTTATTGTGCATCAGTGGACCTACTGACCACTGATCACTCAACATGTTACACAAGTACCACCGGCATCCCCAGTTGGTGTTTTGTACCACACAACTGTAAGGAGTCTACCCTACTGGTCAAGACCCCCGCACCCTAACGGTGCGCTCCGGCTTACCTCGATCTGGACTACCCCCAATCAGGAAACCGTTTCCTCCTCACAGTGCAGGCCTCATCCTGTGAGGATTCTATAGTGTTCAGGGCATCTACATGTCTAAGTCACTCCTTAAATTCACAATTCAATCATCACATCCACATATCTTTGGTCAACTTTGTAAACTGTTCATTTCATAAACCATCTGATAACATTTACCACAACTGAACTGTTATCTCAAACTGAGAAACATTGATATCACAATACTTGTTTCACTGAATACCCTATCATTAGGGTTTCATTTACCTCATTCACTTATCACATAACTCACATAAGGATTTAACACATCATAACATCATGAATAATATTGAATCAAGATGTCTAATTGCAAACCTCCAACTTTCCATTCATTTAGGGTTTCACCCTCCTTACTGATATATCAAGCAAACATTGATATCATCGAATGAAATCCAAGATGTTATCTGACATATATGTAATACGCATATAAATAAAACAATCATTCATAACCAAGGAGATTCAACTAGACAAACTTCTTTATTCAATTATATAATAATTTTAGTCATAGTCGAAAATCTTAGACATTAGTATATTCATGTAACCTTTACAATTACTTTAAGAATTCTCATTTAGATGGATTGCAATCATTTCTAATGTGATTTCATAATATGAAGTTCATCACAATAGAGAAATAATCCATTTCATATCATCTAGAAAAAGCTAGATCAAAAAGACAACTTAGTGTTTGTACTCGCATACCAAGCAATGGAAGATTATTGATGATTTAACTCATTTTCATGCAATATACTATTTAAAGGAAGTACCCACTCACCCTAAGGTGTGAAAACACCTTAAACATGCAGCACATCTTTGAAACTCTCGAATCCATATCAAAACTCTAGCAAAATTTGCGGTTTCCTCATCCTTTCAACCCTAAGCGAGGTCTGCTATAGGTAGAAGATGAAGGTCATAGGTTAATCCAAAACTCAAAATGACTAGATTAGGGATCTCAAGCAAGGGGAAATGGAAAGAAGGAAGAATCAAGGGATAAACCTACTTACCAAGTCGAATCTATAGCAACCCCTTTGGATTTCTGCTGTTCTTCACATTCTTCCCCCAAAATTGCCCCACATATTGCTTCCAGGTCGTCCTCTTGAAGAGAAAGTTCTCTCAGATGATAGAGGATAGAATCATAGTTCTAATGCACTTTGTTTTGTTGAAAATGGATAAGTATTGCTTGAATTAAGATTGTTTTATGATTTTCTATCCTAGGTGGCATCAGTCACGGTCGCATTGTCGACGCAGCGTCGCGGGTCGCAGTGTCGACACAGTGTCACGGGTCATGGTGTGATGCAGTGTTGCAGGTCGTAGTGTCGATGGTGTCGATGCAGCATCACGGGTCACGATGTAGACCGTGGTCGCGGTGTCAACGCAACATCGATCGTGATGTCGGCCGCGGTCGCGGTGCTCTGTATATGTTTACTAAAAAGGGCATAACTCTCTCATTTTAACTCCAATTTGGTTCATTCTTTTTTTGTTAGTTTCATAATTAAATTAAATACAATAATTAAATATTAATTTGATCATAGTATGAAATAGAATTATTTAATAATTATTTCCTCAAATGTCATTAACTCTCTTCTTGCATGCATGTATGGGTTAATTCTATGTTACTCCAACATAGATCTTTATAGTATGCTTAAGTCGTGATTATAAGTTTCCAAAACAAGTATTTAAGGTTACCAAAGTTAAGACAAAGTACAACATAGAATATTACTAACAAAAGTATGCCAAGCATTAAGATTATCTTAAAACTCTAGGATTACTAGAAAATCCAGGAACGGGTTGTAACAATAACTATAAAGGTGGTGAGTTGATCATAGATGACAAGTCAACAACCTACGTAGAAGCTATTGAGAGACCAGAGTCAGAGAAATGGCTTGAGGCCATGGGACCAAACATGGACTCCATGTAAACCGACAAGGTACGACCTTGTTGGATCCACTGAAAGGGATAAAACCCATAGGGTGCAATTGGGTCTTCATGAAGAACACCAATATGGAAGGGTATATTGGTTGCAAAGAGTTTCAAATTAGTTCAAGGTGTTGAACATGATGAAGTCTTTCACCAGTTACCATGCTGAAACCCATCAAGATCATGCTTGCAATTGTAGCTTAGTATGATTGTGAGATTTGGCATATGGATGTTAAAACCGCATTCCTTAACTGGAATAATTATGAGGACGTGTATGTGACACTACCTAAAGGTTTTATAAATCTAATATTGCAAATAAAGTCTGTAACCTACAAAGGTCAATGAATGTGATTGAAGCAAGCATCTTAGAGTTGGAAACATTGATTTGATAAGACAGTCAAAGAGTTTGACTTACTCAAAATAAGGACGAAATATGTGATTATAAAATATTTAGTGGGAGCATATTTATATTTGAAATTATGATGGGGAATGATGTCCTTATCCTACATGTAATAAAACCTTAAAAAAAGTACCTTCTGTGAAAGGGTTTAGGTGAATCATCCTATGTTATAGGAATTGAGATCTGTAGAGATAGATCATGAAAGCTTCTTGACCTAAGGAAGAGCACATACATTGGAAAGATGTTGAAAGGGGTTCAACATGCAAGACCCAATGAGAGAAAACTTATCCAAGATTCCATAGAGTTAGTCTCTCAGGAGCCTAGTGTCCTAGTTCTTATGAAGAGTATTAACGCATGGATAGATACCATATGCATTTGCATTTATATCTATATGTAATGTTATTTACTTATCCTGTTATTTCGTACGTATTGGACATGACGAGAAAATATCCAATTATTTCATGATAAGTGGACATGACGAGAGGATATATACTTATCCCATTATCTCATATGTATTGGACATGAAGAGCATATGACTGTCAGATTCGATTGAGGCTTGGACAACCATAAAGAACATCCTTACATGCTTGAGAAGCACTAAAAGGATCAGCTCCTTGATTATGGTAATAAGGAAGAGTTGGGTGTAAAGGGTTACACCGATGTAAGCTTCAATAATGTCAAATAAAATTAATTATCACAATCTAAAATTATATTTGACCTTAAATAAGAACTATAAGCTGAAAAGGGTTCTGAGGTAATGATAGTTGTTTAAATCAAAAGTAGAATCTGAATATTTCTGTGTTATGAGAACAATAAGGAATATTGTATGGATGAAGAAGCTCATAGAGATGAACTTACAAGAGGTTCCAACCATTGATGAAATAGTAGATAACTATGATAATAATGGATCTACTATATAGGATGGGAATCCCAAATAACATACTATCACACTTCCATCTCATGTGAAAGGTCACACAGTCAGGAGATGTGAAACTTGTAATATAACGACATGAAGCAAACATTACTAACCCGCTATAAAAGTTCTTGTGCAGTAGAAACATGATGGACATGTAAAAATCACTTACAATAAGATTTGTGGGTGATTGTCTCTAAGTGAAAGTGGGAGTCTGTTGGTTTGTATGGACAGAGAGCCAATCACACGATGATTGCAATGGAACATTAGATACCTGATTTGATAATTATAAAGGTAATTCCATCTAATATGTTCATCTCAACATGAGATGATGACACAAACATAGAAGATGTCTAAAGAATGATGTTACTTGATGAAATATGTCTTTAGGTTGAGGACCTAAACAATGAGATCATATGTATAAGAAGAGTACATACATTCTTGTTACGTCCCTAGTCAGATATTATTGTGGAAGAAAAACAGACAACAATAATACATAAGACTAGAGTGTGTGTTGATTGATGACAAAGTCTCATCAGTCATGATATATGATATCAATTCAAGCATATAGGTACATGTTAGAGAATAGTGTATCAGATAGACCAACCTTGAGTAATACATGGATACCATGGAATAGAAAATTAGAATCAGTTCTCATAGTGATAGTCATGATTGTGACTCTTAGACCTAAAGTCACTACATTCATCACATGTCGCTCATGTACTTTGACATCATCCACTATGATTATGAATAAGGGTTGCCATAAATCTAGTGCTTGGGTGCATTGTAACATATGGGGATTGAGTGTGAGTGATGCAAATGGGATTTATCCCTTCTATAAGATATTGATATCCAACTCCTCTTGATAAGAGATACTGAGAAATGTATTCTTATGCTCATGTAACTTAATATGTGATATGTGAGCTTACGTACATCTCAGACTGTCTGCTTTTGTTCAAAGAACATGGATTGAACATTGAGAGGATGATGATTCCATACCTTGAGTTTAATTTGAATATCAGAGACAAAGGAACTATATGATCAAGGTAACACTGATCATGGTTTGTAGGTTGAATTTGTTCTCCAATGTTTTAAACTACTTGGGTAGCAATGAAGTGTCTCTAGACACCGCACATTGCTTGTGATGTCATAATATGGTTATGGACATTCACTACCAACATAATTTGAGATCTATAGGTTCACACGATAGGATACACTTGTAATAAGAGTTTATGCATGAATGATGTTTAACTTAACTACTAAAAGTGTTTAGGTATTCAATTAAACAACTAAGGTTCAAAGCTGACTGACTGGACTCTGAATTGACCAGTTTAAGTGTTGAATCGATCGGTTGGAGTGTCTAGGTCAATTAGAATCAATATTGGTGGAACTTTGCCTAAACTGAACATGTGCAACGACAATTTCACTTATAAAATGACCTTTTCACAAAGTGAAATGACCATTTCACTATGTGAAATGAATGGTTCACCTTCTGGGATGCCCGGTTGAGTTGCCAATTTGATTGGAATAAGGATTGATGTTGATGTCATGTTTAGCATTAATCGGGCACTGATTACCAATTTAATTTAGAATAGGAAACTACATGAAATGACTGGTTCACTATGTGAACTGACAGGTTCATGTGCGAAATGACCAATTTTCTATGCAAAAGACCGGTTTGCTATGCGAAATGACCGGTTTTCCATGTTCAGGTTCTGGAAAATTTGTGAATCTGTCTGTTTCGACTCCCGACTGATTGGGAACCCTAACCCCGACCTCTCCTATAAATGGAGGGGTATTGGGAACTTCTCAGATACAATAGTTTCTCTGAAAATTTTTGTCATCTCTGGTTATGGTAACCAGTAGAGACCTTGTATGAGTCCTACCTGTTGTAGAGAGTGATATCGAGGGAGAGATGATTGTGGGAGAGTGAATCAACTCTAGCAGCCGGACGTTCAAAAGGGACACTGCTTCATGTTGGCTCTAATAGCGCAACATGGAGTTCTTGGTGGTTTGTGTGAACTACTCTAGAGGCGGGAGGTTGTTGTCTGCCACTAGGATAACATCATCAACTACCATCTTTGGTACCAAACAAGGAGATCATTGCTGACAACTATTCGAGTGTTGTTAAATAAGAAGTAAGTTGTTGTTTGGAGAAGAAGTATGGTACGGAATCAAGAGTTGTCATTGTACTTTCTCTAGGAATAGTTATAACTCTTATTACTTTCGTTCCTAGACACATTGTTGTTGATGCAATCTTGTTGTTAAGGGGAATCATGCTTTGAATTTTTGTTTTCGCTACCTTATTTGTCACCCCAACTTCCCAAAAGTATGAACCCAGATACTTGTCTGACATGAACAGACTCATTTTTCCCAATATACAGCAATCTAGTACAAATGTATAATATCAATCAAAATATAAAATAGATATGTATTGAATAAAATAAGTGGGTGAAGAAGATGATTTAATACAAAGAAATACCTCTAGCTAATAGTGATGTCAGTGATGATGCTTTTTAGTGTTTATGATACCTAACAATGATTTTTTTATTTCTTACATTTAAGTTTTTTAAATTCAATTATTTTATATTTTATATTTTATATTTTATGTTTTACATTTTAAATTTTAAATTTTATATTTTTTAATCAAATTTTTGTATAAATAGTATTAGTAATAAATAAATATATTCAGGGATCATTGTTTTGGCACAATTATATTCAAGTCATGACAATTCATTACAAACTACCGTAATTGGATGTTGAATCTAGGATTCTAACACAAGATTGTCACATGAACCATATCTTTATTATCAAAGGTGGTTTATACATATGATATATGCCAAACATGTTATGGACTCGATCCATATCTATATTTGAGTTTTAACCCTCCCAAAACTTACCTCAAGAGGAAGGATCCACACTTGAAACACGCCCCACCTTTTACTTTTGGGTCCACAAATACATATTTTACCCACACTAATCCTCCAGAACTACAGAGTGCACCTAGCACTTACCTCACGTTTCTATATTTCCTACTCTGAAATGTCAACTTTGCATCATTCAGACGCACCCCGGATGCCTCTGGATGGTTTCACATACACTTGGCACACACCCCACATTCCTGGTGCCTCCTTCTTTGACCAGTTAACTCTACATCATTAAAACATATTTATAAACCAAACCTTAACCCTAGGAATTCCCCTAGTGTTATTACCTAGATTTTTGCTTGTATTTAATATATATTTGAATGTAAATAATGGATTGTTAAGGACATATTATAACAATTTGATATCTTTGTGTCTTGTGTGGATTTAGAATGCAATTTCTCCTTTACAAAGAGATTTTGTGTGTTTTCGTGTTTTCAATATTTTATGAGTCCAGTAACCCCTAGTTTCACCCACTTTAGAAAGCTATTAATCTTTTCCACAATTGCCGACCTAGACAATGCAAACCCCACAAACCCATGGTTGTATAAAGGGGTAAAAATCCCCTACAAGGCTAGTGTGAACTTTGTGAGACCCTACAAGATATGTGGCTTCATTTATAGACTTCAAATACATTTATAACCTCTACCTTTTCCCCTCTCATCTCTTTTCTACAACATAGAATATAACCTCTCTTTCCTCTCTATTCCTCCTGACAATGAGAAATCTAGGGCATGGACAACTTTGTCGAGGTCGGGCAAAGAGGATGACAACAACTCTTGCAGCTCATGGGTCCAGGAACCCATAGTCAACCAGCGGGTTGACCCACTTGCTCGTGAAGAAGAAGTACAAATGGAGGATGACCTAGGGAAAAAGGTCTTCTCGACCCTCGACTCTTCCACTAAGAGGTTAGAACTGTTTGGTCTTTTTACCCTTTCTTTCTTTTCGAGCCACGTGAGCGTGAGATGCCATCCTAGGGCGAGGAGATTAGATCGATCGTGGCCCTGTGGCACACCTATTTACCTAATCAACCACCTAGATGATGAGATCTGATTGGTCCAAAAGAGTTTATACTACAACAATCCTAGTAATTAATTGGAAGACCCAAATATAGCATATATATACATATTTTAATTAGAAAAATATAGGGAATAAACTAGTTCTCTCTCTAGCGGAAGCTCTCGCTGCTCTCTAGGGTTCCCCGGTGGCTACTGCTGGGGGGAGGGAGCGCCTCCTTGGTGCTTTCCTCCCCCTGGCCTCCAACTGCCTTGGTCGAGCTTACAGCTGAAGGTTTACGATGGAACCCTAGAGAGTAGTCAAGCTGATTCAGTGGGGCACTCCTCGGCAGTCCAAGAGATAGCAAGATGGGTGGCGCGCTGAGGAGGCTAGATCTGGGACAGGGGCGGCATGTCAACCTAGTCGACTCCACACCGTCCAAGAGTGATGGTTGGAGAGGAGTTGTTCCTTCTAGTTCTAGGTTCTGAGCTTGCGCTGCCTTTGCTGGTGAAGGGGTAGGGGTGTTTCGCCCCTCCCTAACTAGCTTCTTATCTCCTCCCTCCGAGTACCTGGGTTTCCAGGGTGATGCGACCCCCGTCTGCGGTGGACAATGCGAAGGCACTCAGGTGGTGGCTCCTCGGTGGGTGGCTGGGAGCTTCCTGATGCGCTCCGGTCGTCTTTGTGGAGGCGAGACGGGTTCCCTGCTGGGAGGCTCAAGTCTGCGTCCTCTGTTTGCGCTGCTTCACCGTCGAGTATGTCCTGTTCCGTCGAGGCACCTTCTGGCTTGGTTTCTCAAAGTCCAAGCTTGAGGGAGCCCCTGTCCAGGTTACTTCTGCGGGTCTTCTCCTCCGATTGACCCTCTGATTGACCCCAGAAACATCGCACATCAGGGGTGGCTGGCCCTCTGTTGCTTCTAGGTAGAGCACCCACTAGGTATTCGACACAACAGATGGACCTCAACCGTCTTCTAGCTGGTGGTTCACCACTGGATGATGGGTGCAAGTTTTGTTGAGGCGCTCCTGGCGTTTTCTGGCTACCTCCTGCTATTGTGAAGCTGTGAAGATGGAACACCTTTGAGGTGTTCGATGGAATGCCTTTGTGCAAACAGGGGCATAGGGTCCAGGATGGAGGTGTCTTTCCATCCTATCGTTTCTGGTGTTCTTTACAGGACAATAGCAGAAAGGTCACCAAGGGAGTTGAAGAATGGCTTCTAGCTTCCCCTTCACTTTCTTTGTGGTTGTTTATCTGGGATTCTGCTTCTATCAGTTTGTTGATTTCACCAGACACTAATCAGTGCTGCTCGGTGGCTGGTTTCAACCATCGTTTTCTCCCGACCACTAATTTCAGAGGATGATCTTATTGTTATGCGTGACAGAGAGTTATGATGGTTGAATTGATCATTGCTCCAGTCTGATCAGTCTACGTTTGGAGTCTTCTACGAGAAGATGGTATGACAGGATAGACACTGCATTTTGCAGCTGTTTGAGACAGATGAATTTCATTACAGAAGTGTGGCCTTGCTTGATGCACAGATAGAAGCTAGATGTCCTTCGTCTTCCTTCTGTGCCTGCACAACTTGTGGGTGGTCTTTATTGTCAGTGTAGCTCCTCAGTTGTGTAGACTGATGGATAGTCAGTCTTTGTTTGTGTATTTTCTGGGACGGATCTCTCTGTTTGTAGTTTCTTCTATTTAGAGTTCCTATGTTCAAGACCAATGTTAATCTGGTCTTATGCTTTCTTTCTGTAATCCTGCTAAGGGTTAGGGGGTGCGTCTTTATGTACCTAAAGTTTTGGAAATTTTAATAGCAACAGAGTTTTTTCGCCGACCAAAAAAAAATATAGGGAATACAATAATATTGGTCCCATGATCTAATTCCCACTCAAATTCCAATATAACTAAAACATGCAATCTTTAATATAATTTAATATATTTTTTTACATATGACAATGATCATGCCAATGTCTTGAACACAGAACTCCATGGGAGGTTTACATATCTTGAGTCACCTATGAGTATAATAGATTCTAAGGTGAAAGAGTCTAGGAATAAAAAGATTGAGATGGTAAAGGTTCTTTGATAGCACCATGGTGAGGATGAAGCCACATGGGAGCTAAAGATGGACATGGAAAACCTCATTCCCAACTTTCTGGATGACTAGTCGAATTCTGAGGACAAAATTCTTAGATAAGGGAAAGGATGTTATAACCTATATTTTTGCATGTGTTTATATATCTTTAAATGCAAATAATGGATTGTTAAGGACACATTAGAAAAGTTTGATATTTTCTATGTCTTGTGTGGATTTTTAAATCAATTTCTCCTTTAAAAAGACATTTTGTGTGTTCTATTGTTTTCAATAATCCATAAATAATTATTTTCTAAAGAAAGAATTGAAAATCCGATAATAAAGGAATTCCTAAAAGTAATGTACAATGGGTGATTAAATAATGGGATTTCTTGTAACTTTATAGAAAAGATATGTTGAAGATAACCAATACACATATTTTGAGCCTTAATTGTACTATATGAGAAAATATGCCAAAATAAGAATTATTACCAAGTTTGTGTAAGAAAAGGAGTTATTTGATGCCTTAAATGAATCAAATAAAGCAATTTCTTAAGAGTTAAGAAAAGGGTAGTGTATGATAGCTCTACTACAAGTGTGAAGACTCCTAGAGGAGAGGCACCAACTTTTCCTATCACAGTTGGCATACACCAAGGATTCACACTCAGCCCATATTCATTCTTATTATGGATGAGTAGACAAAGAATGTTTAGGATGATATTCCTTGGTGTATGTTATTTGCTGATGCTATTGTTTTGATTGATGAAACCAAATATAGATTGAATGTTTTGATGACTATTAGGAGCAAAACTAAGTATATGCATTGCAATTTAAGGCCAATCTCACACTGTGAATGATGGAGGATGGAGTAGATATACCAAAATGTGATAAATTTCATTACTTGGGTTCTATTGTTAAAATTCCAGGGGATGTCCAAAATGACATTTGTCATAGGATCACTACAGGATGGTTGAAATGGAGGAGTGCAACTGGAGTATTATGTGATCAGAAGATCCCTCTCAAGTGAAAAAGTAAGTTTTATAGAACATCTATACGGCTAGCCATGCTCTATAGGAGTGAATGTTAGGAGGTGAATAAATAAGGTCTCAACAAGATGAATGTAAATGAAATTCAAATGCTAAGTTGGATGTGTGGGAAGACAAGAAAACATCATTTGAGAAATGAAAATATCAGGAATAAAGTGGGGGTGGTGAGCATTGAGGACAAGTTATGCGAGGGCCAACCCAGATGGCATTAGCATGTGCAACACAGACTGACTAATGTGCCTATACAAAGCAATGCTATTGAGTCAAACCAATAAATAGAAAAAGGGGAAGACTAAAATTAACATGGGATGAGCTTATAAAGAGAGATTTTGAATCTCTACATCTCAACCAGAATATGGCCCATGATAGAGCTGAATGGAAGTGAAGGATCCATGTAGCTGACCCCAACATAGTTGGGTATGAGGTTTAGATGATGATGATGATTTTGGTGCCAAATCTTTCCCAAACTGAGATTAAGTCTTTTAAAGCCTTCCTTTGAATTTTGGGATCACTTAGATAAAGAAGGAGAGAGATATGAATTAATTGAGTTTTCCTAAAGTGAAGGGATTATTGATCAATGTATGAAATGTGATGTGTCACATTATAATATAATTGGAAATCATAGGGATCGACACTTTTAACACTTGTTCAACTTATTGTCCATTGGATTAGGATTTGATGTCACACGAATCATCATCCACCCTGAATAGAAAAGGAAAATTGGGAATAACATTGATTATTATCGTATTTGATTTCCTCTCACCCTGACTCATGAGAATGCTCAAAAATCCTTCTTTTAAATTGGGAGGATGATCCTATGACTAGTAACCCCTGGTTTCACCCATTTTAGAAAGCTAATAAGCTTTTCCCCAATTGCCAACCCAGATGATGCCCAACGCCTCCAACCCATGGCTATATAAAGGGGTAGAAATCCCCTACAAGGCTAGTAAAATAATCATGGGACCCTATGAGATATGTGGCTTCATTCCCAGAATCCAATTGCATCACTAACCCATTCTTTATCCCCTCTCATATATTCTCTACAACACTAAAGAGAACTTTTCTCTTTCATCTCTATTCCTACTGCTAGTCAGAAATTGAGGGAGTGGACAACTTCGTCGAGGTTGGGTGAAGAGTATGACAAAAACTCTTGTCGCTCATAGGTCTAGGAATAGAGAGTCAAGTACTAGGTTGACCCACCTTCTCCTGAAGAAGGTAGTAGAGGTGGAAGACGACCTAGGGTAAAAGGTCATCTTGGCCCTCAACTCTTTCACTAATAGGTTAGGACCTTTTAGTTTTTTTTACTCTTCTTTCTCACTGAGCCATGTGGATGCATTCTGCCAGCCTAGAATGAGTTGATTGGCTCAGTCATGGCCCCACCATGAGCCTATTTACCCAGTCAGCTACCTAGGTGGAATTCTCTAATTGGTCTAAAAGAATTTATATGCAACAATCCTAGTAATTATTTGGTAGATCCAAATATAATATATATATATATATATATATATATTACCTGATCCAAATATATATATATATATATATAAATATTTATATTTTAACAAAAAAAAGGAATTAATGAAAATTGTTCCATGATCTAATTCCCACACTAATTCCAAAAGTACTTCAAGATGCAATCTTTAATATAATTTCATACATATAAACCCTAATTTCATGAAAATGATAAAATTAATGAGTAAAGATTAATTAATTACTAAAGTTTTATCCTTTTTGGATAAAAATAATACCTTAGATATAATATAGGTTAAAAGTTCATATGTTTCCAAAATTAGGGTTTCCTATGATGAAAAGCCTTAAAATATGATAATTAGGGTTTCAGAAGCCTGACCCTAATGAAACCCTAATTTGACCCCAAAACGCTAACTTAGAGTTCAAGTTAGTCCTAATGGATATTTTGTGAACTCAACAGTAATACTAGGGTGTTATACATTAGTTACAAGGTGATTGCTTGATTGGTTGCTTCTTCTCTTAATTTCTTGAAAGTTAAGTCAACTATGAGGAAAGATACATGGTTAGGCCTATGAATACTCACATTATCAACTTCTATGATTTTTTGAGGTTTCCTAGAATGGATTGTAACTAAACTATTGGTTGTTTATTTACTTCCTACAATCTACAAAGCCCTTTTGAGTATCACTTAATATGAAACATAAATTGCTCGAACCCCACATATTGTCTCTGGAAGTCTGAATGAGGAAGAAGAAAGAAAGTCATGAAGATGACTATGACCAAGCCCTAGAATGAGATGGTAGGAAATGGTCAAGCCTCAGATTGGGAAGACTGACATGGTTCCAAGCCCTATATTGGGAAGGTCACCAGAGGTCAAGACCCAGATTGGGAAGACTAACATGGCACCAAACCTAAGACTGGGAAGGTGGCCCAGGTCCACCACATGGATGAGACCCAAGAGAGGGTATCCTAGAGACTGTATAGATAAGGTTGAGAAGTTATAACAAGAAAATACAAGTTTGATTATATAATTATAATTGTTTCTATGGTTTATTATATTGTTACACCTACACTCATATATTTTTTCTCTCTCATGTACTCATTATATTTCAATATGTTGACCGTGTTTTGTTTCATGTTGTTTTAGGTTAAACTATAATTAATCTAAAATTTGGACATCCAGTGAAGAAGGCACAAAAAGAAAGATGCTTAAAGTATACTAGAGGACTATAGATTGTTTGACTTATTTCATATTGCAAACTTTAGTTTCCCCTTTCCATGTACTCCCTAGAGAAGAATTTGTCTGCATATTGTTATCAAACTCTTTTTCATTCTATGAAATTTATAACTATCCCTTGCCCTCTCAGCCCTCCTTAATTGTGGATAATAGGGGAGGGCGTCGTTACACCTAGCCAGTATTTATGGTATCCTATCCACCAGTTATAGATAATAACAAAGGCTAAAACTATGGGAGCTAGCATTTTGAAACATCTGAGAGAGAGGAGTGGATGCCAAAAGGTTAAAATTTTGGAAGACATTGGAGAAGATGGGATAGAGTGTTTATCAGAGAAGGATAGCCAGTCCATTGAGACAAAGCAAGGAGATAATAAACTTATGTCATTCTAAAGAAAGAGTTTCTTCCCCTTTCTACAATGGTCAATAAAGATAGACACATGGACTACACACATTATAATCCATTCACTTGTTCCCTCCTTCATAAACCCCTCTATGGTGAAATGATATGAGCACTTGGGGTCAATGATATCCAATATAATTTTAATACCACAAATACCATTCTTTCATATCATTATCCTCCTCCCCCTCCTATTCCTTAGTTGTATGAGGACATGGGCACCCAGGGTTAAGATCACCTATAAAAAATTTGTTGTCTCTATTATTTGATCTACAAATGGTCTTTTCTCATAATTTTGGTTATATCTTGCACCAACAAGTCCTTTTTTTAAAAGAACACCATGATAATTTCAAGATTTACAATACCACACAAGTATCATGAAGGTACCTAATATATTCCTCATGTGTAACTAGATGTGTTATCCTTTTTTTGGTTTTACTTGTTAAACTTATCCATCCATTTTCCAAAATATGGTTTCATGTATTCCTCATTTTTACCCATAAAATTTGTGGAAACTTAGTTTTCACGAACCATCCATTGATGTCCATCCATACTTTACATGACACGCTAAAGCCACCATGAGAAATTAGATAGCGATTTAGTATCAGAATTATTAATGATTTTGGTGAGGTTCATTTGATTTTGTTATCTGATATTATTTTATATTATGTGTCTCTTTCACACCCTACAAGTTATCTTCTGTTTGTTATCTTCTTGATCTAATATTTTATCACTGAGGATGTCATCCTACACATGCCTCTTTTAATTGTATGGCCTCATAATGTAAGAGGAGTATTAATCCCATGATTAGAAATGTTATTTGGTGATCATGTATCCTATTCCCTCAGGAAAATTTAGCCATCAACAGATCAATAGGATGTTATGAACACTTCACAAGGTATTTCATTTTCTAATGTCAGCTTTTACCCATTAGTACTTCACTTTTTTATATGACTCTTCTTGAGTGTATGATCCCATCATGGGTGAGATTACTAGGTCCTTGATTGGAATTGTTGCTTTGTGATCATGTAGCATGGATCCAGGGATCATCATCCATCTACACATTTTAGAGATGTACCACAAAGTGACACTCACCCTGTTTGTTTCACATTTTTAGGAAATTACAAGAGGGGATGATAAATCAACTTGAATAAATATCCATGAAAAAGGAGGCTAGATACTTAAACATGTTTCTGAGGAGGCCATGATGGTCATTTTTATCTATTTGTTCATATTAAAGAGATAACAAGTCTTTGTTTTGTGTGTCCCATCTCAAAGCCTTCTAACTGCTTTTTCTACAACCATTTAGTCTAGCATGGGTCTTTCTTTTATCTTTCTTTTGTGAAAAATTGTTTAAAGAGTCACTTTCTCTAACCCCTCAAAAAAATTGAATAAAAGAGAAATATATAAAACTCATTGGGTATTAACACAGTGTAAACCCCATATATGCAGCATTTAATGAAAAACAATAACATACATTTTGGTAGTCCCACTTATCAAAATGTTTCAATGACCTCTATGATTCATTAGTCTTATATGTTTCTTATAGGAAATTTTTTCTTAAATTTTATGTATGTAGGGAACTACATTACTATTTTTGTATTATATCATATTTCAAATCACAATTTAGGTCTTCCTTCTAATCCTCTCAAGTTCACATTCAAAGTATCCCTTATCTCAAGATCCACCATCACCTGAAGAGGAAATTCAAATGGTGATGATGCCATCTATATCTAAGGATTCAAAGACATTAAAATTCATGGGGGAAAATGAAGCTGCAAATCAAGATGGTATTTATGTTAAATTTCTACTACATCATTGGGATTTCAATCCTAATTCTCTTATCAGAATTGTACATTTTGCAATTACTGGGCTTCCCACTTCCTCAAGCATTCTGTAATGCAATTATATTCCTTATTCCAAAAACATGCGGCAATCATGTTGCGATATTTGATCCACAATCATGTCGCAATCTTCAATCGCTAACATTGAATAACAAAATAAGAAAATTAGTTTCTAATATAATAGTGAACCATTTGAGACCTTATTTATCAACCTGTATAGGTGCTTCTCAGTCCAAGTTTGTTCATGGACGTCGTATTAGTGATAATATTATTCTTTTTTTTGGGTAAGTCAGAGGGTTTTTTTATTCAACTCGCCCCTCTACTACAAGCTCATCTAGAAATAACATTACAATTCATAGTAGGTACTGAAGAAAAATTGGTAGTACTACTACCAATACATGACTCTAGTTTTATTAAATCAACTAGACTAATAGGGGGAGCTCTATAGAAATAGAATTCCTCCTTGGTATTTTGGTGTAATTTTGGCAAGCATGTCTGCGGCCTTGTTACCCTCTCTCATCACAGTCTTACAAGTCTAGGTTTGCTTCCACTTTCTTCTAATGTTGAGAATGTGATTTGCAACCTTAGGGTACTCATCAATGTCTCCTTCTATGACATCATTGGCAAGCTTAGAGTCTGTCTCGTAGATGATGAGGTTGTTATCAACAAACTACCCTACATCCGTAGCAACCTCAATCACACGCAACTCTGCTTCCAACACACTATTATCTTTCACCTTCTTCCCCCAACCCCCTATCCATTCACCCTTGATATTTCTTCACACCACTACAACCGATGATTATAGTGTTTTTCTATTGAAAGTATCATATGTGTTGAACTTTAGGTGGTTCAGCATAGGTTTCTCCCAACATATACAATTTGATACCATCATTTTCCTAAAGTTTAGTGATAATAATATTCTTGTTTAGGAGTAAGTTCATAATACGAGAAGACCATCTGTGGGTAAATCTATTTCTATTCAAACTTACCTAGCCAAAGCTTATGGTAGAATGTCCTAGGATTTTATTGTTGATACCATAATTTCTTCTAGACTACCTTCATCTGTTATTACCTACATCATGAACTTGATTTGTGGTGGACATATAAAGATTGCTTGGAATGGAGGTAAGCTTGAAGGTTTTAAAGCAAAAATGGGACTCCGATAAGGAGACCCCATATCTCCTTATCTTTTCTTCATGTATGTAAATTGTCTTAGTCTTCTGATTGATATGAAGGTAGCAACAAATCAACGGAAACCTCTAAAGCTATCTCAACAAGGACCCTATATTTCACATGATCCATTTGTAGATGATATCATATTGTTTTCCAAAGCCAATATACATCATATTAACTTAACTAAAAGCTATTTTGAGGCCTTTGAAAATGCATACAGATAGAATGTCTCTACACACAAGAGTATCATATACTTCACTACATCAGGGCCACAACCGTTAAATGATAATCTGCTCTATTACTGGTATGAATGAATATTTAGATATTGGAAAGTATTTGGGTTTTCATGTACTTCATGGATGAGTAACAAAGAAAACATATGTTCTTACACATGATAAGATGGATATCATAATCTCAATTTGGGCTTCAAGAACATTAAACCTAATTGGGTGAGTTTGTATGATCAAATATTTTCTATCTTCTATTCCTACATATACAATGCAAACTTCCATTTTGCTAGTATCTTTGTGTGATATGATAGGTGTTACTATCAGGAACATTTATGGAACCTACTTCATGGACACAATTCTCTATCGCTAGTTGCATGGAAGCAACTATTATCCTCCAAACAAGATGGTGGCTTAAATGTTGAATCTATGCATAATTAGAATATGGCACTTCTCATGAAATCTGCTTAGGAACTATTTATAGATAGAGAATGTATCTGGATTAATGGCTTAAAACATAAATATAGATCCTTTAAGCCCCGATGTGGTCATGATTTCACATCCTTTTATCATGCAGTTGCTTCACTTTAGAACTTCATACAATCCCATTCAGCATTAGGTATTGGAAATCACCAATGTACTTCTATTTGGCATGGTAACTGAATTCCTAGCATCATGAACTAGATAGATAGCATTATTCAAGCCATCTCAGAAGATGTCCATGATCTCAAAGTCTCATCCATTGATTAGTGACATGAATATCGGGGACAATGATTTTATTATTGCTTTCTTTCCTACTGACATTGCCACACGAATTACAAGTTTGCCTATTTTATATGATAATGGGCCACATGCCATTTGTTTTTGGATGGAAATCAACTCTGGTAAGTTTACGACCAAGTCAACAAATGAAGCAATAATAAAACATAAGGTTAGAATAGAAACTGGACCTTGACGTTGATTTGGAGAGTGAAGCTCCCGACTAAACTAACGTACTTTCTATGCTTAGTATCTCATGAAGCACTGCTAACAAACTCTAGAAGAATGCTAAAACATTTGACTATAGACCAAAATTATTTCAGTTGTCCTGACGCTGCTGAAATGGCTCTACATGTTCTATGAGATTGTTCTATTGATAAAGCCTTTTGGAAACTTGTACATATTCAAATTGAAATCCCACCCTTTTTAAGGTGACCTCTCTTCTTGCATACAAGCAGGTCTATCAACAAATACATCTACATCCAATGTGTTTGTCACTGGGTGTTATCACTTATGGCTTGTTAGAAATGGTTGTATCTTTAGTAATAAAGTTTGTAATATATTTCAACTACCAAGATGGGTTCTCTCATTCTCTACTCAAATATCAATTGTATTTCCTACAGGTAGTTGAATTTGTGTAACTAATGAACCCATTAATGCTAGATTCGTACTACATGTACTAGGAGTTACCAGACTATTTGTTGATGCATCTATTTATGGTACACATTCTATGATTGGTATAGTAGCTACATCAAATTATGGTATCTGGTTATGGGGATGGTCTCATAGAATTTACATAACTTCATTGCTTGAAGGTGAACTTTTAGCCCTTCAGTTTTCTCTTTATATTCCTTCTAATGAGAAATGGAATCAAGTTCTAGTATTATCTGATAGTAATACAACATTAAAGGTAATAAATTAACCAATGAACCTCAATCTAAGACTGCACATTTGGCTATCATCTATAGTTTATGTCTTACGAAATTCATGGACAATTCGATGAGTTAAGGGGTCTAGATCACAAGTGTAGTACATAGATTTAATGGCAAAGATGCATCATACCACACTTGTAGAATCCTTGTGCAATGATTTTCCTCCTTATGTAATTCCAGTAAGTGATCTTTGATGTATTTTCATTGAGTAATCCTTGACGTACTCTATTGTCATGTCGTAGTGCATGTGTTACAATGAAACTCGGTGAGTTTCCCCAAAAAACTACTAAAAAGTCCAAGAACATGCCTGAACAACTGATATCGAAACCCCAAAAAGCTAGAATAAGCATGTAATGATGACTTTAGATAAAGAATAAGATATGAAGAACCTATTGACTGATTAAAAAATAAATACGATGCAAAATGTCATCCTTCCATGATGATCCATTTTGAATAAAATATTCAATAATCCTAGTTTTGACTTATCCTTACATGCTTTTGAGTCCCCTTGAAAAATGAGTGAAGGACCTACAAACCTGATTCTTTGATAGGGAACCCCATCCCTACTTAAGTTGTCTACATATGAAGAGACCTTTAATTTTTTCATCCAAATTTCTAGACATTGAAGGAAAATGTGCACCTACATTTTCATATGGACAAGAATTAGGATATTAATGAGGTCTCATGGGGTTCCTCAAAAAAATTTATTGGACTCAATTTTTAGGATGCACATCCAAACTATTCACAAAATCTCCTATGGACCATTCAATGAAGCATTTTCATCCCCCTTTACCCCTTTCTAACCAAAAGGAGAATTTCATTTTCTATTCTTTACCCCATAGAAAAATGAGAATGAGTTAATGTTGCTAATATCGAGCCCCTTTCCGTACAAAGGGCTAAAATCTATTCATTCTTAGGAATATACATATCATTCCCCTCTTGCATATTTTCATTGTAGTTAATGATATCAATATCATTTTTAATTGTTGTGAAATATTCTACATTCTATTTTAAAGCCCCTTTTCAAGGGGCATTTTTATGTATGGAATCTTTCTAATGCTTGTAAACTCTAACAATTATGTGTGGAGTGTTACACATACCTCTACTAAGAATCATGTGACAAGAAGTCCATCCATTAGAGGAACGTCCCTATCTACTCAAATGTCGCACACATATACTATCTTCTAATAGCATAATATCTATATCTAATACTCAAATTAGCCCATAGGGTATGGATGATTCGATCATCCAACACGAATGACGTGTATTTCAAACCTAAGAAGATCAAGGACATAGCATCAATTAAGAGCCTATCTTTTTTTGCCGCTATTATTGTAGCTGGCCAGACATACCCTACTACAGTTTAGATGAAAGGATAGATCCTACTTCCATAAGGTGACTCTAGAATTTCATATACAAAAGAATTTGATGAAAATGAAATAGGAGATCAACTATAGAACTACACTTCCTTCAATTGGTGGCACTCAAGTTTGCTAGTCTATCCCTCGAATTACCCATTAAGAATACCTTGATGAATCCAACTTGGCCCCAACAACACATTCCCCAGTTAAGCATGAAACACATGTTTCCTACTCCACCCATAGTCTCAGTTGTCCTATCAACCCAAGAAGGATTCAATATTCATATATCGATGGTTGACCCATCCAAAGTCCTTGCAAATATAATCGATCCATCTAAGAAGAAGAAGGGGAAGGGCCTTGCTATCCTAGAATTAGTGAGCCTCCTCTGCTACCCATGATGTCATACTTATCTCTACACATTCCCTTATATTCCTACCATTAGACCTATCCCCAAGCTAGAATATCAATGATGACTTCACCTAGGCTCCCTATGGCACATGATGATACAGTTTAAAAGAAATTTAGGAATTATCTAATAATAACACTAGATAACTGGCTAAACAATTGAAGGAGATGCAGTGTCAAAAGGTAGTATGAGGACAATTTGGTGACCTCAAATACTTCTTGATGGCATGCCTAACAAAAAAACTTCAAGTCCCTAAACTTTAAAAGTAAAATAAGTGTGAGAATTTAAATATTCACATCCATACATACTACTCGGTCATTGTAACACCCCTCCCTAGGGTTTCATACGTAACCAGCGGAAGCACAGCCTAATCCCCTACATTATCCATAATGTGGGGTACTTGGCATTTTAGGGAGGGTTGTCACAAAAAGGTAATCATTGCAAGTAAATAATTAATTTTCCATTGATATTCATACATTATTCTATGAATAGGAAATTATAAACAACAAGTCTAGAATTCTATTCATCTCTCAACATGGGAAACTAAGCATAATAATAAGCATCTCTATATGATTGGATCGCCTAGAATGGATGGCACCCCACCAGAAAGCTCCTTGATGTCTTCTAGTCTTGTCTTGCCCTTCTTGAGTCCTTACTTGCTCCAAATCCTGGGGACATCACGTCCCCAGCCATGCAAAGGGAAAAACAACACATCAGTAAACGGTACTGGCACTTTATAAGATAAACAAAGTAAATATACTTGACATGTAAGGAAAATTGACATGAATTAACTTTAGGCATTCTTGAATCATCATTATTAACATAAAGAATTGAAAAGAAATCTTATGCGTCCCTCTGTGACGCCCCCTTAGGAGCACATGATTGCTAGGAAAGCCCTTGATGCTAGGAAAGCCCTTGACGACCCTTTTGAGGTCCATGATCGGGAGCATAACAAAACTATTTCAATTCCAATTGCTTGACCATTAACATAATGTTGACATTAACATAAATCATGATTCTTTAAACTTAACATGAAGGGATTTCTCCCCATTAAGATGGTATCTTAAACATGATGGGATCTCTCCCTCTTGATCATTAACATTATTTTCATGAGTCTTTAATGATAAACAATAATCATGGTGAACATTACAACATAGGACATAGCATGTAGAAATCAACAATAAATAATATAGTGAATCGTGACTAAAGCATTAAACTTGAAAAAAAAGTAATATCTATTTCATATTTAACATGCAAGCAACCATAAGTATTTGTGCTCAGCAGCATGGCCCGTTTACCTTGGAACAAGGATGATCCTTGAGTCAGATCTAGGTCTAACCTTCCCTTGACTTAGCTCTACAAACCTGTCCATAATCATTAAACATAATTAATCAATACATAGTATTGATCTTATGTGACTGAGGGCTTGAGTGTATCCGGATCAGTCTCATGAATCAACATTATTATATTTAAGAAAAACTAGGTTGACCAAGGTCACATTAATCATGTTGATGCATGATTAGGGTTTCAAGAGTCCAAACATGGTTTCTAACAAAACATCAGAACAGGAGATCAAAACATGTTCTAGAAACCTTAAAATCGTATTCTACTCGAAAAACCAAATCCAATGACTATTTATTCATAATTTTCCGACAAACGGTTGAATTACTATGAATTTTTGAAATTCTGGCCAATGAGAAAAATAGGGAAAAGCCACGTGGATAAAACTTGACCCAAGCCAGTGGGCCGGGTCTGAGCTGGACCAACCGGGCTCGGCCAACTCAGCTACGAAGATCGCCTTCTGAGGTTCGCGGCTAAACCAGGGGAAAAAGGCAAAATCCCTAAAACACCCTCGACAGTGAAATGCATCAAAATAGGTGGGTAGGGATACCAAGGTCATTTCCTGACCTGGTTTGTTCCTACCCAAACCATGGCGAGAAAACGATTGACAGGAGCTTGGCAAGCTCCGATCTTGGGCCAACTTCAGTGCTCAACTGAGTGAGTCACCATGCCCATTGCGTTCCTGAAGGGAAACCGCACCCAACGAGCCAAGGCTCAGGTGCTGGGGGGTAGTGGAGCTCAGGAACCTGCTCCAGCCATGGCGGGCACAGGTTGGGATCGAGCAGCAGGGGGACGAAGCACACTGCAATGACAACGAGGGGCGAAGCGAAATAGTTCATCATCCACAACTGAAGCCGGACACCTTCTCGCGAAACCAAACACACCAGTGTTGTACTGGGTTGTCAGAAAACAACGGAAAACAGGGGAAGAAGTCGGATGTTGAAAACCATCAAAGCCGAGGCACCAGTGAACTGCTAAGAGTCAGAAAATCTTCACGGTGGACAGGAGAAGGTTGAGGCATCATTTCCTAGTCTGAGAAGCATAACAGAGGCGATACGGTGAGTTGCCGGTGAGGATGATCACTGGCCTATAGGGCGTGGTGACTGGGCCAATCACGGGGTTACCTAGCAATTGAAAGGTGATCGATGGGGGTCAGGGAAGCTTACTTGACTTCCAATTTGACCCGCGGTACCGGAGCAGGCTTGGGCAGAGCCAAGGTCGGCAGAAGGTAGAATGGAGTAGGTCGGGGATTCTGAGGGTATGAACGGTGAAATTGAAGGAGGAGAAATGATCTATGGGAGTTGTCGGTGCTTTAGGAGTGGTTCTATAGGCATGAGGATGGCTACCTCAGCCGCTGCAAGTCTCTGGTTCGCGAGGAGGTAAAGCCCTAGTTGGGCGTTTCGTCAACAGAGAGAGATGGAAGGTGAGTAATGGCTCATTAGAAACGGGAGAGAGAGACGAGCAAGGTGGAGGAAGAATCGTGTGATTTGGTGCAGTGACGAGGGAGATTGGGATTGTGAGAGTAACAACCTGTGAAACGGCTGCTCATCGCGAGAAAATCGGAGGAAGAAGAAGATAGGCGCATCGTTGGATCGTGATCCAACGATGGTTGTGTACCCACGTGAGAAAAAAAAGCAAAAGTAGCGCGTGACATTCAATAGAACCAGAAACTTACGGAAAATAAAGACAATTAATGAAATTCTCAATAATTCCTTAGTCAAACCATATACAAATATTTCAAATTCGATTTGGATGGTCAAACAAGGGTCAAATGAGCTCAAATTTGAACCATAGGCCAATAAGAATCTCTAGAATATTCTTGTGAAGCTATATTTCGTTTTTGTACATATTATAGTCCATAACTCTCATATCTCAATTAAAATTCATTTAAAGGTAATATAAATTGAAAAGAAACCTATTGTTGAATTCTAGAGTCATAACTCCAAGATTAATATTAACTAGTCACCTAATAGCCTTTCTCTAAGATTTATGGCTATTTAGTAGGAGAGAGAAAAGGTGAAAAGGAAAACATGTGTTCAACATTTGTGTTAATTGAAATTCATTTATAGCATGCATATGAGAGAAAATATATATATATAGTCTTTATTTTTCTAAAAGGATATTTTCATGCCCTTTTTGTATCAAACCCCTCAACTAATTATTATTTGGGAAAAGTCCCATTATTTCTTTTAAAATATATATGAAAGTTTGGGATGTGACAATTCTACCCACCTTAAAATAAATTTCGTCCTCGAAATTTCCTAGGGTGCTACCCACCTTAGAATTCTTGTTACTTCTTCATATAATTAACACATGAATAAAATTCGCATCAAAAGTGAATTCATTTCATAAAAAGGTTCAAATGAACGTAAGCTAATTATTACATCACTCTTCATCTTCCTTCTCTACTTCCATAGAGAAGACCCTAGCTTGTCTTTTGGTAGGTGGAGGGTGGCCCTTGTTCTGGTCATGGTCTTTCTTTGTGAGCTTAGGGCAATTTGACTTGAGGTGCCCGATTTCTCCACAATAGTAGCATGCACCCGTACCATACCTGCATGGGCCTGCATGGTTCTTCTTGCATGTAGGACATTGGGGCTTCTCAGCTTCAACTGTAGGTTCAGGTACCTTTCTTTTAGGGTTGTTGGGAGGCTGGTATTGGTTGTTCTTTTGGGGAACTTCTTTCTTGTAGGATCGTCCAGGGTGATCTTCAAGCTCTAGAGCTGCATCTAGGGCTGCTTGAAGGGTCCTATGGCCTCTTCCTGACAAAGCAAAACTCAAGTCGGGCTTGAGTCCTCGGATGAATTTCTTTGTTCTACGTGTTTCATCATGATCATGGCCATACTTTTGGAGGACCCTGAACTTCATGGCATATTGGGTAACAGTCATGTCGCCCACTTGAGCTAGATTGGCAAACTCTAGCTCCTTCTTCTCAATCATTGCTTCAGATACATAATGCCCTTGGAAGGCTTCAACGAACCCTTCCCATGTGAGTGGAGGTGCATCACCTGCCCTTGAGTTGAGGAGGTTTTCCCACCATGTGCGGGCTGCCCCTTTGAGCATGTGGGTTGCAAAACGAACCCTAGAGTGTTGAGGGCAGTCCATGTCTCGAAAGCAATGCTCCATGCCTCTTATCCAGTCCTCAGCTTTGGTGACTACATCAATTTCTCCTTCACCCGAAAAGGAGTCGGGCCTTATCTTTAAGAAGTCTACTAGAGTGAGCTCATGATGCCTAGGTTGAGGTTGGCCTTGTGCTAGGACATTGGTGAGTGCTTGGACAAGATCTTCTATAGTTGGCCTATTGTTCTCTCTTGATCCACCTTCACACTAGCAGAGCTAGCACCATCATCATTACCCTTTCCCTTGTCTGCTCTCTTAGGGGCCATCTGGAAAAAGGGTCACATAAACCTAGGGTTAGAACATATGAATCAAATTGTAGCTTTGGTGGCCATCCATTTATTTGCTCTGATACCATTATTGTAACACCCCTCCCTAGGGTTTCATACGTAACCAGCGGAAGCACAGCCTAATCCCCTACATTATCCATAATGTGGGGTACTTGGCATTTTAGGGAGGGTTGTCACAAAAAGGTAATCATTGCAAGTAAATAATTAATTTTCCATTGATATTCATACATTATTCTATGAATAGGAAATTATAAACAACAAGTCTAGAATTCTATTCATCTCTCAACATGGGAAACTAAGCATAATAATAAGCATCTCTATATGATTGGATCGCCTAGAATGGATGGCACCCCACCAGAAAGCTCCTTGATGTCTTCTAGTCTTGTCTTGCCCTTCTTGAGTCCTTACTTGCTCCAAATCCTGGGGACATCACGTCCCCAGCCATGCAAAGGGAAAAACAACACATCAGTAAACGGTACTGGCACTTTATAAGATAAACAAAGTAAATATACTTGACATGTAAGGAAAATTGACATGAATTAACTTTAGGCATTCTTGAATCATCATTATTAACATAAAGAATTGAAAAGAAATCTTATGCGTCCCTCTGTGACGCCCCCTTAGGAGCACATGATTGCTAGGAAAGCCCTTGATGCTAGGAAAGCCCTTGACGACCCTTTTGAGGTCCATGATCGGGAGCATAACAAAACTATTTCAATTCCAATTGCTTGACCATTAACATAATGTTGACATTAACATAAATCATGATTCTTTAAACTTAACATGAAGGGATTTCTCCCCATTAAGATGGTATCTTAAACATGATGGGATCTCTCCCTCTTGATCATTAACATTATTTTCATGAGTCTTTAATGATAAACAATAATCATGGTGAACATTACAACATAGGACATAGCATGTAGAAATCAACAATAAATAATATAGTGAATCGTGACTAAAGCATTAAACTTGAAAAAAAAGTAATATCTATTTCATATTTAACATGCAAGCAACCATAAGTATTTGTGCTCAGCAGCATGGCCCGTTTACCTTGGAACAAGGATGATCCTTGAGTCAGATCTAGGTCTAACCTTCCCTTGACTTAGCTCTACAAACCTGTCCATAATCATTAAACATAATTAATCAATACATAGTATTGATCTTATGTGACTGAGGGCTTGAGTGTATCCGGATCAGTCTCATGAATCAACATTATTATATTTAAGAAAAACTAGGTTGACCAAGGTCACATTAATCATGTTGATGCATGATTAGGGTTTCAAGAGTCCAAACATGGTTTCTAACAAAACATCAGAACAGGAGATCAAAACATGTTCTAGAAACCTTAAAATCGTATTCTACTCGAAAAACCAAATCCAATGACTATTTATTCATAATTTTCTGACAAACGGTTGAATTACTATGAATTTTTGAAATTCTGGCCAATGAGAAAAATAGGGAAAAGCCACGTGGATAAAACTTGACCCAAGCCAGTGGGCCGGGTCTGAGCTGGACCAACCGGGCTCGGCCAACTCAGCTACGAAGATCGCCTTCTGAGGTTCGCGGCTAAACCAGGGGAAAAAGGCAAAATCCCTAAAACACCCTCGACAGTGAAATGCATCAAAATAGGTGGGTAGGGATACCAAGGTCATTTCCTGACCTGGTTTGTTCCTGCCCAAACCATGGCGAGAAAACGATTGACAGGAGCTTGGCAAGCTCCGATCTTGGGCCAACTTCAGTGCTCAACTGAGTGAGTCACCATGCCCATTGCGTTCCTGAAGGGAAACCGCACCCAACGAGCCAAGGCTCAGGTGCTGGGGGGTAGTGGAGCTCAGGAACCTGCTCCAGCCATGGCGGGCACAGGTTGGGATCGAGCAGCAGGGGGACGAAGCACACTGCAATGACAACGAGGGGCGAAGCGAAATAGTTCATCATCCACAACTGAAGCCGGACACCTTCTCGCGAAACCAAACACACCAGTGTTGTACTGGGTTGTCAGAAAACAACGGAAAACAGGGGAAGAAGTCGGATGTTGAAAACCATCAAAGCCGAGGCACCAGTGAACTGCTAAGAGTCAGAAAATCTTCACGGTGGACAGGAGAAGGTTGAGGCATCATTTCCTAGTCTGAGAAGCATAACAGAGGCGATACGGTGAGTTGCCGGTGAGGATGATCACTGGCCTATAGGGCGTGGTGACTGGGCCAATCACGGGGTTACCTAGCAATTGAAAGGTGATCGATGGGGGTCAGGGAAGCTTACTTGACTTCCAATTTGACCCGCGGTACCGGAGCAGGCTTGGGCAGAGCCAAGGTCGGCAGAAGGTAGAATGGAGTAGGTCGGGGATTCTGAGGGTATGAACGGTGAAATTGAAGGAGGAGAAATGATCTATGGGAGTTGTCGGTGCTTTAGGAGTGGTTATATAGGCATGAGGATGGCTACCTCAGCCGCTGCAAGTCTCTGGTTCGCGAGGAGGTAAAGCCCTAGTTGGGCGTTTCGTCAACAAAGAGAGATGGAAGGTGAGTAATGGCTCATTAGAAACGGGAGAGAGAGACGAGCAAGGTGGAGGAAGAATCGTGTGATTTGGTGCAGTGACGAGGGAGATTGGGATTGTGAGAGTAACAACCTGTGAAACGGCTGCTCATCGCGAGAAAATCGGAGGAAGAAGAAGATAGGCGCATCGTTGGATCGTGATCCAACGATGGTTGTGTACCCACGTGAGAAAAAAAAGCAAAAGTAGCGCGTGACATTCAATAGAACCAGAAACTTACGGAAAATAAAGACAATTAATGAAATTCTCAATAATTCCTTAGTCAAACCATATACAAATATTTCAAATTCGATTTGGATGGTCAAACAAGGGTCAAATGAGCTCAAATTTGAACCATAGGCCAATAAGAATCTCTAGAATATTCTTGTGAAGCTATATTTCGTTTTTGTACATATTATAGTCCATAACTCTCATATCTCAATTAAAATTCATTTAAAGGTAATATAAATTGAAAAGAAACCTATTGTTGAATTCTAGAGTCATAACTCCAAGATTAATATTAACTAGTCACCTAATAGCCTTTCTCTAAGATTTATGGCTATTTAGTAGGAGAGAGAAAATGTGAAAAGGAAAACATGTGTTCAACATTTGTGTTAATTGAAATTCATTTATAGCATGCATATGAGAGAAAATATATATATATAGTCTTTATTTTTCTAAAAGGATATTTTCATGCCCTTTTTGTATCAAACCCCTCAACTAATTATTATTTGGGAAAAGTCCCATTATTTCTTTTAAAATATATATGAAAGTTTGGGATGTGACAGTCATGGTCTAAGTTCAATATGATGGTTATCTATCAATTAGGTTGTTTCAAATATCATTTGATGGATTGGGCATGGTACATCCCATAAGATCTAGAAACAATAAAGTTTTGGACTGAGTTGGCCAACTACTTCATCGAGCAATATGCGTTGAAAATTGACTAACTTCCTACCAGGGATGACTACAAATCCCTTACTCAAAAGGTAAAAGAATTTTGTACATAGTTTGCAAGATTGTTGGGGGTTCTCACAATGCAAATAACAACAAGTCGACCAACAAGGAAGGCAAATTTATGGTTATCAAGTTACCCCCCCCCCCCCCCAATATTTCTGACCGTGTTGTCATTTTTGTATATAAATCATTTGTTGATTTCTTCCAAGTCGATACTAACATAGATGATGTGATAGGTAGGGATTCCATTAGTAAAGGTTATCCTATTTACTATTTACTCATACATTGTATAGTAAGGGTAAGGTTAGATAACTATCTTACTCTTTACTCATTACCCTGGAACCCGCTACCCTATTGGGTGAGGGTATGGTAAACCATTACCCATACCCCATAACCCGTTGCCCACCAATATATATGTGTTAAATATTAAATACAATAATTGTGTTGTTTGAAGTCTATGAATTCTTGAAAATTGTTATGGTCACTAATTGACACAACAGATGATGCTTTCTACTACATCTTATGTAGTTGATTAGATCATGCATTGAACACCATTTTGGAGATGTAAGACACAAATGTATTAAACAACAACATTTTATATTTTATGAATCATTTATTTTTTTATGTTATTCTATGGTTCATTTATACATCAACTATTTGAGTTGTAAGAAACATGTGTATATAACAAGAAGCTCTTGTCTTAAATGTACCATTTAAAAATATACATGGTTGTATGGTATGTTTCTCTAATGAAGGATTTGTGATGTATACAACTACACATAACATTCTACATATATATAAACTACATACATATATTTACATATTTATGTATATATACATTTATATATATACAGAGAGAGAGAGAGAGAGGGAGAGAAGAGAGAGATAGCTAGAATACACTCAACTATATTCAGCTCTTAATATAATCAACATCTTAGTTGTTAGATTAGCTTTTGATTAGATGAGGAGCATCCATTCACATTCTAGTCTTTCAACTGACGCCACCCAACTCCATCCTTCTTTCCTGTGATCTCTCTCTCTATGTGTGTGTGTGATTCCTCTCCCTCCCTCCCTCTCTCTCTCTCTCCTCCTCTTGGTGATCCCTTCCCTTCTCGATGATGACTGCTCCTCTTTTTGAAGGCTTTCTCCTCCAGTAGATTAGAGGAACCAATAGCAGTAGTTGGAAAGTGGAGGTTCACAGAGATGTTTGTCGCTGCCTCAACTTCGTGACCTCCCAGTTTCTGGGAGTCCATGAACCCAACAAAAAGTATAAGGGAGAGTCCTTTTATGGCATTGTCACCCATGATCTTCTTCTAGATCAATTGGAGGAGATGAGGTCTTTGGAGAGGTGTTGATCGATCACCCACACCAGTAGGCATAGGTCAGTGACTGCCCAATACAAAAACAATAAGAAGTACCTTCACAATAGCAACAACCACAACAATAACAAGAATGCTACATCTATTAACAACAACATTGGTAGAAAGACCAAGTCAACAAGTGTTTGGGTTCATGAATGGTCCATTTTCATATCAGAATTCCAATCTGAACAAGGAAAGACCGCTTCCAATCAATACAAAGCAACAACATCTCAAATGTCCTATAGTTGGAACTTGAAAAAGACCCTGGCTTTACATCTACAACTGTAGAAGCTGATGTGCCAAACTAGAAGGGTGAATGTAGAAAATGGAGGAGCAAGGGCTCAATGTACAATGGGAAGGCAAGAAGGTATCATCTACGCTAAAGAAGGACCCATTTCATAAACAATGTAGATGTGTCATGTTGATGGATGCCATGCTAAACTACTCCGGAAGAGTCTTGTCGGTAAGTAACTCTCTGGTAATGAGTAATTGTGTAGGAAGCTTCAATCTGTGGTGTGGGATGGGGGAGAGGCTGATGGGGAGAATATGTAACAAAAGGATGTCATAATGGAGACGTGCTACTCCATCATGATCTTAGATAGTTGGACTATGCAACCGAGGATCATGTCAGTTATAATCTATATTAGCATCTGTACAACATCCTCATGATATGCAAGACCCTTAACCTAGCTTAGTGTTTGGTTGTGCTTACTTTGTTTAATGAGATGCTTTAACCTTAATATAATCTCTTGAGGTGCCTTATTAAAATTTGACAAGCCTATATTTTCAGTTTGGTCATGTTTGGTTGATGTTTGGACTATACATGCTTATTTTGGACCAAGTTGCAATTGACCCATGTTGAGGGTTCATGATGAAATTTGTCACATGTAGGTTGTTCTTCTTGTACCTTAGCATCATGACAGAGAAGATGATGCTATGGGGTGACCTTGGTTGATGAGGGGGCATCTTGAGGTGTCAGTAGCATTTGCTTGTGTTGCATGGCTATTGACCATGTGGTGTTCTTTGAGTGTAGAGACCAATGGGCTCTGTTCCTTGGGTGTGATTCTACCACAACACCTTGTTTTGGATGGTTTTCTTTGACCTTGATTCTTTTCCCTTGTCTCTGGTCTCTAGGGTTGAGTTGTGCTTTAGTATTTCAACTGTTTGGGTTAAGTGGCATTGTGTAGCGGTCACTACAATGCCCTCCCCTATCTTTGCTTTGACCGAAGAGTGTAGTGGACCACAATGGTCTCTACACTTCTTTGTTCTTATCACCATATGTTGCATGCATGTCTTAAGTGGTTGCATGGCCGATTCTTTGAGGGACAAGTGTCCTAGTGATGCTCTTACATAATGACACCTTATATCTTTACCTCCCTCCTACCTCATGTGTATATAAGCTCTCTCTTCAACATGTAATCAATTTTTTTAGATCTCTCTCCTACCTCTTTCTTGCTTGGGCCGATCTTGGAGCTTAGTAGAGCAAGAAAGTGTTGATCTTGGTGCTTTGGTGGCCGATCATCCTTGCATGTGGTGATCTTGATCTTAATCATCTTCTTGGTGGTGATTTTTTGTAATCTTCCTTCTTGGTAAGTGGTTCTACACCTTTGATCATGGTTTCCTATCAAACTCTTCCTTTCTTCTTCCTTTCTTGTTCATGAGGCTATGGCGCAACCTTGGTGTCTATTCTTTGAGGATCTTCTCTTCACTAAGGTCGGAGCCTATGGATTGACCATGGTGGTACCAATGTGAGAATAAGCTCTCCTCTTTCTTCTCTCTTGCTCAACATAGGGTTGAGTTTTCTTCACCTTGAGCTATCCTTTGACCTTGGTATGTTTCTTCTTCTTGAGGTGACCTTGTGGCCATGGAGTTGATCCAAGTTCGAGTTTCTCTTCTCTCTCTTAGAGCTCATGGTCTTAGATCTTGATCTTTCTCATAAGGCGGGTTATATAACTTTCCCCTCTTCTATTATTGCACTATATTATTGCTTGCATGTTTATGATTTCATCTCTAAAACATGAACCTATGATGCTAGATGATGTTGTGATGATCTAGGGTTTCAGATTTCAAATTATTCTCCATTGATTACTCTTTTTCCTAAACCTTAATTTCATGCACCTGTTTGCTAAGTGATGGGGAAGTTGTCGTTCCAACATGCAACTTGATCCTTGGTTCAATCACCTTGTTATGTTTTGGACATCTTGTGATAATGGAGGTTTTAATCTTTGGAGACATGATTTTGACAAATGGTTTTCCCTTTATTATTATGATCTTCTATGATTACATCGGTGACGTTGTTTTTAGTGTTTTATTGACCATTCTTGCATGGAGTTTTCTCCTTTATGATGATTTTCTTTCTTGATGTTTATCTCCTATTTTGATCATGAGTTAATTCTATTTGAATATGAACATTTTTAGGTTTGAGGCTCAATGTTTTTATGGACGTTTTTACCTTAGTGACGTTTGGACTTCTTGGTGCTATGCACCTGTTTCAGTCAAAATGACTTTGTTTTGGGTGTGGGTCGCTACATCTTGACCCTTGTTGCAGTCACTACCCTTGATTGATGGGTGTGTTGTGGTTGCAAAAGCACAAACCCTAGAAAGGTTGGTCACTACACAAGTTGACACATGTTCTATGGTTGTTATATTTTGTTCATTTGTGATCTTTAGTGTTGATTTAGTTGGTTTGGTCGATTCCATAGTTGGATCCTGGTTTTTCACAACATGATACTCTTGTGGTTGCTACATATGGACCCCTTTTATTGCGGTAGCAAGGGTGATCTATCGCTAACCATGATTGGTTGCTACACTAGTGATGTGTTGGTCGCTACACATGTATATATAAGTGATGATCGACACATAATGTTATTTGGAAAGAATGATTAATTGGTCATGACCATGATGCCTAATCCTAATATGCTCCAAGAAAATGAGAGATGGTGTATATAGGATTATATCATGGAAATTGAATTGGAGATCCTAATCCTCTATATGGGAAAACCATAACTCTAATTCTCACATGTATATTATAACTATTGAGCCTGTTTGAGTAATTAGCATGAGATGATATTTTCTCTGTCCAACTTGTATAACTCCAACCTTCTAGGTGAAATGAACGACATATCTAGTGAATGCTATGGTGTTATTTATGTGGCACATGATGATGATCGTGAGCCTTGATGAGGCATGATGATGATGTTCATGAACTATGTGATTTGGTTTTTATGGCCTGGTTGAGGCTTTAGTCCTAATGTGAGGTGATATCCTCCAATGATGGGATGAGGGACTATCATCCCCTAGTGATGTTATGACATTCATGGCCATGTATGGAAGTGATACCGAGTGATGATGTCATTAGTGTATACTTCATGTGTTTTATATCTTCTAGAGTTGTAATACACACTTATCATTGTAGACTTTGTTTAGGGTGTGTAGGTTGTAACTCAATTAATGATAAAAGCCACCTAATTAGCTTAACTAACAAGTGAAACCCTAATCATGTAGTTTCCATATGCCATAGATCCATCTTCAGCTTCAGTACTTGTTGGATGGTGAAACATGTTCTCCCTTTGTGGAAGCTTGGAGTCGTATATTGTTGAGTATATGCATTTCACATGATTGTTGCAGTCATACCCTGGAAGGAGAATGGTTGAGGCTGCATATCAATGGATGATTCAATATACATATATGACAAAATTTGAGGATAGTTGTGGTCATACCTTGGTAGGAGTGTGGCTGTGGTCATAGCTCAATTTTCAGTAGTGGTGTGCCTATATACCACGGCAGACTATGTTGTTTTGTACTTGGACTTTACACATCATCGTGGAGGACTTGGAATAACCAAAGGTGTGGGAGATCATAGGTGTCTGGCTCCTCCTAGATCTTATATGGCACTTATTTCGACTTAGCAGTGGTCAATTAAGGTATGAGTGGTATACCACATCTCCTCAGGGCATAATGATAGAAGACGTAATACGACCGTGTAGTATATTTTCTTAGGGCTAAACATGACTCACATTGGATGACACTTTTCTTAATCTCTTGTAATGATTTCTTGAATTACAATACAATGAGAGAAATCAATTATTATACATGTTATTCATATTCCTTCTTAAAGTATAAGATGTTCTAATAGTCTATTGTAGATGCCTAAATTTCTTAAACAATGATAACTATTTTACTCATATCATTTAGTTGAATCTTCTCATCTTGAACATAATGCTATCCATATACTTTAATCTATCTATTCTTATAATAGATGTCAGTGAAGAGTTGTATCTTTCGATGGCATGTTGGTGTCACTTTGTGGGTTTCCACATCTTTTAGGTGGTCGTGCACGATTAGGTAGAGATCATGTAGTTGAGTCTGAGCAGCAAGAGCAGTAGTAGTTGTTGAAGGCTGGATATACTACTACTATTTTGTAGTAGAATCCTATGTGTTGTCCATGTACTCTCAGGTCCTTGGGTGTGTTTTGTAGACAATGCATATCCATACGAGTTTTGGCAGTAGTCCCTAGTTGTACATATATGATTGTATATATATGTGAACAAGTTATCATATGTAATAGGTTGTGTCTTGATAGCCTTCAACAGTGATATGCAATCATCTTGTGGCAAGTGATGTAAAACATGTGGCAATATTTATGGATTTATATGTGATATGTTTCATCTTGAGATGTTGTGATGTGATCGGTTTTAATTTACTATGTTTTCTGATAATCTAGATGATTAGTGTTAGTTCCTTACTTTGTTTTAAGTTATCATGCTTGTGTGGCATTCAGCTTCACAGAAGCATGTAGTATGTGCAAAGCTACTTCTATCAAGCAGCTTCCTCCTTCTCATACACCATGAGGTGCACCGTCATCGTGAACGTTCACAAATGCCTGCACATTCTTCATGTACATCTTTGCAAACTCGTCACTTTATTTAGGATGTGCACCATTGACGCATTCACTGTGCATGAGTTGAAGGAGTGATCTGATGACAAGTATCAACATGTGAATACATCTACTGGATGCAAGTGTTGCAACTTATCTCCAGTTTGTACATGACAATCCCCAAAAATAGTGTGAATTATGTTCTCCTACAGTTAGGAGGACCTCAAGGAAGTGTAACAAGCCCGATGTTAAGTCCTCTATGATTTTCTATATTCATTTTCATTAGATCCATGGATGTTCTCTTCACTTCAACATGAAATGGCATTTTTCTTAGCGTTTATGAATAGCAAATGAGGTGCGTGATAGAAGTGGAATGGTGGTGTCTACATGTAGTCTAGTCATGAACTTCAATGATAAGCATTATTGAATTTCTACAAATATTTCTTAAATGCTAAGTATCAGTTGTAGAAATGTGCATAGAAATTTCATGCATTCATTGAGTAGTATATTACAGAAGAACAAGGTCTTTATCACTGACAAATGTATATGAGAAGTTTCATGCATTCATTTGGTAGTATATTATAGAAGTTGGTCTTTACAGTGGCATGATGGTAGTGGCAGTGGTGGTCATGCAAACATGTATGTCTTAAATACCTGATTCACAATCTTGATGTGATGCTCATAGTTCATATTATGAGAATTTTGGAGTTGCACAATATTTAGTTCATTGTAGAGTCAATATAGTTAAGTGGTGAATCTGGTATAGTAAAAGAACCAATACATAAATGGTTGATAGAGGCAGTGGTAACATAGTCTTTAAAGTTTTCATCTATTCAGATGATATGATATTTACCCAGTGTCGTCAATGTGTATGCCGGCCCAGCTATGGGGATTTACCCTCATTACCTTACCACTAACCTATCAATGAAAAATATTGTGAGTCCCGACCTGAGCACAGTGTCTACACATGTCATCAGTAGTCCAGTGATGTATTCATCTATAAACAAGAACCGATGTCATGATGTCAGTGTGAGGGTGTAGATGGGTGTGACCTCGTATGTGGAAGATGATTGAAAGGGTTGATGTTCATCTAGTGGTGACAATGAAGAAGCAACTGGTAATTAAGTTAGAGTGGAAGAGAATGATAGAGAGGAGAAATGTTGTCGATGCCAGAGAGTTTACATAGGGTTACATTTGAAGAATCATTGTCACTTGTAGTGGAGTTGTCGTTGGTACCAGGACCTTTGTGGTAGCTCACCGATGGCGTAAGACTAATGGTGAAAGTCACAACTATAAACGGGTCATAGACATGGGTCTTTTCTTCTCACAAACAAGATGATGTCGCATAGAGAGAGAGAGAGAGTCCCAGCAGCACAAGTGGGGTGGGTGAGGATAGGTGAGGAGCTGGGTTGTAAGTTGGGTGGATTCTCACGATCTAATCAGCATCCAATGATTTACAACCTGATTATATTGAGGGATGATTACACTTGAGTATATTCTAGCCTCTCTCTCTCTCTCTCTCTATATATATATATATATATATTATATATATATATATATATATATATATATATATATATATATATATGTGTGTGTGTGTGTGTGTGTGCGTGTGTGTGTTATAAAAGTATATATACATACATATATATATATGTTACAATATATATACATATGTATGTATGCCTATAATGTAACTTGTTGAAGTATAAACAATTTAATTCCATTTCAATGTACCTTTCTAAGTATTTTGGGGACATAAAACATCATTTGGAGTACTACTATTTGTATATGTAAGAGTGATATGCTTGATATCATATTTTATGTATAAAAGTCAGTTTAAAAGATTCAAAGAAAATATCTCACTGAGCAAAGGGTATGTGATCCACAAAGGAATTTTCAAGAACATCATATTCACTAGGGTTGTCATTGGGAAGGGATCGGCCTTACCTTTCCTTTACCACCAAGTGTGGCGGGTAAGGGTATGCATAATTTCCCACTCCACCAATATCCTTATCCTTACCCTCATACCCAAAACTTAAATAGAAGGGTAAGGGTTAAATGGAGAATTCATATGTCTATAATTGTATTTTTCTAATAACAATAACACCTTACAAAATACCTATTTACATTAAAATGAAATACCAAGGTTCTCTAAAATGATGATTACCCATAGCTTGATGAATCTATACAAGATTATTAAAATGAGTTTTTATATAAAAACAGATCAAATGACTACACATATATATCAAATGACATGACGATGAAATCTTCTTATTATATACCCATGCCTTAAAACTCCAAATATTGATGTATACATAAGCAAAGTAATCCTAAAAACAAAGAATATTAATTATGTATATATACAGCTTAACACACACAGAGAAATATATATGTATATATATATATATATATATATATATATATATATATATATATATATATATGCAAAGGAACACAATTTAGATTGTTATGCAATTTATCAGCTATGGCGGTACCTGAATCCTGTGGAAAGGGAACCTCTAACCATTTGAAGGTGGGGCAAGGTGTAATTCAAGGTGATCACATACGTCCATATATCTTTGTCCTATTCCTTGAAAGACAGAGTCAATCCATAATCAACTTGATTAATGATGGAGGTTGGAAGCCTGTCAATTTAACAAGGAATGGTTTACCCCTCTCTCAAGTTAAATTTGTGGATGACCTCCTCCTTGTAGTTGAGGCATCAAAGTAGAAAGACATAGTCATCATGAAAGTAATATAATATTTCTCACTAGTCTCACGACATTCTATTTCATAAAACAAATCAAGAGTTCATTTTTTACACAACACAACCATATAGATAAAAGAAGGATCAGTTCTGCCTTGGGAATCTAACATACAAATGACATCAATCGCATTCTGGGAGTGCCTATCCTCAACCACATGGTGAATAAGGTGATTGATGCATGCCTTTCTGACTCCATTAAAGTGAAAATGAACAACTAGACCACCCATCATTTTTCATTATCTATTAGAATACAATAAGAAAAATTGACCTGGAAAGTATATCCAATGCAAGCAGTGAGTCTATCACCCATCTTGTGTGATGACATCAACATATTTGTATGACACTTCTTCTAGTGGGGTAATTTCAAGGGTAATAAGATGTCTTTGATCTCTTGGAAAAAGGTGACCTCAAAAAAAAAGATATAGGTGGCCTAAGATTAGAGATGCATGCAGCTAGAACACTTTACTGATGCTCAAGAATTATTAGGAATTTTCAAGAAAAGGTACTTGTTGAGTGAAGCTAATGAATAAAAAATTTGTCAAAAATAGTGTTTTCACCCACTCTCCTCTTCTACAGCCTGGTATTTAGAAGTCAACACCTACATGAAATATCATTAGACATATAACCATATGTAATGGTCTTCACACATATGTATGGTCAGACCATTGGCTATCTGGTAAATCCATTTTGGAACTTGCACCAAATTGGCCAATCTATATAGACCATATTGATCTTTAAGTAGGGTCTATGGTTCCAAGAGGTGATTGGGATTGAAACTTCATTCATTCATATAACCTCAACAAAGATGAGATACCATAATACATAACCCCACCTAATAGTCTATTAGGAAATAATCTATATACATGGCTAAGAGACAATTGTGGTAGCCTCACTGCCCTTTTTTCTTATAGATGGTTCCATTCCAATAAATATCTAATTACTGAAGGCAAGTGGAAGAAATGAGGAGATCCAAACTACCTAAATGGAAGAAAATTTTCCTCTGGCTCATGTAATATCAAGCACTACTAACTAATTATGATAAACTCAAGAAATATTTTTATGTTCCCTCTTCCTATCGAATTTGTTGCCACTTTGAAGATACCCTTCTTCACTGCCTCCAAAATTGCACAATGATTAAAGCAATTTAAGAGTTATTCAAAATGTGGAAAACTATGCAGTATATGACCATCCATGATTTCCTATCAAGCATAATTGGTTTAGCACATCTATTGCAAGTTAAAGCAATTATCCAAATCATCATTTGTTGGCACCTAAGGAAGGTGTGTAATGACTTCACACATACAAACATGATGAGCTTAAGGTAGTTTATTTGTCACTTCATTGCACTACATACTGAATCCATTCTCAATGTAGTTAACTCATAGGATAAAGTCATGCCATGTTTCCCACATTCATGCCATATGATCGGCCACAATTGTAGTACTTTCATATTTTCTAATGTTTCCTTTAAAATAAAACTACAAAGGAAACTATTTGCATCCACATCAATCAGAACACATGGACATGCATACTCATAATTAGATCTATCACAACTACCACCTCATCCTTGGAGGATAAAATTAGTGTGATCATTGATTTTTCTTTTCTTTGCAACAATAGGGGCTGGCTCAACTACACTATCTTCTCAAAACAAGCAGTCTCACTGCTTAACCATGGAGTAAAATCCCATGGACACCTACTTCCATATTTCAAATATTAGAAAATCCTCTCCCTACCCCCTATCTCTCTTAAGCTAATTTTCATCCCCAGAGCTATCAGTGTAGTTGTTTTTCCTTATCTAAAGGAACTCCAACTATTAATAACTTTTTCCTTTTCAATTTGGTTAAACCTCAATGGTTGCCCACAATGTGGATGTGATTATGAACACTTTTTGGCAAGTAATACAGAGCGGTATGACTAATATGTAATATCTAGTTTGGTTAATATATGTTTATATATATATATATATATATATATATATCTGTGTGTGTGTGTGTTTGTGTATCTATATATATTATAGACTATACCCATGTCAGTGACTCACAATGCTCAACACAAAGAGGCAAGACAATTTAATTTCTTTTTGTCCACAAGTTTCACTTTTGATATTGCAAACAAAAATGTTGCCTATAACTACATTGTAAATAGCCATGATAGAGCTCTTCTCTATGGAGTAGGTGATGCCACTTCAACAATATTATCTTCAAAGGGAGTGCTAAATGCTACACCAAATCATTGGGAAAACTTTCTAAGCAAGGGTAGCGAGCCTCCTTGTTAGCTAGAGACTCACTGGCTACAACTAGATTACTTCTTTCTGATGAGCATATCTCATCCAATCACATATGGTATAAAAAGTGTTTATCTGAGCTTCTCCTTAATTCATCATTAGTATCTTTAGACTACATAAATTGAGAAATGAATGTCACTACTGACATCACTATAAAACCTATTTTTAGGCATAAATATAGTCTTTCCTTTTCTTCTATTTTCCTTGAGTGGATCCAAGATAACTTCAATGTAAATGTGGTTTTACCTATATCATATAGCAGTTTGAATAATGCATAAATCTCTCTCCCTGGCCCGCCAATATATTGATGGAGCTTCCACTTACATGGAATTGCATGCACCACAAAAAATCCTAAAGATGGTAAATCCTTAGGTTTAGCCTTGCTTATACTAGGTTAAAACTCCACCCATGTATGCTGAGATATGTGGAAGTCTTATCACAGTATAGTTAAGGGTTGAATCCATAGGGCAACGGTCTTGTTGGCAACAACAAGATGGAAAATGTAAGAATTTCACTTAACTCCTTGATAGTTGATATTTAGTCCAAAGATTTGATTTGGTTGTTTTAAACTAAATGCAAGTAAAGTAGAAGCAAGAAAGTAAACTTAGGTTGTTAACAATGATAAGGAATCACTAGGATGCAATCGGTTTTCACCACCACTATGCATGGATCAAGACATGCAACATAAAACACAACCTGCAAAAAGAGTCTAAACAGTTAGTATCTTTGTATATTTAGTTTCCTTTCGGAGAACTAACTACAAGAAGTGTGGGAATGATGCAACGCCAACCATCCCCGAACGAATGGTCAACTGCTTTGCATCATTCCCTTTTCAAAGTGTGTTCCCCGACTTACCAAAGTTGTACTTTCATACGTCAACTGATTCCATTTCATAGTATGAAAGTACAACATTTGGAAGTGAGTTTACTCCACCTCTCGAAAGCACTCCTAGATACCGAAACAAGCACATGGGGGATACATGCACTAAGAACCAACATTCAATCGAGTTTCGAATCAAGTAGTACAAACATAGACAATTCATACTAAGAGATAAAAGATAACACAAGTTGGTGATCAAGCAACAAGCATTCATTAAACGATTGATGTTGAACTATAAAAGAGGTAACTCTATATTGCAAACTATGGATTACATTACATAAAATGAAAGCATGGGTAGCGGGGCTACACCCCGCACCCTAGTGAAAGAGGCTACTCGCTCATAGCTAGGACAAAGAAGGAGGCAAGAAGAGAGAGAGAGAGCTTCATCCCCACAAAGGAAAGAGGAAAGTCAACCCCTTGGAGAGAGAGAGAAACGATCTTCTAGCTTCATAGGTTGCTTGATGACGAGCTCCCCTCTTCCCACCTTCTTTGGCGGAGAGAGAGAAAGCAGCTTCAAGATGGAGTGTGGATCTCAGACTGGCAGCCCCTGGGCAGAGGATGGAAGTTAGATTTGCTCTGGAGTGATAGAGGCAGCCTCTGGACGTCTCAAACAAACACCCCTTTTTGAAGGACCCTAGGGGTCTTATTTATAGGCCTTAAGTGAAGTCCAAACAGTTTGAAGACCGTTTGGACCTCAAGGCCGTTTGGACTTCAAGACCGTTTGGACCTCAAGACCATTTGGACCTCAAGACCATTTGGACCTCAAGATCATTTGGACCTCAAGACCGTTTGGACCTCAAGACCATTTGGACCTCAAGACCGTTTGGACTTCAAGACCATTTGGACCTCAAGATCGTTTGGACCTCAAGACCATTTGGACCTCAAGACCGTTTGGACCTCAAGACCGTTTGGACCTCAAGACCATTTCGACCATGCGGTCTCGGGACCGGTTGGCTCCACACGGTCTTGAGACCGTGTGACTCCATGCGGTCTCGGGACCGATTGGCTTCATGCGGTCTTGGGACCGTGTGACTCCATGCGGTCCCGGGACCGATTGGCTTCATGCGGTCTTGGGACCGTGTGACTCCATGCGGTCTCAGGACCGATTGGCTTCATGCGGTCTTGGGACCATGTGACTCCATGCGGTCTCAGGACCGATTGGCTTTATGCGGTCTTGGGACCATGTGACTCCATGCGGTCTCTGGACCGATTGGCTTCATGCGGTCTTGGGACCGTGTGACTCCATGTGGTCTCGGGACCGATTGGCTTCATGCGGTCTTGGGACCGTGTGACTCCATGCGGTCTCGGGACCGATTGGCTTAATGCGGTCTTGGGACCGTGTGACTCCATGCGGTCTTGGGCTGGTTGAGTCTTTTATGATTTTTTTTGTGTCTTTTCCTGCAAGTAAAAAGGGGAAAAGTTAGTCTAATAGTATATTTGCAATAAGAGAGGATATTTAAGGATTATGTTTACTTTATCTGAGAAAGAGTGTGGAAAACTGAAGAATATTACTAAGATAACATCTCAAAAATGGAGGTTATCACCCCCCCTAACTTAGAGTCTAGCTTGTCCTCAAGTTAGATAGAGCTGAGGCATGTAATGGCGAGGTGATTTTATTTAGTTAAGATTTCCCTATTCTTGCTTCAATTCTCAACCTGAGTTCTCCCAAGGTCATATCAGGTCTTATTGCTTGCCTTGACTCTTTCAGGTTTTGAGAGTTGCTTGGGTCTCAGGTTCCTTCTGTATCTCATAGCTTGCATCGGGACCACTTTTTATTCAGTGCACGTTGTTGACTCTAATCAGCTTTATACCTCTCTGAAGAACCTACTGGAAGCTAGAGTGGGTATGAGGGTTGGCTAAAGGCTTGAAATGTAACTCCCCCTTCAAGTGGGGGAGGGGTTGTCTATGCTTTTAGAATTTCACTACCGGGCACGACACATCTTCCTTTGTGAGGGAAGTCGAATGTACCGACCGGGTGAATCCTTTATAAGACTTTCATATATTTAGATACCTTAGGGTTTCACTACCGGGCACAACACATCTGCCTTCGTGAGGGCAGCTGAATGTACCGGCCGGGTGAGACCTTCATCGGTTCTTTATATAGATCCTTATTTATGGCACAACTCTCATAATTTTATTCAACTCTCTGGATTTTATTCGTAGACTCGCAGGCTTAGGTTTTGGGGTTTTTCGGGAAATTGTTTTGGGCGGACAAGCCTCTTTTATTTGAAGAGAGGAAAGTTGTTCTTGGAGTTTTTCAACATGCACTTATTTGATTGCTTTTTGTGGTCCACTTGAAAGACTTCTTGATTTGGAAGTCGCCTGATGCCCCTCTCATCCTTGAGAGCTTGGCTTATTGCCTTGATATTGACCCGTGGAGAGTCAGACGTAGAAGTGAAATAAAAGCATGAAAATCACGGGTGGGGGACATTATTAAGTCGCCATTATATGTCTAAGTGCTATTTACTTTTGAGGACTAACATGATTCTAAAGTTAATTGAGGGTGAATTTATTCCAAAGATTTATTGTTGGATGAATTATTTAAAATGGAAGCTAAATGTGTAAAGGAAACTAAGAAAATTTGTACAAAAATGAAGGAAAAGATGGAAGAAGAGGGATATAGAAATGATACCTCACCCTTGTCTAATGTACCCCCCCCTAACTTATCATTCACTCTGTCCTCAGAGTGTCAAAATGATAGGCCGAGGAGTATGAGGACAAGGGCGACAGGCTATGTTAATCCCGAGGTTGCCCCTGGTGTTCTGAGTAGATTAGCTGCAAACTCGCCGCGTAGGGCGTGGTAATCCACGTCGGTCATATCCTCTAGTGGTCTTTGAAGGACCATGATGGTGTACATCCAGTAGAGGACGTGGAAGCCGTAGTCATTTTATTTCTGAATTTGTTGGGGACATTTGTGGTTGAAGGAAGGGAAATGAAAATGTTCTTTGCCGTAATCCCTTGTGTGCTGACTTAAAAAAGCGATTAATTGGTCTGCGCATTCCTTCGCCACTACCTCCGTGGGTGTCTTTGGTGTCACTACATAATTCCTCTGTCGGGGATTGAACTGACTGTCGGAACTATTATAAATGGTGGTTGCTCCTTCAGGTAGGTTTGTTTCCAGTAGCAGCCAGTGCTCATGATAAAGGAAGGGTAGCATGAGAAACTTCGGTGTTGTGTGTTGCAGGAAGGAGATTAGCACTTCAGTTGTTCCGAAGTTTTTTAGCTGTAACATATCATCCTTCATGTACGGGGATGCCATATATGTTGTAGGGTGATTTTGGGTGAGGAGCGATTGATAGGCGATCATTAAACTTACTAAAAGAGCCTTTGAACTGAAGAGTCTCTTGAAGCGTGTCTGCCATGATTAGAATGTCACCAGACATGAACACGAGTTCATCCTTCTCGGCAGAAAGCCTTGTCATGATGAGACATAGTTCAATGTCGGAGAGACCATTGCAGGCAGTGAGGTCGAAGTCTGGGAAAGTTGGTTCGATGGCAGATAGGGGCACTATTGGCGATGGCGATCTCCTAATGGTTGCCCCTGACAAAAGATCGATGTTTCCTTTTCGTGGCTCGGGTGCTATGGCTGGCTGCTTGGTCTTCTCCAACTCTTTCAAAGTTTGTTTGTAAGGTCGCCTCTGCGGATGTTGGATTTCTGAAAAAAGGTAACGGGGGACATCATCTGGTGCCATTGTCGGGTCCTTGAAGAACCTTTTATCACAAATGAGCTCCATGGCGTAACTCCCTCGCAGGGAGTGAAAATCTTCAGCGATCAGCTCCGTAAAGGGGATTTCTTGGTTTAGCGCTTGAATGTGAGGGATGGTGCAAAAAGCGCAATCCTAAATCCCGCAGCAATTTGGACTTGTGGGTTAATTATTTGGAACCATGGTTGGCTCCAGTCTTGACGGAGGGACGGGCGGGCAGCCCAGATTAACTTGTGGAGCCGGAAGGGAATACATCTTGCTTCTCCTACTTCTTCTCCAACAAAATTTATTGTATCGGTAGGTAGCTCAGCGACACAGAAATTGTACACCTTGGCGTCACGAGCCTCGGTGTCCACAATCATAAACAGCCAGTGGTCGGACACTTGGAATGGTACTGTAAGATATCGTGCCCTCCGTGCTAGGTCGGCACGTAGCCGCTCTATTGACTTGGATCGTATTTCTTTGTATAACAAGCCAATGGATAGAGTCGGTGAGGCATTAAACACTGGTTTCTGCCTCCTTGAGCTTCTATAGACTTCTATGCAGTTGGCAAGTAAGACACAGAAGATTGCCATTGACATCGTTGACCGTGGTCGCAAGATGTTGTGGAAGTCTTCGCGTGTTAACTTGCGCTTAGTCTTTGTATTGTGGTAGATGATGTCTCCCCCCTCTTTATCGTCGTCGACAATAGTGTTCAGGATAAAGATGTCCTGAGCATCTAGTGTTGAGATGGCCGCCATATCTAAATCATGCATTTTATGAGGTAGAGGTGGTGGCAGGGGTAGCTCCTGTGGAGGGGGGGTTGTTCCAGATCTTCTATGTAGCTTTGCAGCTCTTCGTCAGAATCAGAAGCAAAATCTAGTTCTTCATCTGTATCTAAACGTACTCATTCTGACTCCTCCTGTTCTGGGGGAAAAGGCACTGTTTGGTCAGGTGCAGATTGAAGTGGAGACGTTTTAGGTGGTGGATTTGTGCTGGTTCCTAGTATACATTGGTGGAAATCAGCAAAGGCTGCTGCTTTGGCAGATTCCCCCAGAGATCCTATTGCAGAATAATCAAGGAATTGGTCCCCATATGACATGTTTATATTTTCGTTGTGGGGAGACTTGGGATGATGTCCACCTTCTTGGTGACCTTTGTAGTAACCTTTCTGAGAAGGTTATGCTGCTTGGCTTGGGTCCTCGCCATCATCAGGTTTGGCACCTGAGGAGGTGGTGTCATTGTTAGAATTGGTGGAGGAGTCGGAGTCTTCTTCGTCGTCATTATCATTGTCTTTGGCTGCTGCTGCTTTGGCTGTGAGCTTCGTGTTTGCTTTCTTTTTGCACCGTTGATGGATGGCTTGTAACTCATCGAACGCCACTTGCACATGCTCGTGTGTTTTGAGTAGTGCATTGTGTGTTTCTTTGAGATCGTTGTATCGGCCTTCGGTGGAGAGGAGTCATGATGTAAGATCTGTTACTTGAGTACGTAGTTGTTGAATGTCATTGTTTGTTGACTCCTCTTGGAGATTGTTTAGGTGTGTGAGGGTGTTGTTGATGTTGTCCAGGTGCGTGCTAAGAGCTGTTTGTTGCTGCTTGAGCTCGCGGAGAGTCTCGGGAAAAGGTTGAGTCTGTGTAGAGATCTCATCGACTTGCTTAGCCATTGCTTCTTGCTGGCGCTTCGCTCCAAGGACCAGCTCGGGCAAGTTGTTGTAGTGGCTGTTGATGTGATCAACTTTCTTAGCCACATCATCTTGTTTGTGCTGAAAACCATAAAGGATGCTTGGCAAGGCGCGGTTCTGTTCGTCGATCATGGAAACCTATTTAGATAATCCATGTACACAAGAAAAAATAGAATGCAAAATGTTAGAAGGATCGGTGAGGAGGTTTCGGATGACGTCGAATTGACGTTTGAATTCCTCATCGATATTGGAGAAGGGGACCCCAGAAGCGGAAGGGTGGGGTGGTTGGGGTCTGTGTGGGAGGGTGGTAGTGTCTTGCAGAAGAGACACTGATGGTTTCGCGAACTGCGTGGTGACTATGGATGGGGTCACCAGCGGTGTCGGGGTGGTGGTGGATGGGAAAGGTGGTGGTATCTCTGGTGAAAGTGGTGGGAGAGATAGTGGTGGGGGAGAGACTTTGGAGGTGGAGAGGAAAGTGGTAAAGTTGGGTGTAGGAGTGGAGAAGGGAGAACCCGAAGGGAAAAGGGGTGAAGAAGAGGATGCGGGGAAAAAAGGAAGAGTGATGGATGTTGGAAAGGTGGAGGGTGGTGAGGTGGTGGCAGTTAGCTCAACATTTAGACTCATAATGAAGGAGTCTAAAGATGAGGTGGTGATGTGATCTTCGGGAAGGGGGTTGTCTTATGGATGTGGTTTGGAAGTTGGTGGCCCCGACAGCTGTTGTTTCTGTGAAAGTCTTATGGATGGTCATTTCACAGGAATTTTTTTTGTCCTAGCTGTCGGGGCGTTGATGCTAAGTTATGTCTGCCCCGCCTTTATTTTCTTTACTGGTGCTTTGACTGTAGTTATGAGTATGGTAAGCTCCTCGTCATTGAAGAGGAGCTTTTCCTTGTCGTAATCTGCGAGCTCCGGGAGCGGTAGCAGAGTTCTGGATGATTTGACTGTTGGCCAGAAGACGTAATGTAGTTTCACATCCTTCTCCTTGATAATGAAGGAGTTCTTCAAGGTTTGTTCGTTGGTGAGGATGTCGCCCTTTATTTGCGTGCATCTAGGTAGAGGTCTGTCCATCTTGAGGTATTTGATGATGGATGTGATATGACCTCCCATGCAAATTTCCTTCCCCAGAGTGTAAGATGATAGTTTCTGGATCATATGACGTCCAATGTTGACTGGCATCCCATGTAGAATGGACCAGAGAACAAAGAGATCTGAAATTGTAACATTCCCTCCTTCTGTCTTGGGGAAGAGTGCGCCGACGAGGATTTTGTGTAAAGTGCACACTAGTCCAGATTGTATGTTGGATGCCTTGCATGTTTTTGCATCATAGGTGGGGAGCCCTGTCAGAGATTTCTAAAAGTTGTGCATGTTGAAATTAGGATTCTCAATTCCCACAGCCTTGGCCTTCTTTAGCTGCTCCTAGTTGTCAATAAAGATTTCATTCAACATATTTTATGTTATGACAACCTTGTTTTTGAAGACTGTGGTGACCAGCCTTCGGTCACCTCCGTCCCGTGATCTATCCATGATGTCGACGGGCTCTTTGTTATGAAAGGTGAATAATTCAGTTGTGGGTTCGGAATATGAGATCTCATGTGCCAAACACAGCCTTGCAAGGTTGGCTTTGTCTAGCATGTTGAAAATTCGGTCGTGGATCCCCATCTTAAGCAGTATGCTGGAGCAGACGTACTTTGTGGGTTTTAGGATTTTGTCGGTGGAGGGAGCGGTGTGTATGTAGAGGTTTTCTGGTGGTGGTGTTGTGGTGGTGACGGGAGGGAAAGAGGGAACAGTGATGGTTGCGGGGACGACATCAGAGGTGGTGATTGGGGGAGTGTTTCCTGCCAGGGTTTGCTCCCTTGTAGTGACAGTCTGGACCTGCTTTCTTGCTCGTTTCTTGGAGGGTTGTCCAGTTGTGGTTTCCTGGACCTTTCGCTTCCCCTTTGATTTTTCAGGTGGGGACTCGTCCTCGGGGTTTTGCTCGTATTCACAGCCCTCATCACTAGAGGATATTTCTATTTCTTCTTCAGGTGCCTCAGATAAACATTTGTTGAGGCGGTCAATGTCACACAAGACATATATGATTTTGACCTTTGGTGGGGCCTGTCTAGTCTTGTTGTAGTTTTCTATGATCTTCCGGAGTTTGGCCCGGTCTTCCATCATTTGCTCCTTTGTCCAGAAAGGAGCTTCGTCAGATCCTGTGGCATGCTTAGATGGTGATGCCATTTCTGAAAAGTGGAAAATCATGAGTAAGAACAACATGCTTAGAAATAAAATTGGATTTTATTTGTATTTATGTGGTTTTATATTTTAACGAAACTTAAGCGACTGTGGAAGGCCAAACGGTTTGCAGACCGTTTGGTCCCAAACGGTTTCAGGACCGTTTGGTCCCAAATGGTGAGAAGACCGTTTGGTCTCAAACGATTTGAAGATCGTTTGGTCCTAAACGGTTTGAAGACCATTTGGTCCCAAACGGTTTCAGGATCGTTTGGTTCCAAACGGTTTGAAGACCATTTAGTACCAAACGGTTTCAGGACCGTTTGGTTCCAAACGGTTTCAGGACCGTTTGGTTCCAAACGGTTTGAAGACCATTTGGTCCCAAACGGTTTCAGGATCGTTTGGTCCCAAACGGTTTGAAGACCGTTTGGTACCAAACGGTTTCAGGACCGTTTGGTTCCAAACGGGTTGAAGACCGTTTGGAAGATGAAACATCGGGGAACGGCTGGCGAAAAGGGAGGCGGAGCCGGAGGCAAAAACAAGGATGGCTGCGATAAAGGCGATAAACAAGGGATCGCGGCGGTGCCGTAGATGGCGGCAAAGGCGAAGATGATGGCGGCTGAGGAAAAGATGGTTGCAGAAGCAGAAAGGTCAAAAAGGATGCCACGGTGGCACATGCAAGTACCGACAATGGCGAGACTACCTTGTGGCTGATGGTGGAGATGACGACGGTGAAGCGGAGGGCGGAGGACGGTGAGGTTGTTGTGAAGAAACACGGGACTAAGTCGATGGAGGCGGAGGGAGTCTGAGCCGCGCGGGAGCAATACGACGGAAGCGATGGAACAACGCTTGTGTAAGAGTATGAGGAAGCTCGAGAGCCGAAGAGAGAAGAACAAAGGGGTAGGCTTTATATTTATAGGAAACAGGGGTTGACCTGACAAAAATCCTAGGTCAAATGGTTTAGCGACGGTTTGGACTCCAAACAGTTTCAAGACCGTTTGGCTCCAAACGGTTTCAAGATCGTTTGGCTCCAAACGGTTTCAAGACCGTTTGGGAGGGTTAAGGTCGAACAGATTTTTATATTTTTATGTTTGTTTTGGTTATGTGAATTTTTATATTTTTCGGAAAGGCAAACCTAAGTTAATGAGAAGAATAGAAAATAAAAGAAGAAACTCAGATCTTGGGTTGCCTCCCAAGTAGCTCCTGGGTTTTACGTTGCTAGCTCGATGAAGCTGAGATGTTGTTATGCTGATGTTGTGGCGTCTCTAATTTCAATGGTCTGTCTCGGCATTTTATCTGCTGAAGTGTAGTATTTTTTCAATCGATGGCCATTGACCGTCCTTTCTCCTCTGTTATCGTCGAAAATTATGACAGCTCCAGTTGGGTATATATGTTTGATGGTGAAAGGCCCGGACCACTTTGTGCGATGTTTTCTGGGGAACCGTTTGAGCTTGGAGTTGAAAAGGAGTACTTTGTCACTGATGGTAATGTCTTTCCTTTTAAGATGACCGGCGTGCCACATTTTTGTTTGTTCTTTATAAATCCTGGAATTGTGATAAGCGGTCATTCGGAGTTATTCTAGATCTTGAAGTTGGAGTTGTCTATTTTCTCCAACACTTTTAAAATCAAAATTCAGCTGTTTGATGGCCCACCAAGCCTTGTGCTCCAGTTCAACTGGAAGATGACATGACTTCCCGTAAACCAAACAGAACGGGGTTGTCCCGATTGGTGTTTTATAAGCTGTTCGATGTGCCCAAAGGGCATCAGGGAGCTTGGTGGACCAGTCAGTGCGGTTTCTATTGACTATTTTCTCTAGGATCACCTTTAGTTGTCGATTTGATACCTCAACCTGACCACTGGTCTGTGGATGGTAAGGCGTTGCTACTTTATGGTTGACTCCGTATTTTTTCAACAGGGCTTCAAAACTTCGTTCCACAAAATGGGTCCCGCCATCTGATATGACAGTTCTGGGGACTCCAAATCTGGGGAAAATGATATCTTTAAACATTTTGATAACTGGTTTGGAGTCGCTGGACACTGCAGGTATGGCTTTGACCCATTTTGAGACATAGTCCACTGCAACCAGAATGTAGGAGAAACCATAGGAAGAAGAAAAGGGGCCCATATAGTCAATTCCCCACACATTGAAAAGTTCAATTTCTTGCCACATTGTGAGGGGCATTTCGTTCCTTTTGGATATGCTACCAGAAAACTGACATTTGTTGCAAGATTTCACAAAATCATAGGAGTCCTTTGCTATGGTTGGCTAGAAGAAGCCTGATTGCAGAACTTTTATAGCGGTTTTCTTTACACTCATGTGCCCCCCCCGTGGGTCCTGAATGGCAATGTTCTAGGACGGGAGTAATCTCTTGTTCCGGTAAGCAATGATGGAAAAGTCTGTCTGCGCATAGGTGAAAAAGGTAAGGTTCATCCCAATAGTATTGCTTTATATCGTGGAGGAATTTCCTTTTGTCGTGATAGGAAGCAGAGGGGTGAATGATTCTTGTAACTAGAAAATTGACAATGTCCGCATACTAAGGGAATCCATGGGTAACCTTCATTAGTTGGTCGTCTGGATGAGAGTCTTGGATAGGGATTTTATCTTCATTTTCCACTTCAATACGACTGAGATGGTTGGCTACGATGTTTTCCACTCTGCTCTTATCTTTATTTTCCAAATCGAATTCCTGAAGCATCAACACCCAGTGGATAAGTCTGGGTTTGGCATCTTGCTTCTGAATTAAGTATCGAATGGCGGAGTGGTCAGTGTAGACTATGACCTTAGATCCAATCAAATAGGAGCGGAATTTCTCAAATGCGTAGATGACAGCCAGGAACTCCTTCTCTGTAGTAGTTTAGTTCTTCTGTGCTTCATCTAGCATTTTAGATGCGTAGTAAATTACGTAAGGTTTCTTGTCAATCCGCTGTCCTAATACAGCTCCTATGGCGTAATCGCTTGCGTCGCACATGATTTCAAATGGTAGCGACCAATCTGGGGCTCTCAGAATAGGTGCAGAAATTAAAGCGTTTTTCAGAGTTGAGAAACTTTGCAAGCAGCCTTGGTTAAAGATGAACTCAGTATCTTTAGTCAGGAGTTGGGTCATGGGTTTTGCTATTTTTGAGAAATCCATAATAAATCTTCTGTAGAACCCTGCATGACCCAAGAAAGCCCGTACTCCTTTTATATCTTTCGGTGGCGACAGCTTCAAGATAACATCGATTTTAGCCTTATCGACCTCGATCCCTCTATCACTCACTCTGTGCCCGAGGACGACACCTTTAGTTACCATGAAATGACATTTTTCTCAATTCAGTATGAGGTTCATTTCCTCGCATCGTTGTAAAACTTGTCCAAGGTTGATTAGACAGTTATCAAAAGAATCTCCGTAAACTGAGAAATCATCCATGAACACTTCCATAATGGATTATGTTAATCCTGCAAAAATGGAAGACATACACCTTTGGAAAGTAGTGGGTGTGTTACACAACCCGAAAGGCATTCTTTTAAAAGCATAGGTTCCAAAAGGGAAGGTGAAGGTAATTTTCTCTTGGTCTTCCGGGTGTATGGGTATTTGGTAGAACCCAGAATAACCATCTAGATAGCAGAAGTATTTCTGATGGGCTAAATGTTCTAGTACCTTATCGAGAAAGGGCAGAGGGTAGTGATCTTTCCACGTGGATTTGTTTAATTTTCTATAGTCGATGCACATCCGCCACCCCGTCACTGTCTTGGTGGGTATTAACTCATTTTTGTCATTAAGCACAATAGTAGTGCCTCCTTTTTTAGGAACTACTTGGATGGGGCTGACCCATTGGGAGTCATAGATCGGGTAGATTATGTCGGCTTTCAGTAATTTGAGGACTTCAAGGTGAACCACGTCTTTTATATTAGGGTTTAGCTTCCTCTGATGTTCGCGTGATGGCTTAAATTCTTCGACCATGGGTAGTTTGTGCATGCATAGGGCTGGATTTATGCCCGTCAGGTCAGTTATCTTATACCCAATGGCCTTTTTGTGTTTCTTTAGCTCATCCAAAAGCCTTTCTTCCTGGCTTTCTGTTAGGGTGGAACTGATGATAACCGGACATAATTTTTCCTCGTCCAAGAAGACATGTTTAAGTCCCATGGGTAGAGTCTTCATCTCAGGAGCCTTAGGTGGCTTTGTTGCTTCTAGAATGGTGACAAATTTGAGTTCCTCAAAGGTGGCCGATAGTGCTTCTTCGGCCTTCTCTAAGTGTTGCAGACACTATTGAACCAATTCGTTTGCAGAGAATTTGACTTCTGGGTTGGTTAGAACATTCTCTAACTCGTCCAATGGCTCATATATTTCTAATTGAGACATTTGTTGTATTGCATCTAGAACAAAGACCTCCTCTTGAATGTTGGGGCCTTTCATGCTATTGAGAACTCGGAATTGAATTGCTTCTTTTCCGAGTATTAGAATGATGGTGCCAGCTTCAACATCGATAAGCGCCCTAGCTGTGGAGAGGAAAGGTCTGCCAAAAATTATCGGGTATCTCAGATCTTCCTCGATGTCCATGATGACGAAGTCGCATGGGACATAGGCATCTTTGCCTATCCTAACTGGAATATCTTCAATGATTCCAAGAGGTGCGGTGATGGTAGAGTCAGCTAGCTGAATTGTCATTGCTATGGGCAGCAATTCGGTCAAACCTAATCGTTTGCACATAGAATAGGGCATGATGGATATGCTGGCCCTAGGTCAGCTAGTCCCTTTTTGGTTGATGCATTTCCAATGCAGCATTGAATGCCGAAGGAACTTGGGTCCTTCTTTTTCTTTGGCATTTTATTGAGGATGATATCAGAGGTGGTTTGGGCAAGTTTGACAGTTTCTTGTTCCTCAGTGATGTACTTTCTTGATAACAGGGTTTTGAGGTATTTAGCCCAAGCCGGTACCTCAGAGAGAGCATCAAGTAGTGGGATATCGATGTAAAGTTTCTTCATTGCCTCCTTGAATTTTTGGAACCTGGTATCCATCTTCGTTTCTCGCAGTCTTCCCGGATATGGGATCCTTGGGTTATACTGCAAGATTTCTGGCTCTATGGACACTTGTTCTTTTTCTTTTCCCTTTACGCTCTCTGAGGACTTCTCTGTTCCTAGCTTCGGGCTCTCATTCAGCATAAAGGCAGGTGTATCATCATCATCATGAGTGATCCTTGTAGTTTCATGAAGGGTGCGTCCAGATCTTGTAGCAACAACATTCAACTGTTCAGGCCTATTCTGTCCATGTCTAGGGTTCGATTCAGGCTGCCCTGTAAATGTGCCTGCTGGAGGCTTCAGTTGTGCAGCAATTTGGGCTAGTTGAGCTTCTACTGCCTTTTGATGAGCTTGTTGATTGGCGAGCATAGTTTGTTGTGATTGCAACATCTGCCTTATCAAATTCATTTCATCTTCCGACTGAGAAGGGGTATTTTTCTAAGGAAGTTGTTGTTGTCGTTGTTGAGGTTGTTGCGGAGGCAGCGCTAACTGAGGTTGCTGCAACTGAGCGTGCAGCTGTGGGTGTAAAGGAGGATGAGTATACTGATAGTAGGCAGATGGGTTCCTGGGGTAGTTGGTTGTCGGGAAGTTATTAATGGGGTTCCCTTGGTTTTGATTGAAGTTGCTTGGGAATCCATGTGGTAACCTACTGGAGGATCCTCCCTGCATCTGGTGTTGTGGATTTGCGGTCCCAGCAGGGTTCCCGTATTGGAATCCTGGGTGGTTCCTTGGCTGATTAGGATTATAATAGACTTGTCCAGGAATGGAATGAATAGAGTTTACTTGTTCTGGCAATTTCTCTTCAGACTGGTCAGTGATTGGTTCATACTATTGTGGTGGTGGATGCATATCCATCATCACATTATAAAGCAAGCCACATTAAAGAGTTGGATGGTCAGATGCATGACAGGCTTCACAGGTTCCTGTGGCAGCCTTGACCTGTTGAACCTGGGAGTTTTTCTTCTTGTCAAATTATCCAAGAGAAGTTTCAAGAGCTTGTTTCTTATGAGCTATGGTCTTCAAGGCTTCAGCAATAGCCTTCATCTCCATTGATTCTTCGGCTTTATAAACCTTGAGGACTCCTTTCCCAGCTGATCGTCCCCAGTTGGACTGATTCTCAGCTCCGAGTGTGACTATTTTCTAGGCATCCTCGTAATTCTTTCCCATAAAATTTCCTCCAGATGAGGAATCCAAAAACTACTTGATGTCATCACTCACTCCCCTATAGAACGTTTCTATTAGTTGGTTTTGGGAGATGCCGTGATGAGGACACTTTCGCAGAATCTCTTTGAACCTTTCCCATGCTTCCGCAAGTGATTCTTTGGGAAGTTGGGAGAAGTGATTAAATTACCCCCTAATCTCGTAAGTTAGTGAAGGGGGGAAGAACTTTTCCTAGAACTTTTCTTCCAGTGGAGCCCATGTGGTGATTATTGGCTCCCTGTCAAGTGAGTTATACCAGCTCAGAGCTCTCCCAGATAGAGTGAAGTGAAACAGATGCAACATTATTGCGTCGAAGTCAACTCCGGCTTGTGGGACTAGTCGACATAGTGCCTTAAACCTCTTCAGATGATCCATGCAATCATCTCCAGAACCTCCAGGGAATGAGATGCCTTGCATGATCTGAATCCATTGGGTTCAGATCTCAATGTTGGGTATGTTGATGATCAGAGGTCGAACCGGATGGTTGTCTTCGTAGTTCTTAGGGACAGCATAATCCCTCAACTGCTTGTTTCTTAGTTCCAGCTGGGTAGCTTGGTTTGCTGCCTCATTTTCGGATCAGATGCGGGCTTGTTCTTCCACTCAGATCTCCGCTTGAATCTGAGCACGAGTATCAGTGATGAGTTGGGATCTTTGAGCGGCGATGGCGGCGTTGACCCTCTCCATTACCAGTACAGCCTGGCGTTGATATTCAACCATTTGTCTGGCTCTTTGGCGATTGAGTCTGATGCGGTGATGGAAGCTTCTCTCTACCTCAGAGTCGTACTCTGGATTAGGGGAGAATCCACAGTTATGCGAAGATCACATACACATTTTCTACCTGAGTAGAGAAACGAAAACACCTTTTAGATAATGGACGAGATATAATGAATTCAAGAAGATACAGATTAATGATTAAAAGAAAGTGTAAAACCCTAACCAACTAGCAAGATACTAAATGAAATTAAAACGTTCTGTTGTCCCCGGCAACGACGCCAATTTTTTGATGGAGCTTCCACTTATGTGGAATTGCATGCACCACTAAAAATCCTAAAGATGGTAAATCCTTAGGTTTAGCCTTGCTTATACTAGGTTAAAACTCCACCCACGTATGCTGAGATATGTGGAAGTCTTATCGCAGTATAGTTAAGGGTCGAATCCACATGACAACGGTCTTGTTGGAAACAACAAGATGGAAAACGTAAGAATTTCACTTAACTCCTTAATAGTTGATATTTAGTCCAAAGATTTGATTTGTTTGTTTTAAACTAAATGCAAGTAAAGTAGAAGCAAGAAAGTAAACTTAGGTTGTTAACAATGATAAGGAATCACTAGGATGCGATCGGTTTTCACCACCACTACGCATGGATCAAGACATGCAACATAAAACACAACCTGCAAAAAGAGTCTAAACAGTTAGTATCTTTGTAGATTTAGTTTCCTTTCAGAGAACTAACTACAAGAAGTGTGGGAATGATGCAACGCCAGCCATCCCCGAACGAATGGTCAACTGCTTTGCATCATTCCCTTCTCAAAGTGTGTTCCCCGACTTACCAAAGTTGTACTTTCATACGTCAACTGATTCCATTTCATAGTATGAAAGTACAACATTTGGAAGTGAGTTTACTCCACCTCTCGAAAGCACTCCTAAATACCGAAACAAGCACATGGTGGATACATGAACCAAGAACCAACATTCAATCGAGTTTCAAATCAAGTAGTACAAACATAGACAATTCATACTAAGAGATAAAAGATAACACAAGTTGGTGATCAAGCAACAAGCATTCATTAAACGATTGATGTTGAACTGTAAAGGAGGTAACTCTATATTGCAAACTATGGATTACATTACATAAAATGAAAGCATGGGTAGCGGGGCTACTCCCCGCACCCTAGTGAAAGAGACTACTCGCTCATAGCTAGGACAAAGAAGGAGGCAAGAAGAGAGAGAGAGAGAGCGTCATCCCCACAAAGTAAAGAGGAAAGTCAACCCCTTGGAGAGAGAGAGAAACGATCTTCTAGCTTCACAGGTTTCTTGATGACGAGCTCCCCTCTTCCCACCTTCTTTGGCAGAGAGAGAGAAAGCAGCTTCAAGATGGAGTGTGGATCTCAGACCGACAGCCCTTGGGCGGAGGATGGAAGTTAGATTTGCTCTGGAGTGATAGAGGCAGCCTCTGGACGTCTAAAAAAAACACCCCTTTTTGAAGGACCCTTGGGGTCTTATTTATAGGCCTTAAGTGAAGTCCAAACGGTTTGAAGACCGTTTGGACCTCAAGGCCGTTTGGACTTCAAGACCGTATGGACCTCAAGACCGTTTGGACCTCAAGACCGTTTGGACCTCAAGATCGTTTGGACTTCAAGACCGTTGGGACCTCAAGACCGTTTGGACCTCAAGATCGTTTGGACCTCAAGACCGTTTGGACCTCAAGACCGTTTGGACCATGCGGTCTCAGGACCGGTTCGCTCCACACGGTCTTGAGACCGTGTGACTCCATGTGGTCTCGGGACCGATTGGCTTCATGCGGTCTTGGGACCGTGTGACTCCATGCGGTCTCGGGACCGATTGGCTTCATGCGGTCTTGGGACCGTGTGACTCCATGCGGTCTCAGAACCGATTGGCTTCATGTGGTCTTGGGACCGTGTGACTCCATGCGGTCTCGGGACCGATTGGCTTCATGCGGTCTTGGGACCGTTTGACTCCATGCGGTCTCGGGACCGATTGGCTTCATGCGGTCTTGGGACCGTGTGACTCCATGCGGTCTTGGGACCGTGTGACTCCATGCGGTCTCGGGACCGATTGGCTTCATGCGGTCTTGGGACCGTGTGACTCCATGCGGTCTCAGGACCGATTGGCTTCATGCGGTCTTAGGACCGTGTGACTCCATGCGGTCTTGGGCTGGTTGAGTCTTTTATGATTTTTTTGTGTCTTTTCCTGCAAGTAAAAAGGGGAAAAGTTAGTCTAATAGTATATTTGCAATAAGAGAGGATATTTAAGGATTATGTTTACTTTATCTGAGAAAGAGTGTGGAAAATTGAAGAATATTACTAAGATAACATCTCAAAAATGGAGGTTATCATATATATATATATATATATATATATATATATATATATATATATATATATATATATATATATATATATATATGTGTGTGTGTGTGTGTGTGTGTGTGTGTGTGTGTATGTGTGTGTGTGTGTATTTACAGATATGTATATTGTATACATATACGTATGTATGTACTTATGAATATATAAACATATATTTATATATAGATACACACACACATATATATGCCCCTCAGTCCCTAGTGTTCAAACTAGGGATGCTTCACGAGGTGCCACTGGACACAACTAGTTGGGCTATCGACTGCTAGGTGTGTGTATATATATATATATATATATATATATATATATATATATATATATATATATATATATATATATATATATATATATATATATAGAGAGAGAGAGAGAGAGAGAGAGAGAGAGAGAGAGAGAGAGTGTCAGGCGAGAATACACTCGAGTGTACAGATCACACGAATACACTCAAGTGTGTTTGCATATCAAGACTATTTTTTTGCAAAATGTAAACCGTTGATCTTCATTGTCATACTATAACTAGGCTACATACAAATTTTGAACCCATTTGGATGAGTGTAAGTCACTCATCCAAGGGAAACAAAATCAACACGCGAAACTAATTTGAAAGGCATAATTTTTGCGGTCTTCATAACATGAGCTATACATATCCAAATGTGCTCAAATTGTTTGTATGAGTTGTTCACGAGATGTTTAAGAAGATCAATGGATTAGATTTTCAAAAAAAATATTGCATCATGGAAAATTACTTGAGTGTATTCCGCTCCGGATACACTCGACTGTATTCTAGCCTCTCTCTCTCTCTCTCTCTCTCTCTCTCTCTATATATATATATATATATATATATATATATATATATATATATATATATATAACACAAACACACACACATACAGACACACACACACACACATATATATATATATATACATATGTATATATATAGGGGATATATTGACTTCCCGCGCGCGTACAGTGATTTGGCTACCCGGTCTCCGTGTTTTTTATTTTTCATCTTATTTACGAATTCTGCCACCGTCTTCTCCTGGCCCTCTTTGCGCCGTGCCGGCTGTTCCCGCTTGGTCACAAGCTCATCTTCCTCCCGTGTTAGTTCTGCTGGTTTTAGGTTCTCCTCCTCCGCTGCTCCCTTCTCTCCTCCACTACGTAGCCAGGTGTTCCCTCATTCTCTCTACTGCACTCGAGGCGAGTTGGTGGAATATCCACAACCGTAGACCTGGTGACGACATATCCACAACTAAGATCGGAGGTTTGCTCCTCCTCCGCTGCTCCCTTCTCTCCTCCACCACGCAGTCGGGTGTTCCTCATTCTCTCTACCGCACTCAAGGCAAGTTGGTGGCATATCCACAGCCGTAGACCTGGTGACGGCATATCCACAACTGAGATCAGAGCTTTGCTTTACAGAATCTTCAATCCAAGAGAGAAGAGTAGCGGAGACTCTAGGCGAACAAGGTAATCCTCTTATTCGTTGATGATCTGGCGTCAAACATTGCTTCCAACCTTAGCAATCTCCCAACTACCCACTGTAAAGAGGTCCATTTGATCTATACCATCGTCGTCGGGGCTCTGTTTGCCCCAAATCGTCATTCAACCTGTTGTGTGTCTGATGAGGTCAGTAGTCACTGGTTGTCCACATGACCAAGCCCCATTGCACGACTTCTAGGGCTTTTAACCTGGTGCTTAGCCAGCTTGTGCAACCTTATTTCTCTCTCGGAACTTGATGTCCAATGTAGTTCCTCTGCTTGTATATCTTAATGATACAATGCACATACTTCAGAACTTCACGTTACCTACTTAAGAATTCTCTACCACAATACGCTGATTTCTATTGCTGTCTATGTGTCCTATTATAATGCACTACTTTCATTTACAAAATATGTGTCTGCATTATAGTTTTCTGCCTTGGTTTTATTGTATGTGTATTCTCTTTGCAATGAACTGCTTTCATTTACATAATGTGTGTATCCATTACAGTTTGCTTCCTTGGTTTTACTCAAGGCTTATCTGCATTACAGTTTGCTGCCTTAGTTTTACTCAAGGCTTGTCTGCATTACAGTTTTCTTCCTTGGTTTTATTGTATGTGTGTTCTCATTGCAGTACATTTTTTCTATTTACTCTTTGTGTGGTACTACCACATTACACTGTTTTGATTATTGTATGTGTGTCCTATTACAATGAACTACTTTCATTTACATAATGTGTGTATCCATTATAGTTTTCTGCCTTGGTTTTACTGAAAGTGTGTCACCCTCACATTTTATGCAGGTTTTTGTTTGTGAGGTTGTTACTGTTATGGATCCCAGCCTTAATATTGATGCTAGCAATGCTATAACTGACTATGGTGATAATCTGCATTCTTCTTCATCTGTTGACTGTGAGGTCCTTTATGTAGCTGATATCCCTAGGATTGGACTTAGTTTTGGAAGTTTAGATGATGGCATAGATTTTTATTGTAGATATGCTGGTTTGATTGGTTTTAATGTAAGGAGAGATGATAATCGTTATCAAGGTCGTACTAAGGTTTTGCTGGCAAAAGATTTAGTTTGTGATAAACAAGGAGAAAATAGGCGTTCTAAGAGATCTAGTGGTCTATTGAGTCCTATTTGCAATGATGTTGGTGATCTACATGAGAAGCTTTCCAAGAAACATAAACATTCAGTGAAAAGGTGTGGGTGCAAAGCCATGATCCGACTGACATTGGACACGTCCTCCTCCATATGGGTTGTTAGTGCATTTGTTGAGGATCACAATCATGATCTTGTTGATACCGCTCACTTGCGCTATTTGAAGTGTAATTCATCACTTGACCAGAGTCAAAAAGACATGATTTATTCTATGAGTCATGCCAATATACCTGTGTCTAAGCAGCTTGCATTAATAGCATCTGAGTCTGGTGGTTATGACAGGTTGACATTTACAAGTAGACAAGCTCATGGACACCTCAATAGGAAGAGAAAAGAGTCTACTGATCATGATGTGGATATGGTTTTGGATCGTTTTGCAAACTTCAAAGTCTTGGATTCTAAATTCTTTTATGAGTATCAAAAAGATTCTAATGGTTGTTTGACACACTTGTTTTGGTCTGATCCGATCTCTATTGATGACTCTGCATTGTTCGGTGATGCAATCGTATTTGATACCACTTATCATACCAATAAGTATTCCATGGTTTTTGGCATATTTGGTGGTGTGGATCACCATCGCAAGACAGTGTTATTTGCCTCAGCCTTGTTGGCGGATGAGAAGTATGATTCTTTTATATGGGTTTTCAAACAATATTTACTGTGTTTTGGAAAAGAGCCTCTCTCCATCATAACTGATCAAGACCCAGCAATGATTGCTGCTATTATTACTATTTTTCCAACTTGTAAGCATCGTTTCTGTAGCTGGCACATTCTACAGAAACTCCCATCTAAACTTGGTGGAGTTCCTAACAAGGATCAAATCATTAGTGCATTGAATGATTGTGTCTGGAATGTAGATGATATAGACAATTTTGAAGAGAAATGGAGTTCTGTAGTTGAAGAGAATGGCTTACTGTCCATTAGTTGGTTTTGTGATGTGTATGCTATGCGGTGTCAGTGGGTGCCATGTTTTATGCAGGATTCCTTCTTTGCTGGCATGAGGACAACACAAAGAAGTGAGAGTCTTAATGCATTCATTAGAAACCATGTCAACAGTAGGAAAACTCTCTTTAAACTTGTTTGTAGCTTGGAGATTGCTTATTCTCATGTGCGGGAGATACAAAACTTCAAGGATTTCGATGACGAGTACAACAATTTGCCTTTGGCTTCATTGTGGCCTTTGGAGGAGCAAATGAGAGGTATATACACAAAGTCTATTTTCAAGATCTTTCAATCTGAAGTTCATCAAAGTATGGTGTATAATGTGAAAGAAACTTCTGATGAAGGTGTGTTTGAGTTCTATCGTGTTGGTGGTTCTAGTTGTCCTCGTGTTTTGAAAAAGGATTCATCTACAGATATGTTATCTTGTAATTGTTTCATGTTAGAATTCAAAGGAATTCCATGTAGGCACATTCTTGCTTATCTAAAGAGTCGTGATTTTTGCACTGTTCCTGAGCCATATATATTAATGAGGTGGACCAAAGGATATATAGATCACCCTTTGGTTTTTGGCAAATCATCTGTGCATTCATCCACAAGGAGGACACTTCAGCTTGTTTCTGCTTGTAATTCAGTTGTCAACATGGCTTGTAGGAACAATGCCATAGACCTTTGTCATGAAAAGCTTATTTCTTTGCAAAAGGAGCTGTCGGAATTGGACAGTGCTGATATTGGTGTAACTGGTTCTAATACAACTGCTTCTTCTTCTGTCAATGTCCGTATTCCTAGTATTTGCAAAACAAAAGGCAGACCTAGAGCGACCGATGTGCGGTATAAATCTGGAGTTGAAATTTCCCAGTCGAAATCAAGGCAGTGTAAGAATTGCTTACAATACGGCGTCAATCATGATAGTAGAAATTGTCCTTTAAAGAAATAGGTGTGTATGTTACCTATTTTGCAAATAAATATTGTAAATGTGCAGGAACTGAGTAGGGTTTCTATTTGTATATGTGCAGGAACTGAGTACAGTTTCTATTTTGGAATTTAACAAGGTCTTCATACTGAAGAAGTTACTGCTATGGTGGATTTGAAATTATTCTGCTGCTTTTGGAGTTGATGTTGCTACTGCATTTGTACTAGTGCTTCTTCAGTATGTAATGGAACTGCTGGATTTGTAATGGTCCTTTCTGCATTTGTACTGGTGCTTATGGATTTGTAATGGAACTGCTGGATTTGTAATGGTCCTTTCTGGATTTATACTGGTGCTTATGGATTTGTAATGGAGCTGCTGGATTTGTAATGGTCCTTTCTGCATTTGTACTGGTGCTTATGGATTTGTAATGGAATTGCTGGATTTGTAATGGTCCTTTCTGCATTTGTACTGGTGCTTATGGATTTGTAATGGAACTGCTAGATTTGTAATGGTCCTTTCTGGATTTGTACTGGTGCTTATGGATTTGTAATGGAACTACTGGATTTGTAATGGTCCTTTCTGCATTTGTACTGGTGCTTATGGATTTGTAATGGAACTGCTGGATTTGTAATGGTCCTTTCTGCATTTGTACTGGTGCTTATGGATTTGTAATGGAACTGCTGGATTTGTAATGGTCCTTTCTGCATTTGTACTGGTGCTTCTAGATTTGTAATGGAACTGTTGGATTTGTAATGGTCCTTTCTAGATTTGTATTGGTGTTTATGGATTTGTAATGGAACTGCTGGATTTGTAATGGTCCTTTCTGCATTTGTATTGGTGCTTCTGGATTTGTAATGGAACTGCTAGATTTGTAATGGTCCTTTCTAGATTTGTACTGGTGTTTATGGATTTGAAATATAATGTAACCGTGTTGAGTGGGACTTATATACTTCTTCAATTTTATAATGGCATATGTGCCCTGGGTTCTTATGTGCTTGACTTATATACTTCTTCCTTTTGTTTGTGTTTGTATCAAATTCAACTGTGTTGGGCGGCTTGCTACATTTGTAATGTTCTGTTGGGTTTGCAATGGAGTTGTTGGATTCGTAATGGTGTTGTTGGGTTTATCATTGTGTTGTTGGGTTTGTAATGGAGTTGTTGGCTTTGTAATGGTATTGTTCGGTTTGTAATTGTGTTGTTGGGTTTGTAATTGTTTTGTTGGGTTTGTAATAAAACTGATGGATTCATATGTGTACCTGAACGGATGGGTTAGCTCTTCCTGGAAGATCTATAATGACTTGAGGCCTCAAAACATAATGATTAAGTTTTATTGCATTAACATATAGATCAATCAATTTTTTTTTCTTATAGATCATTCAGATGATCATATGTATAACTGCCATCTAAAGAACTGCTATTACTACCAAGATCGACATTTTAGAGGACAAAAAGGATTAACAAGCTTAGGAGAGATGACCGACTTGATCAAAGGCAAAGGATGACAGATACTATATTACATAAAGAAAAGAAACGATAGTCATACATGCACCCATCTGTACAAGAATCTATAGAATTTTTGGATCGAAGTCAAAAATCCTTTTCCTGATCGTAACAAAGTATTACACCAGAATCTGCAGCTGAAACTCAGATGATTACCAAAGTAACTGGTTCGATAGATTCATATGTACATCATATGATTATAGAAAACTAAGGTTCTGCTAGAAGACAACTGAGTTCCTATCTTCTTGTACAGAAGGCAGTTGAAACTCAGATGATTACCAAAGTAACATGTTTAATAGATTCATATGTACATCAAACGATTATAGAAAACTAAGGTTCTTCTAGAAGACAACTAAGTTCCTATCTTCTTGAAGCTAAAAATCAGATTATTACATAAGCTGCAGCTGAACTTTGGTCAAATCATAGTTAGTTTCATATGTACATCAAACATCACAAAAAAGACCATTTCTGCTCTTCCCCCTTTGACTCTTGCATGTCTTCACTGCTGCCCTTTGACACTTTCATTTCTTCAATGATCCCCTTTGACTCTTGCATGTCTTCACTGCTTCCCTTTGACACTTTCATTTCTTCAATACTCCCCTTTGACTCTTGCATTTCTTCAATGCTCTTTAATTTCCCAAATGTCATCATCTTGTGAAATATATCACCTCGTATTGTCGGCATGTCTTGGTTTGTAAAGGTCATACTATGCCCATTAACTAAGCATTCCAAATATTTCATAATAAACACGCCACAATCCACCTCATTTTCTTCCTGTTGTGGGCAGTCAACATATTCAACTTCCCATTTAGACATCTGACTCCCTCTATCAGACAATCCTCCTATGTATTCCAATAGCCATCCAACCTAAAACAAAATAACATATCTATGTCATAAAATGTATTTACTTTACAATCTTGTGGATAATTTTCTTCAAAAAATGCTTGATACTTACCCATCTTTGCACCTCTCTTCTGTAAGCTGCGTTTCTAGAAAGAGAGTTAAATGCCCTGATTTTCTATTGTATGAAATTAGCTTCTAGTAGATGCCAATGTGTGTCATTGTTCAGAATAGTGAACAATGAATCCATCTTATCAAAATCACTTGGTCTGATGTTGAACAGACTTGGTAGTTCACTTATTATGTCTACTGTAATGCTCTGCACACCCATGTGTATTTTTTGCTGCAAGAAACACAAATTTACATCAGTACATAATTTACACAAGCAATGCCATTAGTATATAAATTTACATTATTACATAATCTCTGCTTGTAGTTCATTCTTACCGGGACATATGTTTTCAAGCAATGCCATTTGATTGATTTCTTTCTTTTCTTACTTGAAGTTGCTTTGAGCATGTCCACAAAGTTGTCAATCACCTGTTCATTATAATTGAACATTAGTACATAATTTACATGGAAACTTTGTATCTGTATTAGATCTTGAGGTGTCAACGTTACATGGGATTCGATCATTTGGTTCTTGAAAAGAAACCTTGATAGTTGTTTTCTTGTGCACCATGTTTCATTTCTGAAATGCCATTCCCTTCTTGACCTATAGAACAAAAGTTAGCCCAATATATTAAATAAGGTTGAGTATATGTATGTATCACATAATTCTTCTCTTGTGTTCTCTTACACTTCATCGATGTTTTCCTTGAAGTTCTTTACTTCTTCTTTCCACTGATCACCCTTGAAGTGTTCATATCCAATGAAGTTTGCATTCCTTTCCTGTATATATGTTAGATTACAAGGATTATAAATATTTGTTTGCACTTCCTGTAGAACAAGGAAAGATGAATTTAGCTTACCACTGGATCCCTTCTAATCTTTACATTTTCTTCAATGCTTCCAAGTCTTGAATTTAGTTTCTTTTTCTTCTTGGAAAACATCTTCATTTCCTTCTTTTCTGGTGCAGGTGTTTCTTGTTTCCCTGCTACTGGAGCTTCTTTTATTGATGGAGGTGTATGTTCTGCAGAGATGAAATACAGTGGAGTGTATTGTGGTGATTCCTCTATAGAACTGAATTGTCTCTTAAAATTTTTGCTCTCTTCCTCCAATTCATGAACCCTTACTTTCAACTTCTTGTTTCCTCCATTACCTCAGCAAAACTTGTGAAGGCATTCATTGAGAACATCTCCTTGTGCTTTGCTAGATCATCCTCAAGACACTTGACTCTATCTACCAAGTTATCATATCTTGTGTCAGTCTCTTCATCTAACTGTTTTCTTTTTCCTTTCACTCCACATTGGTCCTCCCTTGGTGCATGCACTTGGACTTGAAGTGTGGGAACTTTTTTCCATGTGATGTAAAATGGGATATATTTTAACTCTTTGATCACTTCCCAGTCATCACTGTTGTCCACCTTCATCTTTTTTAGAACATGTATGGACTATAACAAAGACAATGTTTCAGTAATACTTTTGTAGTTTATGTAATGAAGACAAAGCTTATCTAATTCGAAACATGAAGACAATGGTTCAGTAATACAAAAATGTAGTTTGTAATGGAGATAGAGGTTATGTAATTGTAAACGTGAAGACTGTAACAGAGACAATGGTTCAGTAATACAAGAACGTAGTTTGTAATGGAGACAGAGGTTATGTAATTGTAAACATGAAGACTGTAACAGAGACAATGGTTCAGTAATACAAGAATGTAGTTTGTAATGGAGAAAGAGGTTATGTAATTGTAAACATGAAGACTGTAACAGAGACAATGGTTCAGTAATACAAAAACGTAGTTTGTAATGGAGACAGAGGTTATGTAATTATAAACATGAAGATTGTAACAGAGACAATGGTTCAGTAATACAAGAACGTAGTTTGTAATGGAGACAGAGGTTATGTAATCATAAACATGAAGACTGTAACAGAGACAATGGTTCAATAATACAAGAACGTAGTTTGTAATGAAGACAGAGGTTCAGTAATACAAGAACATAGTTTTTAATGGAGACAGAGGTTATGTAATATGAACTTTTTACCTCATCTTTTCCTATTGCTGATATTTCTTTTGTCCTATTCACTAGAGCTTCCCATTTCTTAATCCTCGGCTTCGCATTCTTGTATTTGGGTTCGGTAATGTTTGTCATCTCCAGTACCCAAACCTACACTCAATCTTTTGTAGTTAGTACATTTTCAATTTGATTGTCTTACTTACGAAGGAAAAACTAAAAAGTAAATATGGTTTTCATACTTACATATAAGCACACCATACAACCGGTGGCATAAATGGTCTTCTTCGTCATCATTTCACCTGATCTCCTTGTCCTAATCTGTCCTTTCATGAACTCCATCCACTGGAAAATTTGCTTGTGTACCAGCTTTGCCCAATTTAGGGATGGAGTTGTTGTCACATCATTGAGATAATGCATGATATATAGCGGTGCATTGTACCCTGTGTCTGGTAAAAGGAATGTGACCATGAGGTACAACATCCAACACCTACACATATTTTGGCAATCAAGCTCAGTATCACCAGTCATCACTCTTTGCCATGTCGTGGCAAGGTTTTCCTTGTGAAGCAGCTCAAGTTCCTTCATCCTTTTCTCCTGAAATGCCTGCTTCCTCTCTTCCTTGTTTGTCATCTTGGAAAACTTTTCCTCCCCAAACATCTCCTCCCTAACCTTCCTAACTACCTCTGAGTTCTTGATTGGCACTATATCAATGCCCGCATATGGTATTCCTAGTAAGACACCAACATCTTGTATTGTCATACTCACTGTTAAACCCTTCTCCAATTCAAACTCATCACCACCAACATATTTCTCAATTATGTCCTGTAGAACTACAGTCTCAGCTTTTAGCAGTGGCATATTGATTAAGTTGGCAAATCCTGTACTCTTCATCATTTTAAGCTGATTCTCACTGAAAATCAGTCCATTACGGATTTGGATATATCCATTTATGTAACACCGATGATTTAAAATTTGAATAGCTGCATTTGTATTACAAAAGCTTCATTTAGGGTAATGGAGACAGAGTTTATGTAATTCTAAACAAGAAAACTGTAACAAAGACAATGTTTCAGTAATACAAGAAGATAGTTTGTAATGGAGACAGAGTTTATGTAATTCAAGACATGAAAAATGTAAGGGAGATAATGTTTCAATAATACAAGGGAGATAATGTTTCAATTATTGTCATTATATCTTTTAGATATAAGGGGCAAACAGCCCCTCAGGGCCAATCATCTCCCATCTTTTAAATGTTAAACTAGACTAACAGTAGCTTGATTTGTAGAACAAATCATTACACATGAGCCAACTCAATGTAGCATTTTGTAGAACAAATCATTACACACAAGAGCTGACAGCAAACTCAATGTTGCATTTACCTCGGGATTTACTGACCAATCCTCCATCGTAAGTCCTGCCTTCATCATCAACTATACCCTCAGGGTCAGCCCTGCCTTCATCGTCAGCTATACCCTCAGCGTCAACCCTTCCTCCAGAATCATCACTGCCTTCATCGTCAGCTCTTCCTCCAGAGTCAGCCCTTCCTCCAGAGTCATCACTTGGTTCATCTTCAGTAGATACGGTGCTTTTGGAAACGACATTCCATTTTCTCCCTTTCTTCTTGCCCTTAGATTTCCTCAAAGCTGTGGAGTTAGCCCTTGCTTCATCAATGACCATATCTTGAGCATCGACCATTGCCTCAGTCCTGCTTTCATCAACGACCAAAGCTTCAGTAGACACGACTCCTCTAGAAACGGCATTCTGTTTTCCCCCTTTCTGCTTGCCCTTAGATTTCCTCATAACTGTGATTTGAACGGGGAAAGAGGGAGCAGGGTAATGGAAGGAAGAGGGAGCAGGGTAGGGTTGAAGTTCAAGGAAGATCGCCTTTGCCAGCGCCTTCTCCATGGAATCACCTCCGCATCGTCTTCTCCACCCGCGGCGCGTCCCTATCGAAATGAATAGGAGGGGCGCGGGTAGGAGCGTCACTCTAAAGAAGACGGTGGCAGAATTCGTAAATAAGCTGAAAAATAAAAAACACGGAGGCACAGGTAGCCAAATCACTTTACCCGCGCGGGCAGTCAATATATCCCCACATATATATATATATATATATATATATATATATATATATATATATATATATATATATATATATAAGAGGGAGAGAGAGAGTCATGATAGAATACACTCGAGTGTACATATTGCATGAATACAATCAAGTGTGTTTGCATATCAAGACTATTTTTTACAAAATGTAAATCATTGATCTTCACCATCATACTATAACTAGGCTACATACAAATTTTGAGCCCATTTGGATGAGTGTAAGTCACTCATCCAAGGGCAAATCAATGTGCGAAACTAATTTAAAATGCATAATTTTTGTGATCTTTATAACATGACCTATAAATGTCCAAATGTGATCAAATTTTGTGTATGAGCTATTCACAAGATGTTTAAGAAGATTAATGGATTAGATTTTTGAAAAAAAAATTGCATCACAAAAAACTACTTGAGTGTATTCTGCTCCGAATACACTCAAGTATATTCTAGCCTGACTCTCTCTCTCTCTATATATATATACATATATATACATATATATATATTTATATATATATACATATATATATACATATATATACACATGACAGGCCTCCTAGTACTATGCATTTATAGACATTTCAAGTCTTTGGAGTTCCTAGTGGCCTGCCAATAGTACTGGCATTCTCAAAACTCTAATACCTATCCACAGAAACACGGGAACTCATAATACCACTACAAGAAGGAGGCCTCAAACCTAAGAACCCTTCCCCCAAGAAAAAAGGACACAAGAGGAACTCAACTAAGCACGGAGAATGGGTACTTTTGAAAAACCTTTCCTTTCACTAGCTCTGATACTAGATTGGAACCAGGAAACTAAGAAGGAAGCTAGTACTATACATTTGCTTGGTCTAACGTCTATAACAATAAATAGAAAGAAATACAAATAAACCTTACAGAGGGTAAAGAGCACGTAGGGAAGAAAAAAGAATCTGTAGTGTGAAGAATCATGCTTACAATCACTATTGCACAGAGCACAATGGAGGTACAACAAAGCACAGTGGAGCACATAGGAGCTCAGTGGAACACAGCGGATCACAAGCACACAAGCATAAGTAACTATGCACACAAAAGTATTATATCTTTAAAGATGGACGGTGATTACAATATATGGAAGAAGGGGGGTTACACAAAGGAAGTACACACGGAAGAAGAGTTTAGAAGGTAGGTAGGCTACTACAAGTAACTACTAAGGAGGAAGGGAGAGATAGAAGAGGTGGTAGATGGGCAAGGCTCAAGTGTTGTATGCACGAAATTGCTCAAACTAGATTGCCTTCCCATTTTTCTTTGGAGGCTATTTATAGCATTTTGGCCTTAGAAGAGGCCTCTTAGAGTGGTGTTCCATGTTTTCCTCCATTACTCTTCAATAGTTGAGATTTCTTTGCCGTAGAATTTTAGTCTTTTCCTTCTTTTGGAATAGTAAAGATTCTTTTGTTTCTTCTTTGTAAATAGTAAAGGCCACTTCATCAAATAGTTGACATATCTTTTGCTTTTGAAATAGGAAATATTCTTAGTGCTTTGTAAATAGTAACGAGCAATTCTATAGTAGAGATTCTTTTGAATAGTTGGTCTTTTGTCTTCTTTCTTAAATAGTAAATATTCCTTTGAATAGTTGATCTTTGTCTTCTTTTCTTGGCTTTCTTTTGATGCAAGGTCATTACTTCATTTTTTTTTCAAAGATGGGATCCTTTTCTTCTTAAATTATCTGTTTAATATTTCTTTAAGGATTTATTTTGGATATGGAACTAATCCATAACAATCTTCTCCATTTAGGTCCACAAAATCTGTCTTCTTCTTTCTTTACTCCTTCTTGTGTCCTTATATCTTTGGTTAACTCATTGAATAATATAGTTTGTAATTCCTCTTCACTGATAAGAGGGTGTTGGATTCTTAATCTCTTAGATAATTCAGTCTTTAATTTTTTAAAATTCCCATTCTTATTTGACCTTTTCTTTGGTGAACATCGTAGTATAATTCCTTTAATTGCATTGTCTGGATTGTACTTATTCCACCAACTTACTCCAACTCTTCTTGTTAGAAAGCATGGGAATCTTCTTTCATTTAAAATCCAATTCCATTTTATTATCTAAGGGACTCCATATACTGAGCAACAATGGAGAATTATTAAATTGTCTTCGACTTGATTTTCTCCCAATGGGGTAGCTAGACATAATTTTTCTAGAAATATAGATCTGATCGCTCCAAATTTTACCCAAATTCTGAGTGTCCACTAATTTGGGACTGTGACTGCATAATTGAATTGGATTAACTAAGGTTGCCTCATTTGTTCATTTTTTACATAGACAACATTCTCCCAATCTTGTTGATAATCCCAATAGTTGTTGTATTGTGGATTTATCTGTGATCAAAATTTTCGAGGAATATTGGGATTTCTTTCCTCATTCCAGTCTTCGATAGCAATTATATTCTCAATCTTCAGGGTAGAATAAGATATGTATTTTCTTGAAGTCATACTCTTTTAGTAGTGTTGTATTTTTGCACTGTCTATTTCTTGAAGTATTCTTTCATAATATAGTTGAGTTTTACCCATACTTGATGGTATATAGTAATAACCTCGTGGTACATTTTTTTTAAGAATAATGAATATATCTCTTTTGAGATCTTCATCTTGAAGTATCATGCAATGGTCTAGAGATCGAAGGGTATATAGTGGATGTGCGACTCCATTGCCTGCTTTTATAAAATGTTGTGTCCTCATTGCTGAGGTTGTAGGGATAAAGAACGAACCTAAATTTGTTGATGATGATGATGATGTATCCATGATAGTTTTTCTTCTATCACCCTAGGATTCTATTTCCCTGTAAAAATTCTTGAGATAGAAAATCAGGAAGGGAATTTTCTTTCCCTTTTATATACTCGATTTCAAAATCAAATATAGCTAATATTGCTTGCCATCTAGCAAATATTTATTTTGATGTTAGACTTTATACATCTTTTTCTAAGACAAATTTAGCAGATTTACAATCTACTTAGGAGGAATTTTTGGTTTAAAATATCTTTTTGGAATTTTGTAATTACTAGGAAAATGGACAAAATTTCCGTTTTTACTGTAGAGTAATTTTTTCATGTATCATTCCATGATTATGAGGTGTATCTAATAAGTTTTTCTTCATTATTATTTTTTTACTTAAGGATTCCTCCATATCCTATTTTAGAGGCATCTATCTTGACAATCTTAGGAGCATATGGATCCAAAATGTTTAGACAAGGTAGAATTTTTATTTTTTCTTTTATTCTCTTGATTGCCTCTGTGTGCTCTTTAGTCCATTCAGTAAGGTTCTTTTTATGTCTGTTAGAAATAATCTTTTTATCTATTGCTATATTTTTGTAGAAGTCAGCAACATAGTTTAGGCACCCTAAGAATCTTTGGAGTTGTGTTTTCTCTTTTATCTCATCAGGGAATTTGTTAGCAAATTCAATTACTCATGGAATAGGATGAATGGCTCCATATTCAATTTTGTCCAAGGAATCAGATTCTCATTTGGAAAAGTTTTTTCTTTTTTTCTATTACCACTAGGCCGTTATCTTTTATTATATTATAAAATATGTTTAGGTGTTTCCAATGTTGATCACAATCTTTTGAAAATAGCAGTACGTCATCTATGTATATGATGTTGAACTTAGTGTAAGGGCTAAAGATTTCATTCATTATTTTTTGTATTTTTTAAGGTGCATTTTTAATCCTAAAGGCATTACATTCCATTCAAAATATCCAAAAGGTACTGTAAAGGCATTCATGTACCTATCTTCTTCCATTATTTGGATTTTCCAGAAACCAGACTTCATATCAAATTTAGAGAATATACTTGCCCCATGGATTCTTTTGATTAAGTCATGTTTGTTAGGTATAGGATATCTTATTCATTGAAAATCTTTGTTTAGTGTCTTACAGTTAATTACTAGCCTGGGTGCTCGTCGTTCTAGTTCTATAACATTTTCTACATAAAAGACAACACAACTCCAAGGAGATGAGCTAGATCTAATGAGGCCTTTTTCTCTTAATTCGTTTATTTCTTTTTTTCATATGTCTAACATACGTTGATTCATCTGAATAGGTCTCTCTTTAGTAGGATTTTTTTCCTCATTCAAGTCTTTTATATAAGGTAGAGTAACTTCATGTTTCTTTCTGTGCCAGAATGCTGAAGGTAGATTAGAACAAATGTTCTTTTCAATTTTATCTTGTAGATTTTTTATTTTGGCTTGGATTTACTGTTCTCTATTCTCCTAACTAACTCATTCATATGTATTTCATTAGTAAGTTCTTTAACAATTTTTTTTTATAATAGATGGTGGATTGAATATTTTGCCAATAATTGTGTTTAGGATGTTCATAAAAGGTAAAGGTTACTATTTTTCCATTTATTTTAGTATGCACTCCTTTATGGCTAACAACTAAAGGTAAAATCTTATTTATAAAAGGGATTCCTATTATGATATCTTCATTTACATTTTTAACAAGAAAGAAACATGTTTTCATACATGCTTTCTTTATACATATATGTACCTCAAGAATTTTGTATTCTATTTGAAGGTGATCATTAGTACCTGAGCTAACATTGTTAGTAGATTTCTCAAAATATCTTATAGGGATTTGTCCTTCTCTAATGCAATTGATGTCTACCCCTGAATAAAAAAGGGCAACTCCATTCAGGGTAAAATTAGGATTTATGTTTATAGTGATTTTTCTTTTCCATCTTCTTTTAATCATATGGTTAAAAGGTTTGTTGTAGATGTCCTTTCTTATTATGGATTTAAATCTACTTATTTCTTTTTTTGTGTTGTTTTGCTCTCTTCTCAAGTTATCATTTATAGAGGCTCTTTGTTTACAGTTAATCTTTCTATCTTGTCAATTTTCATTTCCTTCATTATATGTTTGGTTTTGCTTTTCTTTAATAGGGTCCCTTTGCTTTGATGACCCTATATTGTTATATGGAACTTTTTCAGAGATCATATTATTAGTTTCATCTTCTAAAGAGTTATCTTGTGTTCACACATTTATTTTTTATTATTCTAGTTGATTTATAATTTCGTTAGTTATATCTTCTGGGGTTTTATCAAATCTTATTAGAAGTTTTGTATCTGTAGTGAGAGTGGTTGCCATATTTATATGATTATTACTAAGTTCGTTTTCATTATAGGAAATGTTGGATTTTACTTCGTTGAGTATAGATTCTATCTTATCAGTTTGTTTTGCATTTGTTTGAAGGCTAGAATTGGTATAGTTGTTCTGTTGCATGATGTTAGCCATTTTTTCTTGTATAGCAGATTCCAACATGATTTATGTAATGAGAATGGGTGTGGATGGGATCTCTTCTTTCAACACCTCTATGGGTTCAAAAGGAGGATGTGTTGATTATACTTCTTTATTTTTTAGACCTAACTTCTTTGTGTTACAACCCCAATTTTCGGGTTCCTTGGGTGAGAAATGCAATTTCTCACATTAATGATATAATTCGTTGTGAATAAATGGTTTTCATTTAAAATAGCCTTGTTGTTTGAATTATGGGCTTTATTGGCTATTGGGCCCAATAACAAGGAAATTCAATCAATAAATGAATAATTGAGTTTTGAGAAAAGAAAGGTGTGGAAGCCTCTAGAAGGCAAAATAATAATCCAAGATGGATTTCGTGCCTCTTGGGTTCCTTGGGTACCAAGGAGTCCAAAGTTTCATAGAGAAGGCAATAAGAAAAGAAAAGGTTAACTAAGTATTTCTTTATTAAGAAATAAATTGAAAAGAATGATAAAATGTGGAAAATGAGTGGAAAGAGGCATAAATGAGATTTCTTGGTGAAATTTCGTATCCATGAGGTTGCTAATACTAAAAGGGATGCCAATGAGGAAAATAAAAGAGAAATAAAGAGAAATCCTCAGAAAGAGATATGTTAATGAGAAATTAATGTGAAATAATGAATAAAGATGCATCTAGAAGGATAATAAGTATCCAATAAAAAGAATTTCAAAATAATGGAATGTCTTGGGATCCAAGGAGTCCCAATAAAGAGGAAAGAAAGAGAGAATGCCAAAATAGCAAAATACAAGGATAATGTGATACATTATTAATGAATTTTGAGTTGTTTTTTTTTTAAAAGGTGGTATTTTCTATTAAAAGGAAACATGATTTTGTGACAAACAACTAAAAGGCAAGTTAATAGAGAATAAGAAAGAGGAATTTCGAATTCCCAAATATCCATGCAACAAGGAATATCAAGGAAATAAAAGTTAATGAAGAAAGAGAGAGATGGTTGCTTCACAACCAAGGAAAATGTATTTCCTTTCGAGTTAGGACTTGAGTCCTCATGAGGCACTCCTTAGGGCTTCATACTCCACCCTATATAAAGGGTAGAACCCCAGTTCGAGTTCAAGGAAGATCTCACGTAACTCTACCTCTCCTCTTCGTCTTTTACATACCAAAACCTAGTCGAGATGGGTATAGTCACCCTGGCACGATTGAGGGTTGTGGTTTAGTTCTGTTGGAGGCTCAATGCACCCACGCAGCCAATGGAAAGCCTGGCGGTCGTCCCTTCTCCCTACCCTCGGCGCAGCAACCGCAAGATGGCTCCAAGGTCTACCGCATAGGCAGACCTGGCCAACACGGTCCAACAACTTTGGCCGTGAGATCCCTGTACCCAGAGGAGCACCGAGAAGCATCGGAGGTTGAGGGACCATCTTCGGAGGTCAGTGGTGTCCAGGAGAGGGACGTGGAGCTGCGCAGGTAGCAGCTAGGGCGGCAGCGACGCCCTGTCGCGGGGTTGAAGACGATTAGAACATGTTGGATGAAAATACCCTTCACGGGTTGTAGAGCTGATCGACTTACGCGAGGGTAAGAATGTATTTTGGTTATATTTCTTTTAGCTGGTCACTGATAAACGAGTAATCACTTAAAGCTGATGTGTCAATCTGCGATTGGTCAGAATTTGCATATCTTGCAAAAAGTGTAGAATTTGCTAGGAAACTCGGTTTAAAACGAACTTTATATGAATTTTGATCAGAAGAACACAAGGAATCCATTCAAAATAGTTTTATAGACTGAGTCTGATCATAGTTCGAAAAGTAGTGTAAATCATCATCTTTAATGAATTAAAGATTAAGAAACCCTATTTTTATATGATTAATGTGTTTAATAGGGTTTAATGGATCATTAGAGTTGATGTTAACCTGTTAAATGTAAAAAGGTACATTATGTTCAAAAAGGAAGAACTTTGCACATGATTAGTCTAATTTAGAGTTTATGTGCTTGACATTTGAAAAGGACATAAAGTTATCATCTTTAATGTTTTAATTAAGGGAAAACCCTTAGATTTGACGATAGATGGTCTTAATGACATTATTTGGATAATTCAAGTTGATATTAGTCCGTTGTTAATAAAAGTGAAAATAGGATCTAAAAAGATATTTTTTTTCATAATTGGTCTAATTTAGGGTTTCGTGCATGATTATGCATTAATGAGCTTGAAAACCCTAATTTTGATGAATGTGTCTTTTAATTGTTTTAATGGTTCAAATCCATGAATAAATAGGGATGTGATGATCCTAAGTTAATTTGGGTATAAAAGACTATTAAAATGGATAGTTGAGCAATTAAGGTTCATATAAATGGAAAAGAGTATTTTAGGGTTTGTTAACCTAAAAGGAATAAGTTTGAGAAATTGATCTAAGAAACCCTAATGAATATTAATGAAACCTTAATGCAGATTATAAACCCTAGAAAGATAATCCAAGTCAATAAAGTAGATTCTTGATAAAGTGTGTAATAAATAGAGTACATATTCTTTTCAGGATTATGTGATGATTGAATTACATGCTTGGATTTGTTGATTGGCTTGATTGTATATACATGAAGTATATGTTGAAAAACCTGCATGACTCATCAAATCAGGTATGTGGTTACGCTTATGACTACCCGAATTAGTTTTTCGTGATTTTATCGATGTTTCCATCGTGGCTTGAATTAAACTGTTGGATGTATTTAATTCATGCAAATTATAATGTGAATATGACTATCACATAAGAAATATGGCTACTAGCTCAGATCCTAGTCCCCTCTGTAGCTTAATGGGTTGACCTAGTAAATGGCTACCAATGGGGTAGGCCCATCAGGTCATTGAATGACTTAGTAAATGGCTACGAATGGGGTAGGTCCATCAAGTCACATGGAGTTAGAGATTGGACTACTTATGAGTAGTGCCATGCGACTCAACCCTAGGTATTGATCTATCTGTTAGGTAGGATCATGCGGGGCCTAATAAGGATCTACCTAGAGAGAGGTAGTATCTCAGTCCGCTGCAGGGACAACACAGAGATAGGGGATAGGAAAGGATTGAGTAGTATGGTTTAAATTGTAATCTTGGTTGTTAAATGATAATAGGCTGATTACTTTGTTATTATAGTTGCATGATTATTGTTTCCCCCACATACCAGCTTCTTGCTGACCGACGTTTTGTTTGTCGGCATTTTAGGTACAAATGAAAAGAACAAATAGTAAAGTGGCAGATGTGCAATTAAACGAGAAATAACGTGCACAGGAGGATTAGTTAGTTTAGCATCTTCATGGATAGAAGTTTAGAAATCCCAGTTTTACCAAGGTAAGAAAAGTTTTATTTTATACCAGTTTTCGGTTTAGTTGGTAAAGTTTATTAATTGTTATTGATTATTTGTCGAACCTTTGATCCTGTAATTGAATAACGGCTTTGTCCTTCTGGTCTCCCTTAATTGGGGGTTACCGGGAGGCGGGGTCGTTACAATTGGTACCAGAGCATAGGTTCCTCAATTAATCTTTAATAATTATTAAATTTTACAAATTATGTAGAACCCAAGGGAGTTATTAGAGGATTATCCTAAATACAGAGGTGTCTAGAAAAGGATCATGACCGGGGGCTAGGGATATTTTCCTCCGCACCACTAGTCGGAATACGAGGACTCCTGAATCCGTGTGACTGCCTGGCCAAAGTCTTAGGGTATGAATCAAAATATGATAACTTTAGGACCCTCTCATCTTGTTCGTTCCTTCTCAACTCAAATTCTGTTAAGAACCTTAAGGATTAGGGTTTCCTCTCTTCTCCTCACCCTCTTGAGGTATGGGTAAGGTTGATAAGGATTAAGGAATCCTCCACCAAATTAATAAAAGCATGTAAATAAGATATCATGGACATAAGCATAATAGAGCAAGCGTAAAGAAATAGATACATGCTTAGGTCGTATGACATAAGCTGTCTTTTCCCTCGGGAGAGACCTAAGGCTAGACCTTCTTGTTAGGAGGATGAGTAGAGAAAGTGAGTCTTGGAGGTAGAGATCTCCATTAAAGTAGAGACCTAGCACATCCTTTAAGGATGAACTCGAACCCTAAGTGAAGGTTAGAGAGAGAGATGACATGATGAGTATAGACCAGGTGTTTGGATAAACATGCCTTGGATGCCATATGAGCCATGAGAAATCCAACCCTGGGAAGGGTCGTGCAGGTTTAAGAGAAGGATAGCTCCTTATTGGATGAAGTTAGAGAAGAACCTATAGAACCCTATGAGCTTATGCAGGTAGGGTGGAGTATGTCAGTGGACGGAAGTAGGTTGAAACCCTGAGCAGTATGCATGGCTTATGAGATAAGCATAAGGAATACTGGATAACCTTGAGTAAACATAAGCATGAACATAGGCTTCACCATGTAGAGGTATGCATGTGAGCTTGATCCTTTATGGAAAGAGAACCTCTAGTAGTATGGATGGATGTGGAGTTAGCTCTAGAGAGAGAAAGAAGGACTCAA